>CM035102.1:29084148-29521219 GCA_020205505.1 Panax japonicus
ATTAATCCCTCTTTCATTCTACACTTGGAACCCTTCTTCTCTATCTTCTTCCTTGCACTGGCGCCGCGGCGCCACTAATTGGTCTGTGACTTGCGTTGCGGCGCGAGTTAGCAGTGTGCCATCATCCGGCCTCGCGCTGCGGCGCAGCCAAGAAGGCTTAGACTCGCGCCGCGGCGCGGACTCTGGTCCTCAGAAAATTTTGCAGTTTTTGAAAATTTTGCTAACTTCTCGGACGCATAACTTCTTCGTTTTAACTCCGAATTGGTCCGTTCAAAAGCCTACGGTTCACAAATTTCATAATCTATGTGTTCATGCAAGAATTTTATCTATTTGACTTCATTTGCTAAAATTTGACCTATTAGTCCATTTTAACGTAAACGATAAACGTTCGTGAACGTTCAACGCTCATTCCTTCGTTCATAGTCGGAATCCGGTCATTTTCGAGTCCGCAACTCTATAATGACTACAATGACTTGTCTCCATCAAAAACCAACGTTTTCGACTTCCAACTCAAAATATGACTTCTATTTCGAGACTTTCACGAATTCGACGTTAATCGTCTAATCGTGTGAAGTTCGTCAAATCAACCATACTAAGCGTTCTAAGTGGATTTTAACCAACATATCATCATTTCAAGTTATTTATTACACCAACTTATAATCAAAGTAGGTTTTGACTTATTTCCATAAGTCATTGACTTTCTCAACTTATGAACTAGAAATCTTCATACTCATGACTTACCAATAATTTAAGTCCTTCAATCAATGTTCTTATGTTATAAACAACATACTAACATCATATGACAAGTCCTTCATGATCTTAACAACTTATTAGGGTTCAAGTTGCTTATTCAACTTATTCAGCTTAAGTTCATTCCTTATAACTTATTACATGTTATCCTCAAGCAATCCCCCTTCTCTATCAATCCTATCATAGAAAAGATATAGATAAAAGAAAATGAGTCTTACCCTTGAAGACTTCTATTTGCTTTGGAAACTATCAAAGGTTGAAGTGGCTTATAAGTGCTTTAAGTAACTTATTCTCTCTACCAAATAAGTAGCTTATATGCTTGAGAGGAAAGTGTTGGATGATAACAAAACAACCAACAAAATGAAATGAACTTGGTATTTATAGGCCACCAAAGCTTGGGGCAAAATGGACAATAATCAATCCCACCTCCTCATTCCACCTCCTCATTCCACCTCCTTACTATTCACAACATAACCTTAAAGTCTTCTTGCTAGCCACTTCTTTTACTTGCTCACCACAACACTTGGTCATCACACTTAATCCTTGCCCATCAAGACTACCCACTTCCTCACTTGGTTTGACCCATGGGTCAAGGCTTCACCTTGGGCTTGGTTAATTAGTCCAACTACTTTCCTATTGGGCTTGAGTTACAATAGATTGGACTTGTGATAATCATACACTTGGGCTTCTATCAATAAACTAGAAATTCCACAAGTCCATTATCTTAAATTCAATAACTTAACATACATATCCTACGTATAATTCTCGTATGCTATTTCGTATATTAATTCGAAATATACGTTATCTCATTCTTCGTACATAATAATACAATACATCATATTATACCTACCTTCCTTACTCCATATAATGTTTACACATTATATGATCACAACTTCCTTCTTTTAACGCTTAATAACCTAACTATCTCAAATTAGGTACGCATGCGAAATATTTCATTTTCCATACTTAGATTATTATTACATAATCGATATCATCTCGATATTATAACATTACGTATTTCTCGGAAGTTCAAAAATAATTCCCGAGCAGAAATTGATGAATAGTGTTTTTCAGGAAAATTTCTCAGAAAACTTTTATTTTCGTTATAGAAATTCAACCACTTTAATTCTCCCACGTAGTTAAAATACTACGACTTTACGACGTTTCTAGGTTATAGAACGACATCCATCTTCTCAACACATTTTAATAATAAATAATATTATTTTATTCATTATTAAAAGAAATTACAAAATGTTCAATTTTCTGGGGCGTTACACGTACCCATCCAGCCGCACTCAGCATGTCTTAGGAGACGTTTCAGAAAATATTTAATGAAAAATACTTTCCTGAAAGTATTCGTCATATGAAGGAAATGGAGTTCATCAGATTAGAAAAAAACAACATGACGGTGTCTCAGTACGAGGCAAAGTTCGCGGAGTTATCCAGGTTTGCACCTCATTTGGTGGAGAATGAGGAACGTATGACGGAGATGTTTCTGAGAGGTTTGAAACCCGGCATACGACAATATCTCATTTCTCATAAATTTTCTCTCTATTCAGATGTTGTAAATATGGCTCAATAATTAGAGCGAGATAACGAGTACGGTCAACCGAGGGACCACAATCAGGATCATACCAGAGATAGCCGTCAACAAAACAACGATAACCAGCGGAGAAAGAAAAAGACGGACAAAAATGGTAACCACTCTGGTGGTAATCATGGCCATGAAAATAGAAGAAGCGAGTCAGGAGGAGATTTTAAAAAGAGGAGATTTAACAATGACCATGTGAAGACGACAGTGCCGGCAGCAACTTGTTCTAAGGGAGGAGAAAGACCATCGATCATATGCTACAAATGCAGGAAAGAGGGACATATTAGTCCAAACTGCCCACAACAGTTCAAGGTATGCTATAATTATGGAAAGGAAGAACATATTACTTGAGATTGTACTGTAGCGAAACCTAGTTCAGCGGGGACGGTGACTCAAAAGACTGTCCCAGAAAAGTCAAAGTCAACGGTTCCTGGAAGAACGTTTGTTGTGACTGGTCAAAATGCGAGGAACCCAAACTAGGTGATCACAGGTAAGCTATTTATAAATTTTTGCGAAGTTTATACCTTACTTGATACCGGTGCTACCCATTCATTTATCTCTCCTGCTTGTGCTCAACGTTTAAACTTGACTCCGAAGAAATTAAACTTTGACCTATCTGTGGAAACTCCGTTAGGAGAAACTTTCATCACATCCACTGTTTATAAATCTTGTTTGATTTAAGTTGGCACCATCACCTTACCTGTTGACCTTATCTCTTTAAAGATACTTGCTTTCGATGTGATTTTAGGGATTGATTGGTTAACTACTCATCAAGCCAAAATTGATTATTTTTATAAGGTTGTTAGTTTTCATATTCCTAACCAACCTGTTGTACGAATTCAAGTAACTAAACCATTAAAATCAATCACTGTCATATCTAATCATAAAGCTATTCGTTTATTGAAAAACGGATGTCAAGCTTTCTTAGCCCATGTATGGATTTGAATAAAGAAACGTCAAATTTGAATAATATTCCTTTTGTTATTGACTTTCCTAACGTATTTCCTGAAGAACTTCCCGGTCTACCCCCAGAACGTGAAGTTGAATTCTTTATTGATCTTAAACCTGGTACAAAGCCCATTTATAAAACCCCATATCGAATGTCTCCTATTGAACTTCAGGAGTTAAAGGTCCAACTACAGGAATTGTTGGACATCGATTTCATTCGTCCAAGTACATCTCCTTGGGGTGCTCCTGTTTTATTCGTAAAGAAGAAAGACGGGAGTATGCGACTTTGTATTGAATATCGGGAATTGAACCATGTCACCATCAAGAATAGGTATCCTTTACCTCGTATTGATAACCTGTTTGACCAGTTGCAAGGAGCACAATTCTTTTCAAAGATAGATCTTCGTTCTGGATATCATCAGCTGAAGATTAGAACTGAGGATATTCCAAAGACTGCCTTCAGAACTCGGTACGAGCATTATGAATTCTTAGTCATGTCTTTCGGATTGACTAATGCTCCTGCGACTTTCATGGATATGATGAACCGAGTATTCAAGGAATATTTGGATCAGTTCGTTGTTGTTTTTATTGATTACATCCTCATATATTCCAAAAGTCGTGAAGATGATGAGCACCATTTGAAGCTGGTACTCCAAAGGCTTCGTGAAAACAAACTATATGCCTAATTGAAGAAATGCGAGTTCTGGCTTAAGGAAGTATCATTCCTTGGGCACGTGGTGTCGAAACATGGAGTATCTGTTGATCCGGCGAAGATTGAAGCAATACAAAGTTGGGAGCAACCGAAGTCGGTGACTGAAGTACGTAGCTTTTTGGGCTTAGCTTGTTATTATCAGAGATTCATGGAAGGATTTTCTCGAATCGCTACTCCATTAACCCAGCTAACTCGGAAGGATACAAAATTCGTTTGGAGCGAAGAATGGGAGAAGAGTTTCCAAGAGCTCAAGAGGAGACTCATTTCAGCACCTATTCTAACAATATAATCTAGTACGGATGGATTTGTTATCTACATCGATGCTTCAGGCAAAGGGTTAGATGTGTTCTCATGCAACGTGGGAAAGTCATAGCCTATGCCTCGTGATAACTTAAAGAGTATGAGAGGAATTATCCTACTCATGATCTAGAGTTTGCAGCAGTCGTTCTCGCGCTAAAGATCTGGAGGCACTATCTATATGGGGAGAAAGTGGAGATATATTCAGACCATAAAAGCATTAAATATTTCTTCACTCAAAAAGAACTCAACATGCGGCAGCGACGTTGGCTCGAGCTATTGAAAGACTACGACCACACTATTCAATACCATCCTAGAAAAGCGAACGTGGTAGTTGACGCGTTGAGTAGAAGATCATATGCAGGAACGAGTGCGATGATGTCAAGTATACGCATAGAGCCAACTTTAATAGAAAAAGTTAAGGTTGCTCAAGCCACCGACCCGGAGCTGATGCGTATGAAGAAGAAAGTACAAGAAGGAGCTATTCCGGAAGCGAGAATTGATGAAGAAGGAATACTTCGAGTCCACTCTAGACTTTGTGTTCCTAACGACTCTGATTTGAAGTACAAGATTATGATGGAGGCACACAATACACCATTTGCAATCCATCCTGGAAGTACTAAAATGTATCGTGATCTTCGACATACATTTTGGTGTAATAATATGAAGAGAGAGATTGCAAAGTTTATCTTGATGTGTTTAACTTGTCAACGTGTAAAGGCAGAGCATCTAGTACCTAAGGGTCCGTTGCAACCACTTGAGATTCCAAAATGGAAGTGGGAGCACCTTACCATGGATTTCGTTACGGGTCTTCCTACGGTTTCTCAAGGCATCAATGCTATTTGGGTTATTGTTGATAGATTAACTAAGTCTGCTCATTTCTTGCCGATACGGGAGACTTATTCCCTTGAACGTCTTGCTAGTATATATGTAAATGAGATTGTGAGGTTGCATGGCATGCCAGTATCCATAGTTTCGGATCGTGAACCAAGATTCACTTCAAGATTTTGGGTTAGCTTGCAAAAAGCTATGGGCACGGATTTACGATTCAATTCGGCATACCATCCTCAAACGGACGGACAATCAGAGAGGACTATTCAAACTCTTGAAGATTTATTAAGACTCTGTGTCCTAGACTTCAAGGGCAGTTGGGATAAGTATTTACCATTGGTGGAATTCTCCTACAACAACAGTTATCAGGCAAGTATAGGTGTGGCTCTATTTGAAGCATTATATGGACGAAAGTGTCGCTCTCCAATATGTTGGGTTGAGGTGGGTGAAGCAACATTGTTGAGACCTGAGTTAGTACGCATGACTACCGAAAAGATCCAAATAATTCGCTAACGTATACAAACGGCACAAGATCGACAAAAGAGTTATGCGGATCTTCATCGAAAGGACGTGGAATTTAGTATAGGGGATCATGTATTGTTGCGAGTTGCTCCATGAATGGGAGTTACAAGATTTGGTAAGAGAGTAAAGCTCAATCCACGATTTTTGGTCCATTTCAATTTCTTGACCGAGTAGGAAATGTAGCATATAGACTCGCGTTACCTCCGAGTATGTCTTGTGTTCATAATGTGTTTCACATATCTGTACTTCGTAAATATGTGAAAGACCCGAACCATGTTATAGAGTTAGAACCGGACGAGATAGCTAAAGACTTAACGTACGAAGAGGTACCTGTCAAGATTTTGGATAGGAAGGAGCATGTCCTACGCACAAAGGTCATACCACAAGTTAAAGTTCTGTGGAGGAATCATGCTATAGAGGAAATGACCTGGGAATTGGAAACGGAAATGAAAGCGAGGTATCTTCACCTTTTCGAAACACCAGGTACGTACGTCAATTTCGAGGACGAAATTTCATAAGGAGGGGAGGTTGTAAGACCCCAACTTATTATTAATGAAATTTAATTTTATCTATTTATTATTTTGAAATAGTAAGAGTTGATTTGATTAATGTGGATAGTTATGGGTAAAATACGCAAATATTTCAAAATAAGCAAGTGGTTATAAAATATTCATTGTTGTCGGGGAATATTCGTTTGATCATGGAATATTCGTACTGTCGGGAAATATTCGTACGACGGCGCATCCATGTGTAGGCCCCATAACAGAAAGCGATTGGATGAAGAAAACGACAAATATAAATTGTTTAAAAATAACGGCGTAGTTATTATCATTAATACTGTTAATATACTCGGTGGTTAAAACACAGTAGCACACGGTATTGCACCAATTATTGATTCTTATGTAAGAAGGCACTACTCAATAATGGTTACTGTAATTACTGTTTGGTATTTTATTGATTTAGTAATTGTTGTGTTGATATTTTATATTGCCGTTGTTTCAATAATTGTCATTACACAGTATTTTTCATTATCGAAGTAATAATTCATATTATCTAAATAATATTATTAGATAACATTATTGGCAACGTCTAGAAAGTTCAGTCTAAGGAGAGATTTGGTCACCTAATTGCGCGCCAGTAAGGAGAGAAATTCTTATCGGAATGCCCCGTCTTTCCTGGGAACTGTCTGGTTGTCAATATTGTGATTCTGTAATATTATTTGTGAATAATTAATTATTGAATCATATGATGAGAAAAATATTGATTTTATATGGATATAGATGGAGAAAATTTTTAATGTGACAATTGTTGAAAATTAAAATTTTATCTTTTTCTGATAAAATAATTCATTTAAATATTTTATTATAATATAATAATAATGATATTTTTATAATAAATTTGGGATATATAAGTATATGTGGAGGAGAATTTTTGTTACCAGCAATATTTAATGCATGTTTTATGTGCCGGTGGACCCCATTTCTTGATTGAAATTTGATTATAGCCTGTAAAATCGCCCGTTTATGGATTTCGGTCAATTTCTGTTTGGAATTTGGAAAAACTTTCTACTGCAAAGTTGTAGATAATTGGATTTCCTATAAAAACTCGCGAGATTCGAATTTTCTGATAAAGGGGCTATTTATTATGAATTGTTAAAGTTTCGAAGCTCCGAAATAATTGATTTTTGGAAGTTTAAAATAATTTAAATTAGAAAAACGTTTTTGATATGTTTGGTGGGCTTGGTTGGTTGTTGAAATGAGTTGATTTCAGTTTATAAGAGTGTGCGTAGGAAAAATTATATATATATTATTATTATATTAAATTTTCTGCTTTGGTGTTCTAAGCAATTTCTTATAAATAGGGTGCTTAGGTTAGAATTGAAAATCACACCAGAAACTGAAGTTTTCTCTCTCTATATTATCGAGCGTATTCTTGTGAGTATTTTGAGTATACACTGAGTATTGATATACGGTGCAAGTTCAAGTCATAGCCTATATCTGGTGTTTCAACTAGAAGTACCGTCTTTCAAGGTAAGGGATATTATTTTTTTTAAAATGATATTATTTCTTCTAATATCATTATGCCGAAGTATTGATCTGAACTTTTAATCAAATTTGAAACTTTTTGTGTCGGAGTTACTATTTACGTATACGACACTAGTCACGTATACGACACTATTCACGAATACGACACTATTCATCGAAAAATAAAAATTTTCCTTTTCGTCTAAAATATCTATTGTGGATACTAGCTTTGATTGTATCCATGTTTTGATCATTCTTGAATTTTACACCACTATGATTATTTTTGAGGTATTTTTGGACATGGATAAAACAAAGTACGAATACTTAATCCTTAATCCTTGTCATTTTGTTTCACTGGATTCGTTTCTTTAAAAAATATTTTTCATCATCCTCATTCCTAAATGATGATATAATTGAATATCTTTGGCCTGTAGTGCAAAGATGAATGATTTCTTATGAATATCTTTGGCCCGTAGTGCAAAGATGAACATGTGTTTAGATGAACATGACCAACTGATGAATATCTTTGGCCTGTAGTACAAAGATGAATATTTGATTTCAGATATATATTGATTGATGTTACAGGGATAAAAGATAGACGGTGAAATTTTAAATTCATACATAGAAGATAGTAGTTTGCATTCTCTACTTATCTCTTCTAATGAATTATTATTTCCGCTGCAAATATTGATTTAAAACTTGTTGTCTATTGTATTCTATTAGATTTTTTCCCTGTTGAAGACTAATGATAATTTGTTGTATATTATCTTAGTCATAATATTCTTTATTGGGCTAGTTGAGCTCACCCTTTTCCTTTTTGTTCCATTTTTCTTCTCAGGAGGCGAGAATATAGCGAGTACGAGTCGGGGTATGGAATGAAGGTTCTAGATAGAGTTGTTTAGTAGTCCTCACCATTTTTGTAAAATAATGTATCAATAAATGTGATGAGGATTTATTTGAGTATAGATATTGTCTAGAAGATAATGTTTGTATTCAAACTCACAGTTTTACTGTTGTAATAATAAAGTTATAGTTATTTCTGTACCATGTGTTGACAACTCAGAATGGGTGATGTATACCTATTTTGGGGGCGTCACATTTGGGCCTATGAGAGGCTTCCATGTTTGCATCCTGTGAGCGTGCTAGGTTTAGATACCTATCCACGAGGACAGAGATTGCATCATTCCATACTGGTGGAGGTCCTTGTTGCTGAGGGTTTCACTCATTGTCGCCTACAGCTGGAGTTTTTGACAACAGATGTCATCACATGGGTTCCCTACTCTGGGGAGCACTTGAGTGTTGGATTTGAGGATGGGTACCTGACTGGAGTTGAGTACGTTATTTCCACCCGTAGGATTCCTCTCTTCATAGATGGAGGATGAGAGCTCTATTTAGGAGAGTGTGCTATTAGTAGCACTACAGGAGAGATTTGCATACCGATCTTGCCTTCTTCCAGGCGTTATTGGCCTGTTTCGCAGTCACCTGTCATTGATATCCCATTGTTGGGGGTTGACGATTTCACATTGTTAGAGGGTCCCTACACTCAGGAGATGTTCCAGCATTAGTGGTTCCCTCGTACTGTTGGAGCTCAGACCCGCACCACACAGTTTATGGGGGATATGGTTCCAGGATCCGTGATGATGACAGATTGGCTAGCCTGTGTCAGAGATCCGACTCATGTGATACAGATTGACAGTTTGACCCGGCAGCTGGACCGGGCACATTTGTTTATCCGACACTTGTGTAGAGATCCTTTAGATGCAGATACTTTTGATCCTTCCAGCTCTGGCGCTGGACCCTCAAGTGACCCATATGTCTTTACCGGTGTAGATCCTCCTTTGTATAGGCCTGACATCTCTATAGATATAGATTCAGTGACTCAGGAGGAGTAACATCAGATAGATAGGATTGACGATGTAGACATCGATACCATTGACTTCTTCTGATGTATATTTCTTGTTATCTCTTTTGATAGGCCTCTATTAGCTGTTGGGTAGCTTTGCCCCATTCTCGCTATATCTTTTGATAGGCCTCTGTTAGATATTGGGTAGTTTCGCCCCATTTCCCTGTATTTTAGTTATACAGAGATGTATTAGATGATGATATACTTTAGAATGTATGTATAGTTTTCCATTCACTATATCATATTTCCATCTATTGTATCATGCATGTTATTATGTTATGCATATGTATGTATGTCCAGAGATATTCAGCATTGATCCCTGGATGGTCTTATGACACGGCCCGTACAGATGTCTTCTTCGACAGTTAGCCGTATTGATCATACCCCACCATTTTTGGTGGCATCTGGTATGCGCTCGTGGTATGATAGCATATCACCACCAGACAGGGTGACTGTAGATCATTTATTGCAGCATACTATGACCCTGTTGATGTTTCAGGTTCCCACATGATTTATAGAGGGTATGCTAGAGCATTAGGTACAGGATAGGCATGTTTTCTGATTCGGGACCCAGGAGTTGACTCCTACTCTGGAGGAGTATGCACGGTTGATGATGTTGCCGTTGGACAGACCTTGCGTGTACATGGCGATCGAGGACATGAGTAGGCAGTTCATGACCATCACTGGTTTGAGGCGTAGAGTGGTACAGGATGAGATTACATCTGGCCACGTGATATCCCAGCATTTTTTGATTGACAGATTTGGCTCTGAGGATAGTTATGCACGACATTCTGGAGATTTTTCCACGCTGGATGATCATTGGCGTCTGGAAAGAGTGGATGTATTGCTGTTGTGCGTACTGTCGTACTTCTACATGTCACAATACATGGATGAGTTGGACATCGGGGTTATTATGGCAGTGAGAGCTTTCAGGGAGGGTCATACCATCATACCGATGATTATCGTAGAGACTTTGAGGTCAGCTACATACTGCTGCACTTGTCCGATAGGAGTGTTCATATGCAGCTCGGTCATGTTATACGTGTGGTTTATGTCACACTTGAGACCGATTGGCACATCAGACGGCATGGGTATTGCTTCACCCATGATATAGATATGTTATACTCCTTCCATCCTGCGGAGTATACAGATGCTGCATCTTGGTCATCTTTCCTTGTAGCGATTGGAGATCCATTCGCTATATTGCCGTGTACAGGGCTTAGATCACCCTATAGCTTCATTACTCATGCTCCGGGCATGGATTATCTTCCTCTAGCTGGTTTGAGAGGGATGATCACCTACCACCCACTGGCCGTGATGTGTCAGTTTGACCAGTTTCAGTATTTCCATCCATTTGAGGGGCCAGTGAGTCAGTTCTTTGCTTCACGCCGTTTATCAACAAAGGACAGATCCAGGTTGTATGCCTGTTGGGATCAGCGAGAGCTAGCTGAGTTTTTTGTCAGTCATCCGGGTTATTCTGCAGAGTATTACGCATGGATGGAGACAGAGATTGCATTGACTATGGTAGTATCCACAGTGCAGGAGATTAATTCCGACGATGAGGAGCTTATGGAGGAGGCTGACATTCCCATCGATGGGGACTTGACTACTGGGCTGCCAGTATATGCGATGGATTCTCCCACCCCGAGTGCCACTGTTACTCAGTATTCAACATAGTATTTGGAGCAGAGCTTACATCTGATGACCTATGAGAGAGATTAAGCTAAGGCCTCGATGTTGACAACTCTTTATGGGAGAGACGTCGCTCTATTAGAGAAGGACGAGGCTAGATCAGCTAGGGATGCATTGATTGTGGAGCAGGATACTGCCCTATCTGCCAGGGATGTGGCCATTGCAGACAGTAATTCAGTGAGATCCCATACTACTGGCATCCTTGCCGATATGAGTGCATACATCGATGAGAATTATGTCACCATGCAGTTAGCCTCGGATCTGCTAGCTCGTGTAGATACCATTGGGCAGGATCTTGCAGCTTTACCTTTTTCTTCGGAGAGGGATGCTATGTTAGATCTTAGAGTCCGCATACATACAGATCCGTAGATAGCTTTGTATTTTCCTGCACAGACTAGCTTAGCCATTTTATCATGTACAGTACAGATGTATATATCAAACAATATTATATATGGCAGAGAAATATATTTTGATTTACTTGTGATAACCCGGGATTTTGAATAATCCAAATTTCACGAATAATTTTTTTATATATATTGACTGTTAATATTGTACTGTGTATCTATGATACGAGTATCGAGAAGTAGTCAATTTGTGTATTGAATGAGAAATTAGAGTAGAGTTGTGCTTAACGGAGAATAGGAACCCTAACCCTAAGTCCGGATATGGATTCGATTGAAAATATAATTGGATTAATTATACTGATGAGTACGTGTTTGTACTGTATAAAATGTTGATCAATGACTGGTCGGGTAGGGTACAATATTGGTAAACCCTAATAAGGGATTGGAAACTCTAATCTCAAGATTTGAAACCCTAACACGCAGTTAGGAACCCTAATCGAAAGCTGAGAAACCCTAATTTTTAATTCAGGAATCCTAAACCCTAATTAGAAAACCCTAATCCTAATTAGTAAGCTCTAAAGTGATTAGTATACTTTAATGTGATTAGTTACCTTTAATGTAATTAGGGAACACTAATTATATTTTTGAAAATCTTAATTTTTTATTTTAAATATACTAATTTAGAAAATCCTAGAAGCTAAAGTTGTAAAACCTTAGGGTTAGAGCCTTAGGGTTAAACCCTATGGGTTTGGTAATTTCCATGAATGCCATTAAAATTTCATATACGAAGTCCAAAATACCCCTTTACTTAGATATTAAGTTAAAAGATTTGCAAATCTAGTGAGTCATCACTTTGGATAAGACCATGTGATTAAATTCTATATCAAATATGATCCATATCTTGCCACCTTGCACATTTGGATTCATTGCATCAAACTATTAGAGATCTAGGAGAGAGAAAGTTCACAAATTAAGCTCATTAGTAATCTAACACCAACCCACTCTTTCTCTCACCTAAACCCACGAAATCCCTAAGTGTTTCAGTCACTAACCAAGCCTTTAGATCATCAAGATCAGTGGAGAATAGCTAGGATTAAAGATTGGACAAGAGAAGGTAAAACCCAAACTCAACCTAGATCATGTATGCTAAGAAAATAATTATGTTTAAGTGTTTATATTTGTGTTATATGGTGTTTTTAGTTGATCTATGATGATCCATTGTGGATCCATAACATTAAATGGCTTTAAAATGGTGTTTTTCCAAAACTGTCCAAGAACAGATTTTGTGCTCTGACAAGCAAATGTCAGATGGCTCAGATCTCTGTCTGTAAATGTTTTGTTATGTTTTATGTGTTAGATCTATAGTTTGGTATATGGTCATTCATCTAGAAGTGGAATCACAGTTGTTGGATGTCTATATTTCGTTTTATTCATGGTCAAACACCGTTGACCAATGTTGACCGGGTGAATTCTGGGAAAACCCAGAATGTTCAAAACCGTGTCTGACAACTTTTTACAAGGCCGGATCTGGCAGGTTTAGGTTGTTATGATGTTATTGTTGTAACATACTTATAGCTGGTTATGTGGACTATAGATCCATAGTTTTATATCGTGCAAATAATCAGTATAATCGAAGTATCATTTGGTCAAAGTAGGCAAGTTGAGCACGAAATACGTTTCTGGAAAAAACCCAGAAATTGTATGAGCAGAATTTCTGACATCGTTTGACCGAACTGTAACTTTTGATCTTGTTGTTGTTAGACCAATCTGTTGATTTATAAATGTTCTATGATGTATGTAACATAACTTTGAACCATAAAGAAGCATGAACCGTGAGCAGAACGTTTAGAAAATTGGGCTGCAAGGTAGCCACTCGAACTGCCTGGGTTTCTTAAAAACCCAGGTGACGTCTGACAACCAGTTTACATGCCCAGATCTCCTTGATAGGTGGTATTATAACCAAGTTGATGGTTTATAGTTGTAGTATTGCATGTGAACTACAATGTTGAACCTTAGTTTAGCCCAAAAACAATTTTAAACTAAGAATTTAAGCCGGTCAAACGTGGACCCTTGAAACCTATCTGACAGCGTTCTTGAAGCTTAAGAACACCTAAGACGACAGATAAGTGTCGCTATAGGCTTTAGCAACGGTTGCTTTTTATTTTATTTTCTGATTTTTCAGAAAATACTTAAAAATAGAAAATAAATTATAAGAATTATTAAAAATAGTTTTAAAAATTATTTTAAATTATGAAAAATAATTTCTGACTATTTGGAATATTTTTCTTTAAAATTTATGATTATTTAAATATTAAAGGTATTTAATTTATTTAATTAGTGTATTAAATAAATTAGAGAAAAATAATTTAATATTATTAAAAATCATTTTAAATAAGAATAAAGTGTTTAAAAATATTTTGAGTTATAAAATGTAACTTTTAATATTTTTGGAGAATTTTCATTAATAAATTAATATTAATGATATTAGATTTATTTAATTATTATATTAAATAAATGAATTAAAAATCATTTTATTGATTTAAAAATCATTTAAAAATGAGAAAAATGATTTAAAAATATTTTAAGTTATAATTAATGACTTTTAATATTTTGATGATAATTTCATTATTAATAGTGATGATTTAAAAATGATATTAATTACTTTAGAAATCATTTAAGTAAAATATTGTACGTTATTAAAAATAACTGTAATATTTTGACAAGTATGTTATTAATATTTTTATATTATTAGATATTAATAATGACAAGATTATTTGATAATTAAATCATTTAAAAATGATTCCGATGTTTGAAAAATTATTATAAATTATAATAATTGCTTGTAAATTATTAAAAGCTTCCAAAAAATATTATAAATGATATTTGACTTATCAAAAATAATATTGAAGCTTAGAGATCAAGTGTAATTGATAATAATTGTGTTAATTGTCAGATAGGGTGACCAGAACTCTAAGAATGGACCGAAGTCCAACCAGACCGAAATAGTTAGACTTGATAAGTGTTTATCTAGTTTATAAATACTGATGTGGCTATGTGGTAATGTGCCTAAGAGAAGTTTGACTGTGAATTACAGTGTTATATGTTATAGATTATTGTGTTAATTGTGAGACCGATATTATTGGTTCTAGGTCTTACGAACGTAGATAAGTTTATTGTGTACATGTAATTAGCGAAAGAGGCAAGTTTCCTAACTCAACCTTGAGTTAATATTGTTTAATTATTATTGGTGGTTAATTATTGCTAATTAGACCACGTCCAGGGATTTATTGTTGATTATTCGCAGTTAGTGCATGCTTAATAATTCAAATTAAATTACTGATTCTGAATATATATACATTCGTAGAATAACTATTGTTGGATATACATATCCGTAGAAGCTATAATTGATAGTACAGATAATTCCTGTTTATTGTCGAATTATGTTGAGAAATGTCTTAGCCAATTATTTTGGTTAGACGAACATTTGTTAGAACTCGATAGGTTCGAAAAGAGAATTAAATTATTATTGACAGATCGATGCCAATTTTTTTGGCTAGATCGAGAAGTAAATAGAATTTGAAATCACAGTATTTTGTTGTAAATCAAAATCTTGATTCTAAGACTGAGAAGAACAACCTTTTATATAAAGGGAATATTTTATCAGTCGAGTATTCGGCCTTTGCGCACGATTAAGTATTATGCATAATATAGGGTATACTAAAGCTGATCACTTTATATACTTGCAGAGGGGTATGATTTAATCTTTGTGGTTATCTGATACACCTGGGTATATCAAAGTTTAACTTTGATAGTTACTCGAGAAGAGAAGTTCAAGATCCAATAGATCGCTCAGCATAAATCTGAAAAACATTCCATTTTGCTATTTCGTAGAATTAATTCTTGATTATTCGTTTGAATATCGTAGAAACCTTGAAAGTGTTATACTATTTCATTATCGAATTATTATTGCATAGAATGTGAGAAGGTTTGATATTGATTTCTATATCTTTATTGTATCTCTTAACATGTGGAGTAAACTTGTTGCTCACCCTTGCTATAAATAAAACTTTTCAGCTAGGGACGAAGCTGCAGAAGGTACTGCGAAGAAGAACAAAGGAAAAGGAATAGTAACAAATTAGTTATGATGAACAATATTATTATTATGTTGTATTGTATTGTAAACCATTTTTGCATATCTAAAGGGGTATATCTATAATGTTAAGGTTAATAGACCTGGGACTTATGTATTAACAATCTATGTTAATGAGTTATGTATTCCTATTTATATTAAAATGGGTAGTTAGATGGTATTATATTATAGATCGTGAACACCAAATTCAGGGGTCAGGTAACCTGGATTTGGGGGTGTCACAGTTTGGTATCGAAGCTGTAGGATATATACCTTAAGTGGGGTGGGGGAAAAACCCTAGGATTATAACCCTGAGCGAGATAGAGAATACTCATTTAGAGTACTAAGTGAGAGATTGCAGAAGCATATCGATAGTGAGATAAGTGGACACATAGTGTGAGTAGTGTGTACTGGTGAAGTACTAATAAAGTTATTTAAACTGATTGTAGGATGTCGGGAGAAGATAAAATGAGTACGGAGATGCCAGCGACTGTCGCACCAGTGTCAGTAGCCGAGGTGCCAGCATAGAGCGAGTCAGTGGAAGAAGTGGAGAAAGATGAACCAATGATTAATCTCGGGAGTGATCAAGATGATTATCCCGAGATGTATCTAAGTGGTGATGAGGAGGCGGAGTCTGAAGAAGCTAAGGTGGAGTTGAAGAATAAGATCAAAGTTGGAGAATAAGATCAGCTAACTATAGAAGTCCAAGAACTTCGGAGTAAGGTATTTCTCTTGGAGGAGTTGTGGAAGACAGAGCGGGCGTTACACGAAATGACTGAAGAACTAGAACGAAGCTGAAGGCGCAGGTGGAGAGGATGAAGACTGAAGGTGGTGGATCATCTGAAGGAACCAGTAAGAAAGACAAGAAGAATAGAAAGAGGGCCAACAACAATGACAACTCTGAAAAGTCAAATCCGAAGAAGAGACAAGCTTGCAGCAAGTGTGGAAAGACTCACGCGGGAGAATGCATGATGTGGAAGAACGTCTGCTTCAACTGTAAGCAGGATGGACATATTTCTTTGCATTGTCCTAAGCCGAATATGAGGAAGTGTTTCTCATGTGGAAGAACGGGTCACAGATTTAACAAGTGTCCCAACAAGAAGAAGACTGGTGAAGGGAGTGGTCGGTAGACAACTTAGATATATGTAATAGTATCTTTTGGTAGAAGCTTATGATAGTAAGTGTTATAATATCGAGAATGATGTTTAAGCATATGTATATATATATATATATATATATGTTTGAATGAATGAAATCTTTATTTTCTATATGAATATAAGATTAAGATTAAGTTGTGTGTTCTTAAAACTCATACTTATGGTAAGTTCATGACTCATGATTATATGAAATATTTTGAACCCCTCAGCGAATGGACGCCAAAGGTCTGACTAGGATAAGTTCATACACTCATATAATTGTGGCAAGTTACTGAACTCCTAAGTGTGGTAAGTTTGATGAACGGGGATTAGATATATGAATTTGGTAAATGGCAACTTTTTGTGTAAAGTTGGAGAAATTGTAGCTTCTTATGTAAAGTTGAGTATGCTAATCCTAGAATTATTTTAAAAGGGATAGTAATATGTGTTAAGTACTATATGTACTATGTGCTATTTGAATAAATATGCGATTATATGAGAACTATGTGTTGAATTCTTATTGTGTTAAGAATTTGTATGGAGAAAGAAAATCAATATAAGATTTTTATCAGATCATACCGCCTAGACGACAGAATCGAAACCAACGAGAAGAGCAGTCGTTGAATAACAAAGGAGGTCAAGCTGACCCAATGCAAAACTTTGCAAATATGATAGCCGAAGCTATGAAAAATAGAGCTTCTTCTGCAAGAGGAAGAGTGAGGAATCAGCCAGCTGACAGATTGGCTAACTTCAAGGACTTTAAGGCGGTAGGACCTCTTGAATTCAAGGGAACCACATATCCGATTTAAGCCCAAACTTGGGTAAAGGAGATGGAGAAAATGTTTCTCATTACACGAGTGGCAGAAGAGCAAAAGATGGCTTTTGCAAAATACTTAATGAAGGGAGAAGCTAACTACTGGTTGAAGACTAATCAGGCAAGAGCTGGTACATCGGTGGTAGCGTAGAAAAGATTTAAGGAGTTGTTCTTTAAGAATTACTTCTCACCGAGTATGCAAGCTCGGATGGAAGTTAAGTTCTTGGAACTTAAACAGGAGAACATGTCGGTATCAGAGTATGCTACCAAATTCAATGAATTAGTAAGATTTGCACCTCATCAGGTGGACACAAAACAAGAAAAGCGAGAAGATTTGAGAACGGACTGAAGCCGGGGATATTCAATAAGGTAGCGACATTGCAGATCAACATGTTCGCGGCTTTGTTGGAGAAAGCGTTAATTGCTAAAGAAGGAAGCGAGGCTGCATCTCAATTTCATCAGGAGAAGAAGAAGACCAATGATGGTGGAAGCAGTGGTGGTAGTAATCAGAATAAGAGGAAGTGGAGTGAGAATACCCAATCGGGTAGCAAGACTGAAGAGAATAAGATAGGAAGGGAACCATGCGCGACCTGTGGAAAGAACCATTCTGGAGTCTGTTTAAAGAAGAAAGGAGTCTGTTACAACTGCGGGCAAGAGGGGCACATGTCACCCAATTATCCCATTCCGAAGAAAACTCAAGTTTGTTTTACTTGTGGATCAACTGATCATATAGTACGGAACTGTCCGAGCTATGTGAAGGTCGTTCTATGACCTAGAATGTGCTAATGTGGTTAGTAATCTGGCTATGTGCTAGAATTAATTGTTTAGAATTTCCAAGACAAAAATAAATGTTTTTCGAGAAATTTTTGTAAAAACACTATTCATCCGTTTCTGTTTGGGGAATTATTTTGAAATTTCGAGAAACGCGTAATGATAGAATATCGTAGATAAGATGAATATCTGATAATATTTCATTTATGGCAAACAGATTTTTTGCCTGCGGACTTAAAATCTAAGGGTTGAGTATATTGATTTCTGAAAAGGAAATGAAATGCATAGAAAAATTGTGTTATAGTTAAAGCGAGTGTTATACAAATATGGTACTAATTAGTATCTATGTGTAATACGATGAGTAAATACGAAGTACAATATGATTATCGTACGAGTATTATACGGAGAGAATACGTGAATTGTACGTATAGGAATACGATTAGTATTATGGAATTAAGTTAAGATTTAATGTCAGTTCATTTGAGATGGATTATGTTTAGTCCAATCAATTGTATAGGCAAGCCTAATGAATTAATGTGTTAAGCCCAAGTCAAGGCCCAATATTAGATTGGTTAAGCCCAATGCAAGAAAACCGAACCGTGGATCGAACCAGTGGGTCACCGAGTGGGTAAAACCCATGGGGAAACCCATGGGGATAACCCATGGGCAATGGTGGGCCGACCCTTGGTGTGAAAGGCAAGATTGATGCTTGGTCACCAAGCATTTTACTTGGTGACCAAGTGTGAATAGTAAAGAGGTGGATTATTTATTGTCTAGATTGCCCTCCATTTCATTTTCTATAAATAGGAAGCTAGGTTTGGTCATTTGAGAGTTTTTCAATTTCCCAACTTAGATTATTTGAGAGAGAAAGAGAGCTAGACTCACAAATCATACACTTTGGAAGCTTTGACTTAGAGTTTTCAAGATATTTCATAAGAGTTCTTGAGGTAATACTCCTTGTTTCTCATTTTCATCTCTTTTAATTTTCTTTTATCATATAGAATCATAAATAGGTGGTATGTGCTTGTATAGTGAATTAAAGATGACTTAGTATAGATTCAATCTCTATAAGTCATGAGATCATAAGAATTATGAGGTTCGATATAGTTTCAAACCATGAAAATATTGATTGTTGAGATCGATTGTTGATAAACGATTGAACTCCAGCAATACGTTAATATATGCATCTTGCTTGGTTAGGATGTAGATATGAAATCCATGGAGTATTCCATGTGATTTGGCCTAGAGAACATTAGTAACGAAGTTATGGCAAATTTCACGAAAATAGACGTTAAACGTCAAAAACGTTGAAATTCCGGATTGGAGGTTGAAAGTTGTCGTGAGACTTAAAAACGTTGTTTTTTAATGTCAACACATGAGATAGGGTAATTAAGAGTTGTGGGTTCGAGAATCGTTGGATTCCGGCTTAAAACGAAGAAAACGAGCATTGAACGCTCATTAATGTTTACGGACGCTTAGAAAATGAACTCAATAATGAATTTTGAGTTAACAGATTTGAAAGTGTCAAATTCTTATATTAACGTGTAGAGTATATCATTTATGATGTGTAAGCTTTTGAACGGACCAAATCGGGCTTAAAACGAAGAAGGTATAACTCCGGGAATTTTCAAACTGTTGTAATTATCTGGTACTGAGGTCTGGCACCGCGGCGCCAGACGTAGTGTTAAATGCCATGCCGCAGCACCGACACAGTAATGTTGGCTACTACTAAATGGCGCCGTAGCGCCACTGGTAGAGCAAAGTCTCGCGCCGCAGCCCCGAGACCGGAACCCAGACACTGCTAACTGGCGCCGCAGCGCCAGTCTAGTACTAAGAAGCCCACGCTGCAGCGTGAGTGCAAGGTTGTTGATAGTGACTTAGGTTTTGAACTTCGATTTTTCAGAGACCTAAAGAAGTAATGTTTGTACACTTCATAAGTGTATTAAAACTATTCCTATACTACCTATACTAGAGTATATGGTATTGAACTTAGGAATTGAATGCTTGTTAATAAGTTATGAATGATGAACAAAGTTGGTACTTTATCAATGATGTTCAAGTCCGATTAATAACGTCAGTTGGTTAATAAGCCGGGATGAGGGATAGTAAGTCGAGTTGACTTTATTATTAATATTAAGTTAACTAAGACATAGAAGAAAAAGAAGTTGGTAGAAACAATGTGAGCATTTGTTTAATAGCTAATTACAGTGTGCTATGTGAATATATCATGTAGATTTTGTAAAGGTTGTGGTCAGTCGATTAAGTTTTTTGAAGACGCTGAAAGGAAAGTTTTCTTAATGCTTGTCTAACTTCCAAGTTAGCCAAGTTTTATGTGATTCATTGAACTGAATTGCACGACTAGTTTTAAAGAAAGGGTCGATGCCAGATTTAATTCTGCTAGACTACTCGTAAGATATAGATTGATTGATATTCATATCTTTCTATATAGAAATGTTAATGCCATCCTATGCCAAGTAATTGGTATGGATGTAAAGGTAAGGTTTGTCTATGAACAAACAAAAGTATTTTCATCGATTATTCGATGGGCACACAAGTTTGCCAAATATTAAATGTAAATACGTTTAATCAATGAGTGTTGATCGACATAGAGTACTCTAGGCTGATCACCTAAAAGTGCTCGTAAGTAATGCAGATGTACAGCCTTAATGCTGTGATATCCTTTTCAAGTATGAAAACAGAAAGTTACTGTTCATGGTCTATCGACCGGTTCAGAATTCCTAATCTACTCTATACTTTGGGAATTAATGATATGAAATGTTAAAGTATTATTGTTTTATAATACTTCATAACTATTTGTTCACGAATGTGGTATTACTGTTATCCTTTGTTAAAACTTGTTGAGCTTGTTATGCTCACTTCTTGCGTGAATTATATGATTGTAGTTAAGGATGAACGTACTGAGAATGCTAAGAGACATAAGGGCAAAGCTAAGATGGATGTCTAGCCATCATGTAATAGATTAGTATGTTTGTATGTATTATACATTATGAACAACAAGCGATGTAATCGGTTTATGAACCTGAGAAGGATTATACTTTGATTGTAATAAGAAGATAGTAATTACATTCATTTTGTTGTATTTCAATGGAATGATTGTAGGGTTATGAGTACAGTGTAGTACCATATGTCGGGTTGGAAGATACCCGAATTTGGGGGTGTCACATAGCAGGTCAAGTCTACTTCGGCGTGGTAGCATTCTCCTATGAATAAGTGCTTAGGTTAGAATTGAAAATCACACAAGAAACATAAGCTTTCTCTGTCTATATTATCGAGCGTATTTTGTGAGTATTTAGATACTTTGAGAGTTGTTATTCAGTACAAGTTTCATTCAGCATCATATCCGATATTCCATTCTGAAGTATTGTTTCTTTGAGGTAAGGGATGTTATTTTCTTCTTAAATGATATTATTTTCTTTAATATCATTATGCCGAAATATTGATATGAGTTTGATTGTGGAATTTCTACCTTTTTGTGTCAGGGTTAGTATTCATATATACGACACTATTCACGTATATGATACTATTCACCAAAAAATGAAATTTCGTTTTTTCATCCCAGATGTCTTTTATGGTTACTATCTTTGATTGTATCCATGTTTTGATCTTTATTTTTGAACTCTACTTCACAATTGGTTATTATGGAGTATTATTAAATTTGGATAAACCGAAATACGAATCCCTAATATTTGTCATTCTGTCTCACTGGGTTCGTTCTTTAAAATATTTTTCATCATCCTCAGTCCTTAATGGTGATACTTGATGCATATCTTTGGCTGTAGTGCAAAGATGAATGATTACCCGATGAATATCTTAGGCCCGTAGTGCAGAGATGAACAGGTGTTGAGATGAACATGACCAACTGGTAATACAAATGAATATCTTTGATCATTAGTACAAAGATGAATATTTGATTTAAGATGTATATTGATTGATGTTACAGGGATAAAATATTGATGATGGACTTTTAAATTCATAGATGATAGTAGATTTCATTCTCTACTTAACTCTTCTAATGAATTGTTATTTCCGCTGCAGTTGTTGATCTAAAACTTGTTGTCTATTATATTCTATCAAATTTTTTCCTGTTGAAGACTAAGGATAATTTGTTGTATATTATCTTCGTCATAATATTCTTTACTGGGCTAGTTGAGCTCACCCTTTTCCTTTTTGTTCCATTTTTCTTCTCAGGAAGCGAAAATATAGCAGGAACCAGTCGGGGTATAGAGTGATGGTTCTAGACAGTTGTTTTAGTAGTCCTCACTATTTTTGTAAAATATTGCATCAATAATTGTAATGAGGACTTTATCTAAGTGTGGATATTGTCTAGAAGACAATATTTGTATTTAAACTCACAGTTTATGTGTTGTCGTATTTTGCATGACAATTGTATTAATAAAGTTGTAGTTGTTTTTGTACCATGTATTTGGCGACTTAGAATAGGTTGGGTGGATTGGACCTATTTTGGGGGCGTCACATACTTGACAAGCCTTTTCTCTATCTATATTTTTGAAACTCAGAGTGAGAGAGAGTGAGAAACAAAGCCAAGATCAGCTCTTAGCCTTCCAAGAACAGATCATGGATCAGAAAATCAAAGATCAAAGCATAAAAGGTATAAAAACCCTAACCTTGCAAATCCATGTATTTTGTGTTAAATGTTGTTGTTAGATGTTTAGAGTTGTGTTAAAGGATGTATATTAGTGAACAATGATGTTATATCATAGATCCATAACATCTAGAAGCCAGAAACTATGTTTTTTAAACTTACCAAGAACCCTAATCTTAAGGCCTGACAGCCATATGTCAAGGCCTCTAAATTTGTCTGTGTTAAGTGTTAGGAGTGTTAGGTGTGTTAGATGTTATATACTTGTTCTTTGCCATGAGGAGAGTAGATTGGAAGTGAAATCACATCTATACCATGTCTAGATCTAAAGTTATAAGTAGTCAATTATGGTTGACCGACAATGACCAACTGGATTTATGGGCAACCTAGAAACCCAGAATGGTCTAATAGTCATTTTCAAGGCCATGAATCTTGTTGTGTTTAGATAGTTTGGACAAGTTGTTGTTTTGATCTTGTAGACTGGTATAAGTACTACACAATAATGCTTATAGATCACCCAGATCATTCATATAATCAAAGTTGTGAGTGGTCAAACCGGCGTTGATCAACTGAGTAGGACGAAATCTGGAAAACCCAGAAATCGTAAGAACAACTCCTTTGACAGGGTTTGACCGGCCTTGATCTCTCACATGTGATGTTGTTTGACTGATTTAGTGTTATGTAATTGTTCCTTGTCATGAGTACTACATGTATGAACCAAGAAAACACTCAAGTGATGAATAGAACCTAGAGAAAATCAAGCTTCAAAGTGGCACCATGAACTTTCTGGGTTTCCAGGTTACCCATAAAACCCAGAACAGGTCTGACAACGGTTTGGAGAGCTTATATCTCTCTTATCTGTTGTAGAATGACCATGCAACTTGATTTTAATTGTAGTATTACACTTATACTACATGATTGATATCATTAGCTGCTCAGAAAACATTTGGATCATAAATTAAATTGTGGTCAAACTAACTAGCTTGTTAACTGACATTGCACGTTCTTAGTTGCCAAGAACACATACAGCGACGGTTCTGTCGCTATAGGGCTCTTTAGTGACATTTAATTTCTGAAAATTAATTATTTTATTTAATAAATAGAAAAAAATAGTTTTAAATTATTAAAAATACATAGTAAATTTCTAAACATTATTTTAAAGCCTAAAAATGGGTTTTTAATAATTTTGAATATATTTCATAAATATTATGTATTTTTGGAATATTAATGGTATTTAATTTATTTAATTATAATATTATATAAATTACTTAAAAATGATTTTAATACTTGAAAAATCATTTAAAAATATATTATAGTGTTAGAAAATATTTTAAGTTATTTCTAATGACTTTTAATAATTTGAGAGAAATTTCATTAATAAATTAATATTAATGGTAATTGATTTATTTAATGAATATATTAAATAAATTATGGAAAAATAGAATTAATGATTTAAAAATCATAAAAAAATGATTTAAGAGTTAGAAAAATATTTTGAGTTATAAAATATAACTTTTGATAGTTTGTCATAAAAACATTAATATTTTAATATTAATTTCAATTATTGGATAATGGATTTAAAGGTTTAAAAATCATATAAATATGATTTTAAGGTATTAAAAATACTTTGATATATTATAAATATATTATAATATTATGTTATGATTTTCATTAATATTTAATATTAAATAAATATTGATAATAACTGAATAATTTGGTATTTAATTTATATAAATACGATATAAGTGATTGAAAAATTATGATAAATGGAAATAATTATTTAAAAATTATTACGAGCCTATGAAAAATATTTTAACTGATAATAAAATTATCTAAGTTAATTGTTAAGTGTTTGGACCGAGTTTTAGTAATAATAGGTTCAAGAATAGTCCGACTAGATCGTTGGGATGTCAGAATTGTGTCGGATTCAACTCAGACTGAAATAGTTTGACTTGATACCAAGTCTTAGGTAGTTTTTAGACTG
Source organism: Panax japonicus (assembly GCA_020205505.1). Taxonomy (NCBI): domain Eukaryota; kingdom Viridiplantae; phylum Streptophyta; class Magnoliopsida; order Apiales; family Araliaceae; genus Panax; species Panax japonicus. The sequence continues at coordinate 29,109,218 of CM035102.1, forward strand.
ATAAGGTTATGTGTTATAAGTTTAGGATTATTTTATAATTATATATAACAGTATTATACTGTCATTATATTATTCTAATATTGGAGATATATATTATCAACAATAGGTCTTCAGATAAAGCGATATAAACTGTGTAGCAGTAGTCGATGATACAGGCAAGTTCCTAATCTTGAACTTCTAATTATTGTTCAAGTTTTCTATAAACTCGACCTCGAGTTGAGCTTTCTTTCAATTATGTTTATGGCTAATCATTATTGATTACCATGTCTATAAATTGTTGAATAGCTTTCTGTGCAAATAATGCATGTGTTCATCAAGTATGAAAGGCTGATCACCTTCATTACCATCTAGTTCAATTATAAATTATCCATGTTCTTTCTTGACCATTAAATTCCTATTAACTTGGTCGTTCTATTATAAAAATCTGTTTATGCTAGTTCACAACTATATTGTTGAATGTTAAACAACTATTATTCAAATTCTTTCAATCATGATATATCCTCAAATAAACTTATACTTGCTGGGCAAACTTATTGCTCACCCTTGCTATATCACGATAAACATTGCAGATTAAGACGAATACGTCAGATACTGGAAAAGATCAAGACAAGTAAAACTTGGGGAAATTTGTGTATAACTAAAATTTGTAACAGTAATGTATTATAATAACATTGTATGTTAGATAGGATATTAATTCAGGTATTATGTGAAGGTTTTTGACCTTAGGGTAATGTGTAAAGTTTTATGTATAAACAATTTATGTTTATATCTTCCGCAATAGTTATAGAATTAGTATACTAGATCTGTGGTGTTTAAGACCCGGATTTGGGGTTATTACAACACCAGTCCTTACTTATTTCACCGAATCGTTCATATGATTCATTCGGATCGTTCAAATTCATTACGAAACTTATACTTCCTTAAGAAATTTATAAACTAAACTTTTAATTCTTATTTCATAATTTTCTTATGATTTCAACCATATAAAATTCATTCTTAACATCTTTTACTTCTATTCTCATTAAATTATTTTTGAACATATAAAACTTAAAGAAAATTTATATAGAAGTTAGATTTCGAATTACCTTTCTTCTTTAATCTCCTCCCATTGGACAAAGTTTGCTCACGAGCTAACTTTTTCTCTTCTTTTTCCTTCTCATCCGAACTCTCTCTCTCTCTCTCAAGTGTTGGTGATTTTTAAAATCACCAACAAATGATTTAAGTTCTCCTTTTATAGATATTCAAAGCTAAGGGTAAAATAGTCATTTTGCCCCCAAGGTTACTATTCACACCTCCTTACTAAACCACCTTACTATTCACGAAGCTTCTCCTGGAAGCTTCGTGATTCCGTCTTTCGGGATTCGTCCAACATTTTTAAAAACTGCGATTCTCGAAATTCAAATATTTTTGGATACTTCGTCTTTTCTTTACCGAATAACTTTTACGCATTCTTCGGATCTCAAAAAAACTAAAAAATACTTTTTGACATTAAGCGTTTTCCCCTAGCGTAGTTAAATGAATAAAAAGTACATAACATTACTTTTCATCATTTTTATTTCGTCCGATTTCTAAACGTTTCTTGAGAAAAACTTTTATCGGCTTTCTTAGCTTTTCACGATATATTATCGTCAAATCTTTCAACGGAATGTCATTTCGACATACCGAACTCTTAGAAAGGCTTAGGTTATTCAAACCATAACCCTTAGGGTTTTGTCGGGTTAATAGTGCCTATTTCGTCTTTTTCCTTGGAAATATTTTTGTTCCCGAATTTTTTTTATTTTTGTCTTGAAAATTCTTACTCATTTAGTCCAGCTCGTAGCCAGAATCCTCCCGTATTATAATCATCCTAGGTTATAGAACGATTAATAAACACATAACACAAAATATTATTAATAAAAATTAATTTTATTAATAACTAATTCTTTAATCTTAAATTCTGAACAATCCGGATTCTCCGGGTTGTTACACTCCTCCCCTTATAAAACTTCGGTCCTTAGAATTTCTTAAAATCACACCCATACCCGGGTCATCACATTCACTTCTTCTTCACAGAATTTTGCCCTCGAAATTTTAACATACCCTTCTTCTCAACTTCTCTTCAAAGAAGTTCTTATCTTTCAAACATTCCCTAACCTTCATAACTTATCAAGAATTATAAAGTAAAATTAATAATAAGGAATATATGAATTCCTTTAAAATATTTCATACTTTTGCTGAGGGGTCAAATCGACCATGAAATCTTACTAGATTTAACAACATTTTGTCGTAACCCTTCTTTCACGGTCAATTTATAATCACCAAGAAGGTAAACTACCACTTTCATACGTAGACGATCAACCCATCGTATAACCCCATTTCGGGGTGTGTTCACCTCAGACTTAATCATTAGGTTCTGCACCAAAGCAATTTGGTTCGGCACAACTTCTCAAAGAAAGCTCGATTTTCTTTTAAACATAACATACCATTTATCTAGCCAAATCAAATAGCTTAGACCATACCAATAAATTGGATATCAACTTGAAACATTTGTCTAGTCAAATTAATTAACACCAACTACTTCTTTAAATTCTTTCGCAATATATCAAAACATTTTATGACGTCATGATACCGTACTTTTCACAGTACGTTGAGGACTTTGTCAGTTTATGACTTTGTCATTATACATCAAACTATAGTGGGTTATTGATCCTAAGATCACATCCAACACTAGGTTCAATTGCATTAACAACTCCATCCTTTTACCATCCTTGCATCGAATGCACTGATGCTATAAAATTCATTTTGATACTTCAAATCAATTTTTGTCTAGTCAAAACAATTAGCATAGACATACCAAGAATAGTTCTTTTAAAATCCATTGGTTCTGAAAGTTGAACCAATTCTTTCTTTTTTTAAACGCACACATAAGCACGATTTTAATAAACTTCAAAATCTAGCATAACTAGATGACTTCGAATATCCTATTTCTCCATCTTCCTTTATTGTCTTACTTGCGACAATACTTAATCTTCTCTAGCACCTTCAATGCTAAGCATACTGAAATTACTTGCTTTCAGTCTAAACATTCCTATACCTTAGTATAGTTCATCCACTTACCACACTTTGTGTTTAGGAACTTTCCACAACCTTATGTGTTAAAGAACTTGTCTTCACAATATGTAATCCAAGAACAAATCAAGGACTATCCATATGCTCAAGGATAAAAAACATAGCATATAACTATGAGTCACAAACTTTTCATAAGTATGAGTTTCAAGAACTCGCACCTAACTTATCATTCTCTACCTATCAAGCATATACATGAGAAAAGATTCAACTTCTCATCATATACATATTGATAGTGCGACATAATCCAATGCTTATCACTATAATAAGCTAAACAGTTGTTACACCAAAGCACAAACCTCCGGTCCATAACAGAGGTTCATACAACTCAGCTATCATATGAGTCCTCAATTGAAATTTACAACTTTTAACTTTCTCTTCACTTAATTCGAATTTTCTTTAATTCGTATGCTATCCTTCACAACTCAATCTGAGTTCTTCTTCCCGTACTAATTCATAGTATAATTCATTTATAGCATTAGCTATAAATTATTCATCGTTAACAGATCATCTGTTATTATGATTCACTATGATCACGTGGTGATCTTTTTCCTTAATCGATTAACTCAACGATCTCCTTATCATTCTATCTACGATTATAGTTTTAGGTACTCATACCTAAAATTTATAACCTATCAGCTTTGATACCACTTTGTAATGCCCCAAAATTCGGTCTATCTTCACACCCGAATTCTGTACGTCACGGTCCCACTTCGTTCCAAACATACATCATTATATAGTGAAATATAACAGCATACATTCTCAATTCCCAGGTTCTAATACCTTATAACCTCATTCATTACAAATAATAATAATTACATTATTTTTTACATCTTACAAGAGTGACTTTCATCCGCCTCCCAGGATACATAACAGTTCATTAAACTAGTCTATAGTTTAATTGAACTATTCTACATTACAAGTCCTCGCTTGATCTTCACGCTCATTCATTTAATGAATGACACTTCTTCTGGATACCGATCAGCTTGACCTTTATGGGATCCATAAGTTCTTCTACTCATACGCTGAAAATGTTTTTCATTTAAAGCAAGTGTGAGCATTCAATTGCTCAGCAAGTCATAGAAGTTGAATAAACAACTTTAAGAATTTAAACATTCCTTTAGAGCTTTGATAACTGAACAAAGGTTATGATGCAGCTTGAATAATAGGAATAATTATGATTCCTATCATTTTAAAACATTAGTCACATTTTCTTTGAAATACTTTCATTTTTCTACCTTTTTCATACACATCCTGTCCGGCTAGAATCATTAGCACAAACTTAACAATAACGGTTCATGTATAAACAGAACATTCTCATATTGAACAGTTCAATCACAGAACAGTTCATCTCACAGAAATATTGAAGTGTTAAAATTATGGCAAAATGCCTCATACGTTCTACCACCTTGTACAAATATCGCACATTTGCACATAGACAGAACTTCTCAAGTTCAACATCTGAGAAGTTTAAGAAACTAACATTCAATTAAAATATGAATGAAGTTAGGAAACTTGCCTTACGCACAGCTACAACTTACAGTTTATGCTGAACTGCTCATTCCAATTCCTATATATCACATAAGGAAAATTGCATGAACCAATTAGCCACATACTTGACTTAAGCATTGGTTTACTCAACTTTACTTCTTAGGGTTCGCATTCTTGCAGTCTAAGTTTACACACCAACTTTCTTTATCGGTTTATGGCTTCATGACTTACGGAGATTTCTTAACTCAAACGATCATCATCTTTGATGATTTATATTCTTATATCTTTCTTATAACTCCTCTACGACTTAGCACACATCATGTCTTTACTAGTAGTCCATATGGTACTCTGAGTGGTTTTCCACAAACAACCAACAAATAAATTTCCATCTCATCTACATTGTCTTTCCCATTGAGTTAGATCGGTTACCAATTTCGTATATACCTCTGCTCTCTAAAGGAATTGTTTAGCCCAGCTCCCATATGTCAACCATCAAAGATTATGATTTTACCACAACCTAAACTTATCTTAACTTATCTGAACCATTAAGACTATTATGTTCGTTAAGTCAATTTCTTATACCTTACGGCTTTCTAGCAACTAAGTGCCACACCTCAAGATTTATTCTTTATTGTCTAAGTTATATAATCTTTTGTATACTTAGAAAAATCATTCAATATTCATTCTACGCATTCATAGCGTTAAGGATTTTACGTTACCTTATTCATATCTTACAATGTCCGGTTCATTCGCCTCAGAATGTCATCCAAGTTAATCATTAACTCAGCTTCTTACTTGTCTTTAATTCAGTTCTTCACTGTTCACAGGTTTAATCTTTGGTCTTCATTACCCAACGGTCAAACCATACACGGTGTGTAAGTTCTACCCGTTTAATCTTCGCGTACACTCAACATTTACATCGCTATAGTGTTTAATGCTTACATTTCATTCTAACATTCTCTATCCGACTCACATTCGGCTTTCATTTATCTTATTACCGTTCATTACAGCTTTCTTGATAATTCATATCTTACTTACTTCTTTCGTTATCCCTTACATGAACCCCATCTTCATTACTCTTTCTTAATGTTGAAGCCATACGGTTCGTTGTATGCTACGACCGACCGTTTATCGTAACAACGTTGCGTTTACATTCTCTATCTTTTAATCTCATTTAATCTTTCTGTTCAAACTTTAATAAAAGTTTAAATTACTTGTTTAAGTGTTATATTACATGAGCTACATGTTCATTAGCTTTCGTTACACTTTCCCCATGATTTGAGCGGTTAAAAGCTCATCACTGGACCTTGCCTTGCACCGGCGCTGCCTTCTTCCTTCTCGTGCTGCAGCACCACTAAGCAGTATGTCCCTTCCCGGGCTAGCGCTGAGGTTCCAAGCCTCAATCCTTTAAAAAAATTTCTAAGTCCTTACATACCTTAGATGCTTATTTTGAAATCCCATATCTTCTTCGTTATTACTCGGAACTAGGTCATTCCAAAGCCATTCTGTGACAACCCGAGAATTTGGACAATTTATTAAAATCTTTAATGATTGATTTAAGGTCAAATATTAGACCTAGATAGAAAATAAGTGTATGCGTTTGATGTTATTGGGAAGGAATTTTGAGGGTTTCAAAATTTTGTAAAAGATATAGGTGAATTATTCAGGATTAAGGATTTATGTGATTAAATTCTGTGAATATGGTTAATGTATGTGTGCTGAATCTGGTTAAGGGTCAAGGAATTGATCAGATAATTTATATCTGTAACAAACCCTAAGTTTATATTAAGAACGACAGCGTTCGGTTTAGAAAACCCTAACGTCTAATAAGAAACCCTAGAAATCGATTCTGGAAACCCTAGTTTCAGTTCCGGGTGTACGAAACCTTAATTCAGATATTGAAAACCCTAGATTGGGAATGCAATGTATGTACAAGGTTAAACGTCATTAATATTGAATTAATTAGGGAAAACCCTAATGAATTATCTAAAATCTTAATTGATTATTAGAAAACCCTAATACCATATCTGAAAATCCTAATTTTAGATTCTGATAAAATAAAACCCTAATCTGGGAATATAACGGAGAATTTTAATGCTATTAATTAAGTATTAATTAGGGTAAAGGTTGATTAATTTACAAACCCTGATTTTCAATTTATGGAACCCTAATTGTTCCGTTAGAAACCCTAACGCTCAATTGTGGTTTTAATTGCTAAAATTAGCAAATGCTAATTAAGGAAACCCTAAACCTAATTATTTCAATTTATGAGTAACTAGAAAATCCTAATCTAATTACGAATATTTAATTTCTATTTTAGAATATTATTTTCTATTGTAAACCCTAATTTATGGGTTGAAAACCCTAATGACCATTTTGAACCCTAATTGTGCAGCGGTGGATTTAATTGCTTTATGAGCAATGTTAATTAGGAAATATAAATCCTAATTGTCAAGTTATTAGAAACCCTAATCGGATTAAGAAATCTAATTTTTAAAATTGAAATATTATTTTTCTATTTTAAACCCTAAAATGTGGATTTGAAACCTAATGTATAATTTGGCCCTAAGTGCTTAATTAGCAATTTTAATTAGGATAAATTAGTCCTAATTAGCAAGATTGATTCATGATTAGGAGATTATGATATAATTAGGAAGCCCTAATTATAAGTTAGAAATTTAAAATTTTCTATTTTAAATTTAATTAAAAATTTTTGAAATTCCAAGTTGCTAAATATTTGAGGGATAAAATATAAATTCTAAAGGGTTAAACCCTAAACCCTAAAATGATCCAAACCCTAACACTAAGGGTTTGCAACACATGGAAAATCTAGAAATAAAAGAAAATGACAAAATTTCCCTTTTGTGTATTATTTTGTGATAGCTTGCAATCTTGGCCAAAAGATGTGGGTTGTTGAACCACCCTAACCACTCCATTGACTTATAATCTAGCAAATCAACCCCATTTGGCAGCACCACAAGCTAGTTCATGAATCTAAGTGATTATATAAGAGATTGAGAGAGAGAAAGTTTAGGATTTTGTTATTTTTGCAACTTGCTCATACCAACTCCCTCTCTCACTAAACCTCCGAAAATTTCAAGTATTTCAGTCCCTAATACCAGCCCTAGATCAATCACAAACAACTTGGAGTGCTAAGATCAAAAATCAAAGCTTGAAGGTATAACCGAAATTTTATTTTTGATCTTGTATGCTTGAGAAATTTTTGTGTTTTTGTATTTAGAAAATTGCTATCGGGTGTTATATGAAGATCTATGATGATCTATCATAGATCCATAGCATCAAAGTGGAGAAAAATCGAAGTTTTCAAAATCTGTCCAAGAACACAAAAGTGGTCTGACAACCGAATGTCAGTGGCCTTATACTCTTTTCTGTTTTTGATTTTTGTTGTTTTAAAGTTTGAATATGTAGCTTGTCATATGGTCTTTTATCTGCAAGAGACATCACAGTCATTGGATGTCTATATCGTGAGTTATTAATGGTCAAACTCTGTTGACCGAGATTGACCGGGAGATTTCTGGGTAACCCAGAAATCCTAAACCGGCGTCTGACAAGTTTTTGGTTAGCCCAGATCTGTCAGTGGTAACGTGTTTTGATGATGTTTTTGTAACAGATTTCTAGCATGTCATTTGTTATTTAAGTTTGTGGCTTTAGATAATGTAAACAAGCAACATAATATAAGTAATCGATGGTCAAAGTAGGTGACTAGCACTATTTTAGCGTTTCTGGAAATTCCCAGAAAGTTGAAAAACACGTGTCTGACAGCATGTTTGACCAACTAGATCTTACGCATGTGATGTTGTTAGACTAATTTTATGTTATAATGTTATACCCTGTCATGCGTACTACAAGATTAAACCATTAGATCTCATAAACGAAGCATAGACTGCAAGTTACAAGGATCGAAAATTAGTACCTCGTCTGTTATTCATTTTCTAGAAAACCCAGAAAATGAAGAATATAGTTGTCAGAAATTTCGGGAGCCCGGATCTTGCTGTTATGTTGTGTTTTGGCTAGGATCTTGGTTGATAATTGTAGTATTACACTTATACTACATAACCATCAGCATTAGCAGACCAGAAATTAAGTGTAGCATGGATTAAATCACGGTCAAACCTACCCACTCGATGTCTGTCATGAAGGCTCAAGAACACTCAAGAACACCTATAGCGACAGAAAGTGGCGCTATAGGCCTTTAGCGACAGATTATTATTATTTTTCCGGCAATTAATTTAAAATTAGAAAAAAATAATTTTTAATTATTAAAAATACAAAATAAATTATAAAAAAATATTTTAAAGTCTGAAAATAGTTTTTAACTATTTTGAGTATATTTTGAAAATATTTAATATTTTTGGAATATAAATGGTATTTATTTATTTAATTATTGTATTAGATAAATTATTTAAAAATAGTTTTAATTCATGAAAAATAATATTATGGTATAAAAAAATATTTTAAGTTATTTTTGATGACTTTTGATATTTTGGGATGAATTTCATTAATTAATCAATATTAATGATAATTAGTTTATTGAATAGATATATTAAATAAATTATGGAAAATTAGTATTAATGTTTTAAAAATCATATAAAAATGATTTAAGTGTTATAAAAATATTTTAAGTTATAAAATGTAACTTTTGATATTTTGGCATGAAAATATTAATATTTTAATATTAATAGCAATTATCGGATAATGAATTTAATGGTTTAAAAATCATATAATTATGATTTTAAGGTATTAGAAATACTTTGATATATTATAATTATATTATAATATTATGTTATAATTTTCATTAATAATTTATATTAAATAAATATTAATGATTAAGGGAATTAAGTGATATTTAATTCATTTAAATACAGTTTTAAGGATTGAAAAATGTTGATAAATGGTAATAATTATCCAAAAATTATTACGAGCCTAGGAAAAATATTTTGTCTGATAAGAAATTATCTGTGATAATTGTTAAATGTTTAGACAGAGTTTAATTAAACTTAAACTCGATAAAAGTCCGACTAGACTGTCGGGATGTTAGAATTGTGTCGGGTTCAACTCAAACTGCAATAGTTTGACTTGATACATAGTCTTATTTGTGTTATAGACTGATAGGCTTATGTGGTAATGTGTTTAGGTTATTCTGTGGATATAAATATAACAGTATTATACTGTGATGATATTATTCTAATATTGGAGATCTATATTATTAATATTAGGTCTTCGGGTAAAGCGTTATAAAGTGTGTTGCGGTAATCAACAGTTCAGGCATGTTTTCTTATACTTAACTCTAATAAGAGTAGTTTCTTCAAGCTTATGGTTAATCATTACTGATTGCCACGAAAATTGTATTCTATACATCTTGCATGTATAAGTCAGGTATGAAAGGCTGATCACCTTCTTTACCGGTTGGTTCAGAAATGTTTGTTCATGTATAATACTTGTTCAGTCAAAAATTTGTTCGTGCTAGTTCTCAATTATATTGATGAATTATAGCAAGCCCTTTATTCATACTCTTCAATCATGATATATCATTATATTATTGTATATAAACTTGCTGGGCAACTTTCCTGCTCACCCTTGCTATATCATGATAAAACATTGCAGATAAGGCGAACGTGTTCGGTTACAGGAAAAGGTTAAAGTCAAGTTCAGCTTGGGATATAAAGTACAACTAGTTGTAATAGCGAATTGTAATAAATATTGTTGTGTAATAGATATTTTAGGAAATGTGTATTAAGTTAAGGTTACTCGACCTTGGGGAATAGTGTGTAATGTAATGTATAAACAATTTATGTTTATATCTTCCGCAATCAGTGATAGTAACAGTGTACCGAATCCGCGGCGATTTGGGGCCCGGGTTCGGGGCTACTACAGTTGGTATCAGAGCTGTTGGTTATGAAGCTTAGGTAGGAATACCTGAGACCAATAACCGCAGTGATTAGGATAAGTGCTAACTCAAATAGAGTTAGTTGGTCGGTAAGATTCAAAGATGAATCCCGGCGAGTGTAAAGCATAGAGTTTCCTAACTCTGATAATAAAGTTGAACAGTAACGGTGAATAGATCGAGTCTAAAAGACTGAAAGTGCAAGGATAGGAGATCGTAAAACAAAACGATCATAGGCATAGAAATAAATCGTAATATATACGATAAGATCACCCCGTGATCTGATAAGGTTATGACAGTCAGAAAGAATCAATCTTATGATTGAAAAGTTTACAGCAAGATGCTGTGTGTAAGTTGTACTATGAAATGGTACTATGAAAACTCATGAAAGAGTTATGGATTATGAATACGAATTGAATTCGTATTGAAAAAGGGGGTTAAGATTAGGTGGGAATTACAATGAGGACTCGTGTTAGCAACCGAGTTGTATGATTCCTTGTATGGGCGGGGAATTGTACTTGGTGTAAAAACTACTTGGTTGGTGGCATTGGTAATAATTGAAATATTGTGTCACGCTAGTTATTATATATAGATAAATAGGTCATAAGTAGAGAATATAAGATTAAGTACGAGTTCTTAGAACTCATACTTATGTGACATTCTTGACTCATAGTTATATGAAATGTTTATGAGCCCCTCAGCGAACGGACGCCAAAGGTCAGACTAGGGTAAGTTCGTAAACTCATATAATTGTGGCCAGGTTATGAACTCATAAGTGTGGTTTTATGAATTGGGTATAGTTGTGTGTGAATGGAGTGTTAAGGATTATAGGAACAGATAGATTGCTAAGCAAATGATCATTAGTGGAGAATTAGGTTTTCCTAAACCCCTATCTATGCTAGATTTCAAAATTTTTGACATCAAGCTAAATACGCACTATGTGCCTTTTAAAAAAAAATTGTTTTTTTGTTTATCACTTATGTACCATGTGACCTGGTGCAGAGATGATAAAAATGATGGAGTCATCAATGCAGTATTACTTAGTGTGAATTTGACTTAAAGTCACTCTTCCACTATGGTATGATGTAGCATGATAAAATCACCAAATGACGGAATCCTCAACGGACTGTAAATACAGTGCGGCATCATGACGTCATTCTCAAAAATGTTTTCAAAAACTCCAAGTGTTTATTGAAAGAATTTTCCCAAACCAAATTGTTTTGCTGCAGAATCAAATAAGACTGAGGTAGAATTTTTGTGCCTTTGGCAGTGATGGGAAAACAGATAAAATCAGTACTTGGCCAGTACAGGGCATATCGGGCTGATCACCCTTTGTGTCCGTAAGTTATGACGGTTTGCGGATGAATTTCCATAAAACTTTTGCGAAAATGAAAAACAAACAGTCTATACGATTTCTCAGCACAGTTTTAAAATTTTACACTTGTGAGTGGTGTATTGGGTAGCATGTGAAATATGTGTTAATAGTGTAAGGTGTAAGGTGAATTTCGGGGACGAAATTCTTATGAGGGGTGAATGTGACAACCCGAGAATTTGGGCAATTTATTAAAATCTTAAATGATTGATTTAAGGTCAACTATTAGACCTAGATAGAAAATAAGTGTATGCGTTTGATGTTATTGGGAAGGAATTTTGAGGGTTTCAAAATTTTGTAAAAGATATAGGTGAATTATTCAGGATTAAGGATTTATGTGATTAAATTCTGTGAATATGGTTTATGTATGTGTGCTGAATGTGGTTAAGGGTCAAGGAATTGATCAGATAATTTATATCTGTAACAAACCCTAAGTTTATATTAAGAACGACAGCGTTCGATTAGAAAACCCTAACGTCTAATAAGAAACCCTAAAAACCGATTCTGGAAACCCTAGTTTCAGTTCCGGGTGTACGAAACCTTAAGTCAGATATTGAAAACCCTAGATTGGGAATGCAATGTATGTACAAGGTTAAACGTCATTAATATTGAATTAATTAGGGAAAACCCTAATGAATTATCTAAAATCTTAATTGATTATTAGAAAACCCTAATACCAGATCTGAAAACCCTAATTTCAGATTCTGATAAAATGAAACCTTAATCTGGGAATATAACGGAGAATTTTAATGCTATTAATTAAGTATTAATTAGGGTAAAGGTTGATTAATTTACAAACCCTAATTTTCAATTTATGGAACCCTAATTGTCCCGTTAGAAACCCTAACGCTCAATTGTGGTTTTAATTGCTAAAATTAGCAAATGCTAATTAAGGAAACCCTAAACCTAATTATTTCAATTTATGAGTAATTAGAAAACCCTAATCTAATTACGAATATTTAATTTCTATTTTAGAATATTATTGTCTATTGTAAACCCTAATTTATTGGTTGAAAACCCTAATGACCATTTTGAACCCTAATTGTGCAGCGGTGGATTTAATTGCTTTATGAGCAATGTTAATTAGGAAATATAAATCCTAATTGTCAAGTTATTAGAAACCCTAATCGGATTATGAAATCTAATTTTTGAAATTAAAATATTATTTTTTTATTTTAAACCCTAAAATGTGGATTTGAAACCTAATGTATAATTTGGCCCTAAGTGCTTAATTAGAAATTTTAATTAGGATAAATTAGTCCTAATTAGAAAGATTGATTCATGATTATGAGATTATGATATAATTAGGAAGCCCTAATTATAAGTTAGAAATTTAAAATTTTCTATTTTAAATTTAATTAGAAATTTTTTGAAATTCCAAGTTGCTAAATATTTGAGGAATAAAATATAAATTCTAAAGGTTTAAACCCTAAACCCTAAAATGATCCAAATCCTAACCCTAAGGATTTGCAACACATGGAAAATCTAGAAATAAAAGGAAATGACAAAATTGCCCTTTTATGTATTATTTTGTGATAGCTTGCAATCTTGGCCAAAAGATGTGGGTTGTTGAACCACCCTAACCACTCCATTGACTTATAATCCAGCAAATCAGCCCCATTTGGCAGCACCACAAGCTAGTTCATGAATCTAAGTGATTATATAAGAGATTGGGAGAGAGAAAGTTTAGGATTTTGTTATTTTTGCAACTAGCTCTCACCAACTCCCTCTCTCACTAAACCTCCGAAAATTTCAAGTATTTTAGTCGCTAATACCAGCCCTAGATCAATCACAAACAACTTGGAGTGCTAAGATCAAAAATCAAAGCTTGAAGGTATAACCAAAATTTTATTTTTGATCTTGTATGCTTGAGAAATTTTTGTGTTTTTGTGTTTAGAAAATTGCTATTGGGTGTTATATGAAGATCTATGATGATCTATCATAGATCCATAGCATCAAAGTGGAGAAAAATCGAAGTTTTCAAAATCTGTCCAAGAACACAAAAGTGGCCTGACAACCGAATGTCAGTGGCCTTATACTCTTTTCTGTTTTTGATTTTTGTTGTTTTAAAGTTTGAATATGTAGCTTGTCATATGCTCTTTTATCTGCAAGAGACATCACAGTCATTGGATGTCTATATCGTGAGTTATTAACGGTCAAACTCCGTTGACCGAGATTGACCAGGAGATTTCTGGGTAACCCAGAAATCCTAAACCGGCGTCTGACAAGTTTTTGGTTAGCCCAGATCTGTCAGTGGTAACGTGCTTTGATGATATTTTTGTAACAGATTTCTAGCCTGTCATTTGTTATTTAAGTTTGTGGCTTTAGATAATGTAAACAAGCAACAGAATATAAGTAATCGATGGTCAAAGTAGGTGACTAGGACTATTTTAGCGTTTCTGGAAATTCCCAGAAAGTTGAAGAACACGTGTCTGACAGCATGTTTGACCAACTAGATCTTACGCATCTGATGTTGTTAGACTAATTTTATGTTATAATGTTATACCCTGTCATGCGTACTACAAGATTAAACCATTAGATCTCATAAACGAAGCATAGACTACAAGTTACAAGGATCAAAAACTAGTACCTCGTCTGTTCTTCATTTTCTGAAAAACCCAGAAAATGAAGAACATAGTTGTCAGACATTTCGGGAGCCCAGATCTTGCTGTTATGTTGTGTTTTGGCTAGGATATTGGTTGATAATTGTAGTATTACACTTATACTACATAACCATCAGCATTAGCAGACCAGAAAATAAGTGTAGCATGGATTAAATCACGGTCAAACCTACCCACTCGGTGTCTGTCATGAAGGCTCAAGAACACTCAAGAACACCTATAGCTACAGAAAGTGTCGCTATAGGCCTTTAGCGACAGATTATTATTATTTTTTCCGGAAATTAATTTAAAATTAGAAAAAAATAGTTTTTAATTATTAAAAATACAAAATAAATTATAAAAAATTATTTTAAAGTTTGAAAAATAGTTTTTAACTATTTTGAGTATATTTTGAAAATATTTAATATTTTTGGAATATAAATGGTATTTATTTATTTAATTATTGTATTAAATAAATTATTTAAAAATAGTTTTAATTCATGAAAAATCATGAAAAATAATATTATGGTATAAGAAAATATTTTAAGTTATTTTTGATGACTTTTGATATTTTGGGATGAATTTCATTAATTAATCAATATTAATGATAATTAGTTTATTTAATAGATATATTAAATAAATTATGGAAAATTAGTATTAATGTTTTAAAAATCATATAAAAATGATTTAAGTGTTATAAAAATATTTTAAGTTATAAAATGTAACTTTTGATATTTTGGCATGAAAATATTAATATTTTAATATTAATAGCAATTATCAGATAATGGATTTAATGGTTTAAAAATCATATAATTATGATTTTAAGGTATTAGAAATACTTTGATATATTATAATTATATTATAATATTATGTTATGATTTTCATTAATAATTTATATTAAATAAATATTAATGATTAAGGAATTAAGTGGTATTTAATTCATTTAAATACAGTTTTAAGGATTGAAAAATGTTGATAAATGGTAATAATTATCCAAAAATTATTACGAGCCTAGGAAAAATATTTTGTCTGATAAGAAATTATCTGTGATAATTGTTAAATGGTTAGACAGAGTTTAATTGAACTTAAACTCGATAAAAGTCCGACTAGACCGTCGGGATGTTAGAATTGTGCCGGGTTCAACTCAAAATGCAATAGTTTGACTTGATACCTAGTCTTATTTGTGTTATAGACTGATAGGCTTATGTGGTAATGTGTTTAGGTTATTCTGTGGATATAAATATAACAGTATTATACTGTGATGATATTATTCTAATATTGGAGATCTATATTATTAATATTAGGTCTTCGGGTAAAGCGTTATAAAGTGTGTTGCGGTAATCAACGGTTCAGGCAAGTTTTCTTATACTTAACTCTAATAAGAGTAGTTTCTTCAAGCTTATGGTTAATCATTACTGATTGCCACGAAAATTGTATTCTGTACATCTTGCATGTATAAGTCAGGTATGAAAGGCTGATCACCTTCTTTACCAGTTGGTTCAGAAATGTTTGTTCATGTATAATACTTGTTCATTCAAAAATTGGTTCGTGCTAGTTCTCAATTATATTGATGAATTATAGCAAGCCCTTTATTCATACTCTTCAATCATGATATATCATTATATTATTGTATATAAACTTGCTGGGCAACTTTCCTGCTCACCCTTGCTATATCATGATAAAACATTGCATATAAGGCGAACGTGTTCGGTTACAGGAAAAGGTTAAAGTCAAGTTCAGCTTGGGATATAAAGTACAGCTAGTTGTAATAGCGAATTGTAATAAATATTATTGTGTAATAGATATTTTAGGAAATGTGTATTAAGTTAAGGTTACTCGAACTTGGGGAATAGTGTGTAATGTAATGTATAAACAATTTATGTTTATATCTTTTGCAATCAGTGATAGTAACAGTGTACCGAATTCGCGGCGATTTGGGGCCCGGGTTCGGGGCTACTACACATTCTCTTCCTTATCTTACGTAATTCACTTCCCTTTGGACAGAAATTCATTCTGAATTCGTTAACTTTTCATTCAATTGGCTTAATTGTAAGACCCCAACTTATTAGAAATAAAATTAAATTTTCTCTATTCATTATCTTGAAAAAATATGGAGTTAATTTGATATAATATTTTGGTTATGGGTGAAAAGTGCAAATTTTGCAAAATAAGCTAGTGGTTATAAATTATTCATTTTTGTCGGGGAATATTCATTTGGTCGTGGAATATTCTTGTTGTCAGGGAATATGCGTACGACGCCGCAACCATTTGTGGGCCCCATAACAGAATAACTGTCGGATGAAGAAAATGACAAGCTTGAATTTTTATAAATAACGGCGTAGTTGTTACCGTTAACACTGTTGGAATACCCGATTGTTAAAATACAGTAATACGCGTGGTTGCACAGTAACACACGGTATTGCACAGTATTTTTGAATTATTGATTCTTACGTAAGAAGGCACTACTCAATAATTGTTACAGTAATTACTGTTTAATATTTTATTTTATTGGTTCAATAATGGCTGCGTTGATTTTTTATATTATTGTTGTTTCAAAAATTGTCACTGCACAGTATTTCCTATTATCAGATCAATAATTTATATTATTTGAATAATATTATTAGATAGCATTATTGGCAATGTATAGAAAGTTCTGTTAAGGAGAGGTTTGGTCACCTAATTGCGCACCAGTAAGGAGAAATCTTTATCGGAAAGCCCCCTCTTTCCTAGAAACGGTCTGGTTGTCATTATTGTAATTTTTTAATATTATTTGTTAATAATTATTTATTGATTTGTATGATAAGAAAATATTTATTTAATGTGGACATACATGATGAATTTATTTATTTTATGTGGTTATAAATGAATGAATTAATGTTTACGTGTTTTATCAGTATTTTGTCGGGTTGGAGGAATTAAAAAAATCAAATCACTGTTCTTAAAGCTCTATTGCATGAGTTATAATTTTAATCCGACCATTGGATCGTTGTGATTTTTGGATATGTTATACATATATAAGTTGAATATATGTCCACAAATTTTGAACCGTTAAAAATTAACGTATGATTTGTTATGAATTTTATGAGGTATTGAAAATCGTCCGTTTATGAAATTCGGATATTTTTTGTTTGGAATTTGGAAAAACATTCTTCTGTAAAGTTGTAGAGAATTCGATTTCGTGTGGAATGGACATAATATTCGTATTTTTTTTATAAAAGGACTATTTATTATGAATTATTGAAGTTTTAGAAAATAAATGTTTTTTATTAAAAACATGGGTGGACCCCACTTTTAGTTGGTGTAGAAAACATGTGCTGAATTGGTGGAACCCACTAGAGGTGGCTAAAATTTGGTCTTGGTTGGTGGCATGCGTAGAAAATTTGAAAAATAATATTATTATTTTATTATTTAGTGTCCTATGGCGTTTTAGCATTTTCCTATAAATAGGCGCTTAAGTTGGAATTGAAAATCACACCAGAAACAAGTTTTCTCTCTATATTATCGAGCGTATTTTGTGAGTATTTAGATACATTGAGAGTTGCTATTCAGTGCAAGTTTCATTCGGCTTTACATCCGATACTCCGATCAAAAATACCATTATTTTGAGGTAAGAGATGTTATTTTCTTCGTAAATGATATTATTTTCTTCAATATCAGTATTCTGAAATATTGATATAAATTTTATTGTGGAATTTATACCTTTTTGTGTCAGGGTTACTATTCATGTATACAACACTATTCACGTATACGACACTATTCACGAATACGATGCTATTCACCGAAAAATGAAATTTTCACTTCTTTGTCCCAGATGTCTATTATGGTTACTATCTTTGATTGTATCCATGTTTTGATCTTTATTTTTGAATTCTACTTCACAATTGGTTATTATGGAGTATTATTGAATTTGGATAAACCGAAATACGAATCCATAATATTTGTCCTTCTGTCTCACTGGATTCGTTTTCTAAAATATTTTTCATCATCCTCAGTCCTTAATATGTGATATTTGATGAATATTTTTGGCCTGTAGTGCAAAGATCTATGATTACTTGATGAATATCTTTGGCCAGTGGTGCAAAGATGAACAGGTGTTGAGATGAACATGACCAACTGATGATACAAATGAATATCTTTGGACCATAGTACAAAGATGAATATTTGATGCAATATGTATATTGATTGATGTTACATGGATAAAATATTGATGATGGATTTTTAAATTCATAGATGATAGTAGATTTCATTCTCTACTTAACTCTTTTAATGAATTGTTGTTTCCGTTGCAGTTGTTGATCTAAAACTTGTTGTCTATTATATTCTATCAGATTTTTCCTAGTTGAAGACTAAGGATAATTTGTTGTATATTATCTTAGTTAAAATATTTTTTACTGGGCTAGTTGATCTCACCCTTTTCCTTTTTGTTCCATTTTTCTTCTCAAGAAGCGAGAACATAGCGGGAAGTAGTCGGGGTGTGGAATAATGGTTCTAGACAGTTGTTTAGCAGTCCTCACTAGTTTGTAAAATAGTGTGTCAATAATTATAAAGAAGAATTTATTTGAGTGTGGATATTGTCTAGAAGATAATATTTGTATTTAAACTCACAGTATGTGTTGTCGTATTTTGCACGAAAATTATAATAATAAAGTTATAATTATTTTTTGTACCATGTATTTGGCGACTCATAATGGGTGATGTATACCTATTTTGGGGGCGTCACAGTTGGTATCAGACTTTAGGGATATGGTCTCTGGCGGAGATTGAGGAATAGAAATAGGAGGGGAGAGATGAGTACATCCTTCGCTAGTGTGTCCTACCTAAGCTTATTTGTTGGTCGGTCATAATATAGGGATATTATGTGATATGTTAATTAACCCTTGTTCAATGGTAGTTTTTAAGAATGGCAACTGAGAACGTTAACAATGGAGTGTATGAGACTGTTGAACAACCTTCAATCACTAACCAAGAGAACGTGCAACAGGAAGGCAATATTCCTCCTGTAAACAACACTATGGAGCAAATGATGAATGATGGAATGTTTAGAAGATTTTTGCAGTTCGTGCAAAATCAGACGAGGGAGACTCGTATACAAAATACGGGTGGAAATGATAACAACGCGCGGTTTGTCACGGTCAAGCAGTTCAAGGAGTTGGGACCACCAGATTTCTGGGAAAAGCCAGATCTGATTAAGGCGGAAACATGGGTCAAACAAATTACCAAGATATTCAATGTCTTGGGATGCACGGAAGAACAAAAGTTTCCATTCGCCACCTTTATGTTCCGTGGTGTGGCTGATTACTAGTGGAAATCTGTTAAGCGTACCCAGCCAGCCGCACTCAATGTGTCTAGGGAAAGATTTCAGAAACTGTTGAATAACATGTACTTTCCTGAAAGTATTTGTCATATGAAGGAGGTAAAGTTTATTAGATTGGAACAGAACAACATGACGATGTCCCAGTACGAGGCGAAGTTCAAAGAGGTATCCCGGTTTGCACCTCATTTGGTAGAAAATGAGGAACATATGATGCGGATGTTTCTGAGAGGTCTAAAACCTGAGATTCGTCAATACCTTATCTCTCACAAATTTTCTATGTATTCAAATGTTGTCAACAGGGCTCAATTATTAGAGCGAGATAATGGTATGTTCAACCAAGGGACCACAACCAGGGTCATACCAATGATAATAGTCATTGGAGCGATGATAATCAGCGAGGAGGGAAAAATACGAACAAAAGCGGTAACCACTCGGGTGGTCATCGTGGCCATGATAAAAGGAGAGGTGAGTCAAGTAGAAATTTCAATAAGAGGAGATTCAACAATGACGGGAAGACATCAGCACTAGCACCAACAACAAATTATAGGGGAGGAGAACAACCGCCAGTTAGATGCTACAAATGCGGAGAGGTGGGACACGTAAGTCCAAACTGTTCACAGCCTTCTAAGGTGTGTTTCAATTATGGAAAAGACGGTTATATTATGATAACCCAGGATTTCGAATAATCCAAAATTTACGAATAAATTTTTTTTTTATTAATATTAATATTAATTACCAATTTTGTGACAAGTATCTGTGATACGAGTCTCGAAAAAGTCAATTTGTGTATTGATAAATAAAATTAGAGTAGAGTTGTGCTTAACGGAGAATAGAAACCCTAACCCTAATTTTTGGAACGGGATTCGATAGAAAATATAATTAAATAATTATATTAATATGTATGTGTATGAACGGTATATAATTTTTGATTAATGATTATCAGATAAGGTTTAATATTAATAAACCCTAATAAGAGATTAGAAACTCTAATCTCAGGATTAGAAACCCTAACATACTGTTAGAAACTCTAATTTCAAAACCGAGAATTATAAACCCTAAATTAGGAAACCCTAATCCTAATGGGTAAAACTATTGTGTTATTAAACTTAAATATGATTAGAAAACTTTAATTATATTTTTGTATGATGAATTTTTATTTTTGAAACCCTAATTTTATTTTAGAAAATTTATTTTTTCTAATTAAAACCCTAAATTTGAAAATTGTGGGAACTAGAAAATTTTGATACCTAAAAG
This sequence comes from Panax japonicus, assembly GCA_020205505.1. Lineage (NCBI taxonomy): Eukaryota > Viridiplantae > Streptophyta > Magnoliopsida > Apiales > Araliaceae > Panax > Panax japonicus. The sequence continues at coordinate 29,130,259 of CM035102.1, forward strand.
GGTTCAAACCCTAAACCTTATTGTCCAAACCCTAAACCCTAAGGGTTTCATCAAATCCAAATTCTAGAGAAAAATTGGAAAAGACCATAATGCCCTTTTTGGAGATTTTATTAAATTACTTGTGAATCTTGCCAAATCAAGAGTTGGTGAACAACTCTCTTGACTTTGTGGCATTAAAAATCTCAGCAAATCAGCCTTTTGTGACAACAAGACCAGATCTAAGCAACATGCATGAATTAAAGCATTATATAAAGATTCAAGAGAGAGAAAATGCAAAGAATTTGCCATTTTGCTAACCAACTCTTACCAACTCTCTCTCTCTATTCCAAGCCTACGAATTTCTTAAGTAAATCAGTCATAAATTCAGTCCCTTGAGTAATCAGAAACATATTAGAGAATCAAGATCAAGATTTGGCAAGAAAAGGTATAACCGAAAGTTATAATTTTGATCTTTGATGCTTAAGAAAATTTGGTGTTTTTGTGTTTATTATTATGTAATAGGATGTTTTTAGTTGTTATATAATGATCCATGATGGATCCATAACATCAAAGTGTGATAAAATCGAATTTTCAAAATCTGTTCTTGAACAAAATCTGTGGTCTGACAAGCTAATGTCAGGGGCCACAGATTCTAGTTCGTTTGTTGTTTTTGTTGTTTAATCGTTGTTACATGTAGCCTTGTATGTGTTCTTTAATCTGCAAAAGAAATCAGAGTCATTGCATGTTTGGATTTGAAGATATAATCGGTCAAAACCCGTTGACCGGGCTTGACCGAGTAAAAATCTGGGTTACCCAGAAAGTGAAAAACCGAACCTAACAAGATTTTTGAAGGTCCATATATGTCTGGTTGTTCGTTGTTTGTTGAAGTGGTTGTATACCTGTTGTAGCCTGTAATATCTAGTCCAAGTAACTGCCTTTATATTCCATATACATCAAATTTATTGGATTTTATGGATGGTCAAAGTAGACCACCCGATCTGTTCTTTACTTTTCTGGAAAATCCAGAATCGGTATGAACATGTTTTCTGACCGACTTTGACCAAGTGTTACATTGTGGATCTTTTGTTTTTGGACTGAAATATTGTTAACTAGTTGTTCCTTGACATGAGTACTATACATTTGAGTCATCAAACGACTTAAACCAATACCAGAACATAGATTCGATTAAGCTTGAAACTGATCAATTGAAACTGTTTAAGCCCAGAAAAACCCCAGAAACGGTCTGACAGTAGGTTTAGCCGCTCAGATCTTCATATTATGTGATGTTATGACTGAAGTAATGACTGATTATTGTAGTATTACAGTTTGTCTACATGATCAGTGTCTAAGTTAGTTAAGAACATGAACGTACAAAAAGTTACAAGCGGTCAAACGTGGACCTTAATCTGCCGGCTGTCAGTGTTCTTGAGCTCAAGAACACCAACAACGACGCTTTGTGTCGCTAATGGGCTTTAGCGACGGTTTTATTTAATTATTATCTGAAAATTTTGGAAATTAATAAAAAAATAAAATAAATTCTAAAAATTACCAAAAATAGTTTTAAAAATTATTTTAAATTATGAAAAATAATTATTGACCAATTGGAATATTTTTCTTTAATATTTATAATTATTTATAATATTAAAGGTATTTAATTTATTTAATTAGTGTATTAAATAAATTAGAGAAAAATGATTTAATATTATGAAAAATCATTTTAAATAAGAATAATGTATTTAAAAATATTTTGAGTTATAAAATTTAACTTTTAATATTAATGGAGAATTTTTCATTAATAATTTAATATTAATGATATTATATTTATTTGATTATTAAATTAAATAAATAAGATAACAATGATTTAAATGATTTAAAAATCATTTTAATTAAGAATAAAGTGTTAGAAAATATTTTAAATTATAAAATATAATTTTCAATATTTTTGGAGAATTTTCATTAATAAAGTAATATTAATGATATTTGATTTATTTAATTATTATATTAACTAAAGAAATTAAAAATGATTTTATTGATTTAAAAATCATTTAAAAATGAGAAAAATAGTTTAAAAATATTTTAAGTTATAAATTATGACTTTTAATATTTAGATAAAAATTTCATTAATATTTATATATTATTGGTGATGATTTAAAAATGATTTTAATTATTTTAAAAATCATTTAGGTAGAATATTGATGATTTAGAAATATTTTAAGTTATTAATAATAACTTTAATATTTTAGAATGTATGTTATTAATATTTTTATATTATTAAATATTAATAATGATAAGATTATTTGATAATTAAATCATTTAAAAATGATTTAAGTGTTTGAAAAATTATTATAAATTATAATAAGTGTTTATAAATTATTAAAAGCTTTCAGAAAATATTATAAACGATATTTGACTTATCTAAAATAATATTGAAGCTTAGAGACCAAGTTTAATTGGCAATCAATGTGTTAATTATCAGATAGGGTGACCAGAACACCGAGAATGGACCGAAATCCAACCAGACCGAAATAGTTAGACGTGATAAGTGTTTATATAGGTTATAAACACTAATGTGGCTATGTGGTAATGTGCCTAGGAGAAGTTTGACTGTAAAATACCGTGTTATGTGTTATAAATGTTTGTACTAATTGTGAGACCGACATTGTTGAATATAGGTCTTACGAACGCAGTTAATTATATTGTGTAGCTGTAATCAACGTGGAAGGCAAGTTTCCTAACTCAACCTTGAGTTATATTTCCTTCAATTATTATAGTGGTTAATTATTGCTAATTACACCACATCCAGGGAAGTTATTGTTGATTATTCGCAGTTAGTACATGCTTAATAATTCAAATTGAATTACTGATTCAGAAATATACATTCGTAGAATTACTTTTGTTGAATATTCAAATCTGTAGAAGTTAGAATTGACAGTACAGATAATTCCTGTTCATTGTCAAATTGTGTTGAGAAATGTCTTAGCTAATTATTCTGGCTAGACAAACATTGGTTAAAACTTGATAAATTCAAGAAAATAAGTCAATTGTTATTAGTAGAATCAATGCCAATTATTTCGGCAAGATCGATAAGTAAGTAGAATTTGAAATCACAATATTTCGTTGTAAAATCAAAATATTGATTCTAAAACTGAGAAGAACAACCTTTTATATAAAGGGAACATTTTGGGTCCTGAATTCGACCTTTGTGCGCGTTTTGAGTATTATGTATAATATAAGGTACAAGGAGTTGGCCGGCTCTAAGTACTTGCAGAGGGGTATGATTTAATCTTTATGGTTATCTGATACTCCTGGTATGTATCAAAGTAAATCTTTGGTAGATGCCCGAGAAAATAAGTTCAAAGATCTTGTGTGATCACTCAGTATAAATCTGGAAATTATTCCACTTTGTTATTGTGTAGAATTGATTCTTGTAGAATGTTGAAAGCATTGTACTCTTTCAATATCAAATTATGGTGTTGCATAGAAAATGAGAAGCTTTGTTATTGAATAACAAATTGTTCAGCTATTTCAAAGTTCCCCAAACTTTGGTTTCATTCTATCAAAATAGATAGGATATTATTGTTGATTCATATACATTTATTGTATAATCTTAACTTGCGGGGGCAAATTTGTTGCTCACCCTTGCTATAAATAAAATTTTTTAGCTAGGGGCGAAGTTGCAGGAGATGCTGCAAAGGACAAAGGCAAAGGCGTAGTTATAAATTAGTTATATTAAACAGTATTATTTATATTATTGCATTGTAAACCCTTTTTGTATATATAAAGGGTATGTTTGTAAATTTAAGGTTAGAAAACCTGGGTGATGTATTATGAAACTCTGATAAAAACTTATGTATGATACTATCTATATATATTATGGGTAGTTAAATGTTACTTATATTGTGGATCGTGAACACCAAACTCGGGGTCAGGTAACCCGGATTTGGGGGTGTCACATATATAGCCCAATTTTGTCCAGTAGCGAAATGAAGTCCAATTGGGACGGCAACACCAAAGGCGAATACGGACAAAACAATGTCGGTGGTTCAAGGGACGACGTTTGTCGTGACTGGACAAAACGCGAGAAACCTGAATGAGGTGATCACGGGTAAGCTAATCTTGAACTCTTGCAAAGTTTATACCTTACTAGATATCGGTTCTACCCATTCTTTTATCTCTCTTGCTTGTGCTCAACATTTAAACTTGACTCTGGAGAAATTGGACTTTAACTTATCTGTTAAAACTCCGTTGGGTGAAACCATCGTTACATCTATAGTTTATAAATCTTGCTTGATCCAAGTTGGCACAATCATATTACCTGTTGATCTTATTTCTTTAAAGATACTTGCATTTGATGTGATTTTAGGGATTGATTTGTTAACTACTCATCATGCCAAAATTGATTGTTTTTGTAAGGTTGTTAGTTTTCATATTCCTAACCAACCTGTCATACGAATTTAAACAACTAAACCTCTAAAATCAGTCTCTGTCATATCAAGTAATAAAGCTATTCGTTTATTGAAAAATAGATGTCAAGCTTTCTTAGCCCAGGTTATGGACTTGAATAAAAACACGTCATATTTGAATAATATTTCTGTTCTTAGTGAATTTCCTGAAGAATTTCCTGTTCTACCCCCGAAACGTGAAGTTGAATTCTTTATTGATCTTGAACCGGGTACAAAGCCCATTTCTAAAACCCCATATTGAATGGCTCCTATTGAACTTCAGGAGTTAAAAGTCCAACTACAGTAATTGTTAGACATCGATTTTATTCGTCCAAGTACATCCCTTTGGGTTGCTCCTGTTTTATTTGTAAAGAAGAAAGACGAGAGTATGCGACTTTTTATTGACTACCTAGAATTGAACCATGTCACCATGTCATTTTGGCACCTATTCTAACAATACCATCTGGTTCGGATGGATTTGTTATCTACAGTGATGCTTCAGGCAAAGGGTTAGGATGTGTTCTCATGCAACATGGAAAATTCATAGCCTATGCCTCGCGATAACTCAAAGAATAAGAGAGGAATTATCCTACTCATGATCTAAAGTTGGCAGCAGTCGTTTTTGCATTGAAAATATGGAGACACTACCTGTATGGGGAGAAAGTGGAGATTTATACGGATCATAAAAGCCTCAAATATTTCTTCACGCAAAAGGAACTCAACATGCGGCAACGACGTTGGCTCGAGTTGTTAAAAGATTACGACCATAGCATTCAATATCATCCTGGAAAAACGAACGTTGTAGCTGACGTATTGAGTAGAATATGGGGGTATGAGTACAATGTTGTTAACATAAAGGCCCATTTTGTATGACTTGCAAAGGATGGAGATAGAGGTAAAGGCTCCAAGTACCCACGTGATGATATCAAACATACGAGTAGAACCAACTTTAATTGATAAAGTTAAAGCTGCTCAAACTACAGATATGGAGCTGATGAGTATGAAGAAGAAAGTGAAAGAAGGTGCTATTTCGGAAGCAAGAATCGATGAAGAATGAATACTTCGAGTCAACTCTAGACTTTGCATTTCTAACGATTCTGACTTGAAGCATAGAATCATGATGGAGGCACACAACACACCATTTGCAATCCATCCTGGGAGTACCGAAATGTATAACGATCTTCGACATATATTTTGGTGGAGAAATATGAAGAGAGAGATCGCGGAGTTTATTTTGAGGTGTTTAACATGTCAACGTGTAAAAGCGGAGCATCATGTACCAAAGGGTCTATTTCAACCGGTTGAGATTCCAAAATGGAAGTGGGAACACATTACTATGGATTTCATTATGGGTCTTCCCAGGGTTTCTCAAGGCATAGATGCGATTTGGGTTATTGTTGATAGATTAACCAAGTCTACTCATTTCTTGCCTATACGTGAGAATTTTTCCCTAGAACATCTTGCTCGTATGTACGTGAATGAGATTTTAAGATTGCATGGCATGCTAGTATCCATAGTTTCGGATCGTAACCCAAGATTCACTTCACGATTTTGGGTTAGCTTGCAGAAAGCTATGGGCACGGATTTACGATTCATTTCGGCATACCATCCTCAAACGGACTGGCAATCAAAAAGGACTATTCAAACGCTTTAAGATCTATTAAGACTCTATCTCCTAGATTTCAAAGAAAATTGGGATAAGTACTTGCCACTGGTGGAATTCTCCTACAACAACAGTTAACAAGCAAGTATAGGCATGACTCCATTCGAGGCGTTGTATGAACGAAAGTGTTGTTCTCCAGTATGCTGGAATGAGGTGGGAGAAACAACGTTGTTGGGACCAAAATTAGTACGCATGACTATAAAAAAGAATCAAATGATCCGACAACGTATAAAGACCTCACAAGATCGACAAAAGAGTTATGTTGATCTTCATCAAAAGGACGTGGAGTTTAATATTGGAGATCATGTACTGTTACGTATTGTTCCATGGAAGTGAGTTACAAGATTTGGGAAGAGAGGAAAGCTCAATCCACGATTTGTTGGTCCATTTGAGATTCTTGATCGAATAAGAAATGTGGCCTATAGACTCGCATTACCTCTAAGCATGTCTCGTGTTCATAATGTTTTTCACATATCTATGCTTCGTAAATATGTAAAAGACTCAAACAAAATTATTGCATTAGAACCAGACGAGATAGCCGAAGACTTAACGTACGAGGAGGTACCTATTAAGATCTTGGATATGAAAGAGCATGTCCTACGAACAAAAGTTATACCACAAGTCAAGGTTTTGTTGAGAAACTATGTTATTGAGGAAATGACTTGGGAGTTGGAATCGGAAATGAAAGCGAGGTACCCTCACCTTTTTGAAACACCAGGTACGTACATCAATTTCGAGGATGAAATTTCATAAGGAGGTGAGGTTGTAAGACCCCAACTTATTATAAATAAAATTAAATTTTCTTTATTCATTATCTTGAAATAATATGGAGTTAATTTGATATAATATTTGATTATGGGTGAAATGTGCAAATTTTGCAAAATAAGCAAGTGGTTATAAAATATTCATTTTTATTAGGGAATATTCGTTTGGTCGTGGAATATTGTTGTTGTCGGAGAATATTCATACGACGTCATAACCATTTGTGGGCCTCATAACAGAATAATTGTCGGATGATGATAAATTTTAGTTTTTATAAATAACGGCGTAGTTGTTACTGTTAACACTGTTGGAATACCCGGTAGTTAAAATACAGTAATACGCGTGGTTGCGCAGTAGCACATGATATTGCACAATATTTTTAAATTATTGATTCGTACGTAAGAAGGCACTATTCAATAATTGTTACAGTAATTATTGTTCAATATTTTATTTTATTAATTTAAAATTGTTGCGTTGATATTTTATATTATTGTTATTTCAATAATTGTCACTGCACAGTATTTCCCATTATCAGATCAATAATTTATATTATTTGAATAATATTATTAGATAGCATTATTGGAAATGTCTAGAAAGTTTTGTTAAGGAGAGGTTTGGTCACCTAATTACGCGCCAGTAAGGAGATATCCTTATCGAAAAGCCCCCATTTCCTAAGAACGGCCTGGTTGTTATTATTGTGATTCTGTAATATTATTTGTGAATAATTAATTATTGATTTATATGATACGGAAATATTTATTTAATGTAGACATAAATGATGAATTTATTTATTTTATGTGGTTATAAATGAAAGAATTAATGTTGAGGTGTTTTATCAGTATTTTGTCGGGTTGGAGGTATTAAAAAAATCAAATCAGTGTTCTTAAAGCTCTATTGCGTGAGTTATAATTTTAATTCGACCATTGGATCGTTGTGATTTTTGGATATGTTATACATATATAAGTTGAGTATATGTCCACAAATTTTGAACCGTTAAAAATTAACGTATGATATGTTATGAATTTTATGAGGTATTAAAAATAGTCCGTTTATGGAATTCTGATATTTTTTGTTTGGAATTTGGAAAATTTTTCTTATGTACAGTTGTAGAAAATTCGATTTCATGTGGAATGGACATAAAATTCGTATTCTTCTAATAAAAAGATAATTTATTATGAATTATTAAAGTTTCAGAAAATAAATGTTTTTTATTAAAAACATGGGTGGGTCCCACTTTTGGTTGGTGTAGAAAATGTGCTGAATTGGTGGGACCCACTAGAGGTGGCTGAAATTTGGTCTTGGTTGGTGGCATGCGTAGAAATTTTGAAAAATAATATTATTATTTTATTATTTAGTCTCCTATGGCGTTCTAGCATTTTCCTATAAATAGGCGCTTAAGTTAGAATTGAAAATCACACCAGAAACACTTTTTTTTTCTCTCTCTCTATTATCGAGCGTATTTTGTGAGTATTTAGATACTTTGAGAGTTGCTATTCAGTGCAAGTTTTCTTCGACTTTACATCTGATACTCCAATCAGAAATACCGTTATTTTGAGGTAAGGGATGTTATTTTCTTCGTAAATGATATTATTTTCTTCAATATCATTATGCTAAAATATTGATATAAATTTTATTGGGGAATTTATACCTTTTTGTGTTGGGGTTACTATTCACGTATACGGCACAATTCACGAATACGACACTATTCATCGAAAAATGAAATTTTCTCTTCTTTGTACCAGATGTCTATTATGGTTACTATCTTTGATTGTATCCATGTTTTGATCTTTATTTTTGAATTCTACTTCACAATTGCTTATTATGGAGTATTATTGAATTTGGATAAACTGAAATACGAATGCCTAATATTTGTCCTTCTGTCTCACTAGATTCGTTCTCTAAAATGTTTTTCATCATCCTCAGTCCTTAATAGGTGATACTTGATGAATATTTTTGGCCTGTAATGCAAAGATGTATGATTACCTGATGAATATATTTGGCCCGTAGTGCAAAGATGAACAGATGTTGAGATGAACATGACCAACTGGTAATACAAATGAATATCTTTGGTCCATAGTGCAAAGTTGAATATTTGATGCAAGATGTATATTGATTGACGTTACAGGGATAAAATATTGATGATGAATTTTTAAATTCATAGATGATAGTAGATTTCATACTCTACTTAACTCTTCTAATGAATTATTGTTTCCGCTACAGTTGTTGATCTAAAACTTGTTGTCTATTATATTCTATCATATTTTTCCCTGTTGAAGACTAAGGATAATTTGTCGTATATTATCTTAGTCATAATATTCTTTACTGGGCTAGTTGAGCTCACCCTTTTCCTTTTTGTTCCATTTTTTCTTCCTAGGAAGCTAAAACATAGCGAAAAGTTGTCAGGGTGTGGAATGATGGTTCTAGACAGTTGTTTAGCAGTCCTTACTATTTTGTAAAATAGTGTGTCAATAATTGTAATGAAGACTTTATTTGAGTGTGGATATTGTCTAGAAGATAATATTTGTATTTAAACTCACAGTATATGTTGTCGTATTTTGCATGACAATTGTAATAATAAAGTTGTAGTTTTTTTTGTACCATGTATTTGGTGACTCAGAATGGGTGGGGTATACCTATTTTGGGGGCGTCACATTAATCTTCATTCTTTGTTCGTTTTACATTATTAACGCTCTTCGTTTATTCATCCGTAATTCGGTCATCCGAACTCGGAACTTGTTCGTTCTTGAGTCCACGACTCACATTTTCTATGTTCTCTTACATTCTTATGAAACCCTACACCTTCGGGTCCATTTATACACTTTCTAGTTCTAGTTCATTTTTTACGAAATTTTCACCATAACTTCGTTATAGTTAAGCTTAATCCGTTCTTCATGAACGTTTCTACCTTTCGTAACCAAGCAATAAGAAACTAACTTATACGCAATGGTTTTAAACCTGTCCGTCAACAATAAGTTATAATACAATGGTTTTAAATTTGTCCATCAACAACATTCTTCGTGTTCTTCGCGTTCTTCGTTCGTTATTCATTTTTAATCGATATATTGATTACGATTTCACTTTTCCTTGGAATTCGGTATTATAAAACACCATTCCTTACTTATTTCACCGAATCGTTCATATGATTCATTCGGATCATTCAAATTCATTACGAAACTTATACTTCCTTAAGAAATTTATAAACTAAACTTCTAATTTTTATTTCTTTATTTTCTCATGATTTCAACCATATAAAAATCATTCTTAACATCTTTTACTTCTATTCTCATTAAGTTATATTTTGAACATATAAAACTTAAAGAAAATATATATAGAAGTTAGGTTTCGGATCAACTTTCTTCTTTAGTCTCCTCCCATTGGACAAAGTTTGCTCACTTGCTAACTTTCCCTCTTCTTTTTCCTTCCCATCTGAACTCTCTCTCTCTCTCTCTCTCTCTCTCTCTCTCTCTCTGTCTCAAGTGTTTGTGATTTTGAAAATCACCAACAAATGATTTAAGCTCTCTTTTTATAGATTTTCAAAGCTAGGGGCAAAATAGTTATTTTATCCCCAAGGTTACTATTCACACCTCCTTACTGTTCATGAAGCTTCTATGTCTTAGAGGCTTCGTGGTTCCGTCTTTTGGGATTCGTCTGACAGTTTTAAAAATTATGATTCTCGGAATCCAAATATTTTTAGATATTTTGTCTTTCCTTTATCGAATAACTTTTACGTATTCTTCGAATCTCCAAAAAACTGAAAAACACTTTTTCACGTAAGCGTTTTCCTTCATGTTTTCCCCTAACATAGTTAAAAGAATGAAAAGTATATAATAATACTTTTTATCATTTTTATTTCGACCGATTTCTGGATGTTTTTTGAGAAAAAATTTTATCGACTTACTTAACTTTTCACGATATATTATTGTCAAATCTTTCGACGGAATGTCATTTTGACATACCGAACTCTTACAAAGGGTTAGGTTATTCAAACCCTAACCCTTAGGGTTTCGTCGGGTGAATAATGCATTTTTCATCTTTTTCTTCGGAAATATTTTTGTTCTCAGAAAAAATTTATTTTCGTCTAAAAAATTCTTACTCGTTCAGTCCAGCTCGTAGCCAGAATCCTCCCGTATTATAATCATCCTAGGTTATAGAAAGATTAATAAACACATAGGACAAAATATTATTAATAAAAATTCATTTTATTAATAACTAATTCTTAAATCTTAAATTTCGAACAATCCAGATTCTCTGGGTTGTTACAATGTTATAAGAAAATCGAGCTTTCTTTGAGAAATTGTGCCAAACCAAATTGCTTTGGTGCAGAATCTGATGAATAAGTCTAAGGAGAACAAGCCCTGAGATATAAGGATAGTTTGATCACCTAATTTATAGGAAAAGGTGGTTTACCTTCTTTGTGACTGTAAACGTACTAGGTAAGTACGAATGGTTTATGATAAATATTGTAAAACCTAGTAAGAGAACATAGTCTATAAGATCCCTCAGCAATAATGTGAAATGTTATAAAGGAATCCTTATATTCCTATTTATTCATTCTACTTCATGATTCTTGATAGATTGTGGAGAGTCTGGAATGTGGGAAGGATGACAACTTCTTTGAAAAGAAGTTGAGAAAAAAGTAAGCTAAAATTTCGAGGATGAAATTCTGTGAAGAAGGGGTGAATGTGATAACCCGAAAGATTAAAAGCATAGTTAGAATTGAGGTTTAACTAATGATGATTATGTCAACAGATAATCCTTGGAAAAATGATGGTTATAAGAAAGAGAGGAAGTAAGATTAAACCTTTGCTAAAGGTTGTAAGGATAAAACATCCGGGTATAGGTGTGGTTTTAAGAAATTCCGAGGATGAAATTTTTATAAGGGGGGAAGTGTGACAACCCGAGAAAAATTGAATTATCCAGAATTTAAGTTTAAAGAATTAGTTATTAATAAAATGAATTTTTATTAACAATATAATGTGTTATGTGTTTATTAATAGTTCTAGAAACTAGGATGATTATAAAACGGGAGGATTCTCGCTACGAGCTGGAATGAACGAGTAAGAATTTTCAAGACGAAAATAAAAAAATTTCGAGAACAAAAATATTTTTGAGGTAAAAGGCGAAATAGGAACTATTCACCTGATGAAATCCTAAAGGTTAGGGTTTGAATAACCTAATCCTTTCCAAGAGATCGATATATCAAAATGACATTTCGTCAAAAGATTTGACGATAATATGTTATGAAAAGTTAAGTTAGTCGATAAAATTTTTTCTCAAAAAAATGTAGAAATTGGACGAAATAAAAATGACGAAAAGTACTATTATGTACTTTTCATTTGTTTAACTATGTTAGGGAAAAATGTGAAGAAAAACTCTTATCACCAAAAAGTGTTTTTTAGTTTTTCAAAGTTTTGAAGAATGCGTAAGAGTAAATCTGTAGAGGAAAGATGGATTATCTAAAAATATTATTTGGATTCCGAGAATCGCAGTTTTTCGAACTGTCAGACAAATTCCGCAAGACGGAAGCACGAACCTTCCAAGAGATGCTTTGTGAATAGTAAGAAGGTTAGTTAAGAAGGTGGGAATAGTAACTTTGGGGGTGAAATAACTATTTTTTTCCTAGCCTTGATTTTCTATATAAGGAGATCCTTAGCTCATTTGTTGGTGATTTAAAAATTACCAACACTTGAAAGAGAGAGAGAGAAGTCGGATAAGGAGGAAAAGGAAGAGGAAAAACTAGTTCGAGTGCAAACTTTGTCCAACAGAAGAAGATTAAAGAAGAAAGATAATCCTAAAATGTAAGACCCCAACTTTTATGAATAAATATTATTTTTTCTTGAAATATATTTTTGAATATTATGGTGTGGATTTGAAATAATAGTTGTGGGTAATATTTATAAATTTTGTAAAGTAAGCAAGTTGTTATAAAATATTCGATTGGTTGGGGAATATTTGTTTTAAAAGGGAATATTCGTACAACGGCACAATCATTGGTGGACCCCACAACGAATGTATTGTCGGAGTTAAAAAATAACATAAATATCTTTTTATAAAAATAACGGCGAAAGTTTTACTGTTAAATTGTTAAAATACCCGGTGATAAAAGTACAGTAATACGCATGGTTGCATAGTAGCACACGATATTGATTATTGATGCTTCCGTGAGAAGTCACTCAGTTATACCCAATTATTGTTACAGTAATTGCTGCATAATATCTCTCATATTATTGAATCAATTATTGTCATTGTATCATCTGCATAATATTTTATATTATGAAATTAATAATTGAGACGACAAAGTTATTCATATTATTATTTGCATTATTGACGATGTTTAGAAAGTTCTGTCGAGAAAAGGGATTTGGTCACCTAATTACGCGCCAATAAGGAGAAATCTTTATTGAAAAGCCCCCTCTTTCCCGGGAATGATCTAGTTGCTAAATATTATGAGTTATAATATTAATGATGAATAAGTTCGTGTTGATTAAAGATGAAAATTGTTGATAAAATTATTTCCATTGTGTTGGGATTATTAGCGTTAGTGAAAATCGACATTTATTTTGATAATAATTGACTTCTGGTTGTTAAATTAACCAAACAGGCAATTAATCCGATAAGTGAGTAAATAATTGCTATTGGTTCACAAGAAAATTATTGTTGGTTCACATGTATGGAACTATTGATTTAAATTCATGTACTATTAGGGGAGGTGGTGCAAGATTGATAATACTTACATGACTAAAGTAAAAATGGAGGTATAGATGAAGGTACTACAGTGTAATAATTCGAGCCCCCTAAACGTGCAATTATCAAAACTATATTTTCCTATAAATAGAAGCTCATTTGTGATGCCTCCCATATAGGTCTAAACAACCCATTCTGAGTCGCCAAATACATGGTATAGAAAATAACTGCAATTTCATTATTACAATTGTCATGCAAAATATAACAACACATATGCTATAAGTTTAAATACAAATATTATCTTCTAGATAATATCCACACTCAAATAAGTCCCCATTATAATTATTAATACACTATTTTACAAAATAGTGAGGACTACAATTATTAATACACTATTTTACAAAATATCGGTTTTGTGTGTCGGTTTTGTGTGTTGGAAGTATTGTCGTAGTTAGAAATGACAGAAATATATTTTTATAAAAATAACGGCGAAAGTTTTACCGTTAAACTGTTGAACTAAACGGTAGTAAAAGTACATTAATACGCGTGGTTGCATAGTAACACATGGTATTTATTATTGATGCTTACGTGAGAAGTCACTCAGTTATACTCAATTATTGCTATAGTAATTGCTGCATATTATCTCTCATATTATTGATTCAATTATTGTCACAGTATCATCTGCATAATATTTTATATTTTAAATCAATAATTTAGACGACAAAGTTATTTATATTATTATTTATAATATTGACAATGTCTAGAAAGTTCTGTCGAGTAAAGGGGTTTGGTCACCTAATTGCGCGCCAATAGGGAGAAATCCTTATCGAAAAGCCCCCTCATTCCTGGGAATGATCTGGTTGTTAAATACTGTGATTTATAATATTAATGATGAATAATTTCATGTTGATTAAAGATTAAATTGATATTTCCATTGTGTTGGGATTATTAGTGTTAGTAAAAATTGACATTTATTTCGATAATAGTTGATTTTGGAGGTTAAATTGACCAATCGGGTAATTAATTGGATAAATGAGCAATTAATTGCTATTAGTTCACATGCCTATAACTATTTTTTCACATGAATGGAACTATTGATTCACATGCATCTACTATTAGGGGAAGTGGTGCAAGTTTGATAATACTTGTAGAACTAAATTAAAAATGAAGGAAAAGATGAAGGTACTATACTGTAATATTTCGAGCCCAAAATGTTCAATTATTGAAACTATGTTTTCCTATAAATAGAAGCTCATTCTTCTTTCATTCTCACTAATTCACTAAGACTCACAAGAGTAATTCTAGAGAGAGAAGCTATAGAGAGAGAAGCTATAGAGAGAGAGAGAAGAAGAGTATTCTGTTACTTCACTATTCTAGTATCCAGTCTTCTTCTAAGGTAAGGGATATTATTTTTGTTCAGTATTCATGAGAAATAATATTTTCTTCCATACTCTATAGTATGTGAATAATATTATTTCCTTTCATATTCCTAATTCTACACTCATTCTGTTAAAATATTGCTTCTATACTCCGTGAAATTAGTAGAATATCCTTGATATTTGCGTTTCATCCCGTATCTTTTCATGAAAATATTATTCTGGGCATTCTTGATAATTATTAATCTTTTCATGCCGAAATACTATTCACGGGGTACTATTCACAAAGTACTATTCTCAGGTACTGTTCACAAAGTACTATTCACAAGTACTATTCACGGGGTATTATTCAATCAGGTACTATTCACCCAGGTTACTATTCATGATAAAAATTGATTTCTTTGCTGTCCAAATCATTTTTGATACAATATTATTCTTGAATTTTACTCCACAAAGCAGTATCATATTGACAATTTGGACATTATAGAATTCTGGATAAATTAAATTATAAATCTTAAAAAATTTATCCTTTGATTTCTTTTAATTGAATTCTTATATCATTGTCATCATCCTCAGACTTATATTGTGATGAAAGTCATCAGTGGCTTACGTGCATAGATGGATTGTCGATTGATATGATTATGACCATGGATTATTCGTATAATCATGATCATAATGTTACAAATGATGTGGAAAAAGTCCTCATTGGCCCCTAGTGCATTGATGGATAGTGGTTGACATGATCATGACTATTGGCGAAAATACGAATATCCTTGGCCTGTAGTGCAAGGATAATTCGTGGTCGTGATACTAAGGAATATCCTTGACTATAGTGCAGGGATGATTCGATGATGTGGATTATTTATTAAGCTGAGTCTCGACGATAAAATTGATGATAAACTTTTAAATCATAGAAGATAGTAGATATCATGCTCTACTTGACTCTTCTAATGGATTGCTTATTCCGTTGGAGTTAAACTTGATGTTTATTATATTTTATCATTTTAACACTTTTGAAGGCTAATGATAATTTATTATGCATTATCTTATTCATAATATTTCTTATTGGGCTAATTGAGCTCACCCTTTTCCTTTCATTATTTTCTTCAGGAAATGAGAACGTAGCCGAGACTAGTCGGGGAACGGAGTGATGGTCCGAGATGGTTGTTTTAGCAATCCTCACTATTTAGTGTGATAATAAATGTAATGAGGATTAAATTTGAGTTTGGATATTGTCTATGAGATAATATTCGTGTAAAAACTCTCATCTCATGTTGTATAATTAAGTTTGTATTTGTCTTCAGTACCATGTATTTTACGACCCAAGATGGGTGATGTATACCTATTTTGGGGGTGTCACAGTTGTTATCAAAGCTTAGAGATATAATCCCTGGCTAAGATGTGAGACTAGAACTAGGAGGGGAGAGACGGGTAATTCCTTCGCTAGTATGACCTACCTAAGTTTATTTGTTATGTAATTGGTCGGTCAGAGTATAGGGATAATATGTGGCATGTCAATTAAGCCTTGTTTTGTGGCAGTGTTTGAAAATGTCATCTGAAAATGTTGAGATCAGCAATGAAGCACATGAGACCGTTAAGCCATCAACGATTAATACCCAGGATAACGTGCAATAGGAAGACAATAATCCTCAGGTAAACAACAACACCGATCAAATGATGATCGATGGGATGTTCAGAGGCTTTATGCAATTCATACAACATCAGGCAAGAGTGGCTCCTGTTCAAAATGCAAGTAGAAACACTGGCAACTCAAATATGGTCACCGCTAAGCAATTTAAGGAGCAGAGACCATCAGAGTTTTGGGGAAAGCCAAAACCACTTAAGGAGGAGACATGGATAAAGCAGATCACTAAGATATTCGAGGTCTTAGGATACTTCGAGGAGCAAAAGGTTCCCTTTGCCACCTTCATGGTGCGAGGAGAGGCAAATTACTGGTGGGAATCTGTAAAGCGTTCTCAACCTGCTGCACTGATGATGTCTTGGGAGAAGTTCTAAGAACTGTTCAACGATAAGTACTTTCCCAAAAGTATTCGTCACATGAAGGAGATAGAGTTCATCAAGATGGAGCAAAACAATATGACCATGTTGTAGTACGAAGCTAAGTTTGCTGAGTTGTCCCAGTTTGCGTCCCACTTGGTTGATAATGAGGAGAGAATGACGCAGATGTTTCTAAGAGGTTTGAAACCTGAGATACTTTAATACCTCATTTCTCACAAACTTTGCTTGTATTCAGATGTTATAAATAGGTCTCAGTTATTGGAGTGTGATAATGAGTCAACCCAACCAAGAGAAAGTAGCCGGCAAGTTGATAATACCAGTGGTAGAAGTCATCGAAGTGGTGACAACAAACGTGGAGGAAATCAACATGCCAAAAATGGTAGCCACTTCAGTGGTAATCATGGCCAAGATAATAGAAGTAGAAATTTCAAGAAGAGGAGATTCAACAATGATGGAAAGATGTCAGCACCAGCAGCCGTTGATAAAGAAGGATAACGACCATCGATCGTATGCTTAAAATGCAGAAGGGAGGGACACATCAGTCCAAAATGCACGATGCAGTCCAAAGCATGTTAAAATTGCAGAAAAGAAGGTCACCTAGTTTGATTTTATCGTGTAGTGAAGCCAAGTCCAGTTAGGTTGGCGACATCAAATGCAGTCCTAGAGAAGTCAAAGACGATAGTTCAAGGGAGAGCATTTTTCGTGACCTCTCAAAAAGTAAGGAACCCAAATGAAGTCATCACGGGTAAGCTAATCATAAACTCTAGCGAAGCCTATACCTTATTTGATACCGTTTCTAGCCATTCTTTTATTTCTCCTACTTTCGCTCAACGTTTAAATTTAACTCTGAAGGAATTAGACTTTGACTTATCTGTTGAAACTGCGTTGGGAGAAACCTTCATTACATCCACTGTTTATAAGTCTTGTGTGACACCCCCAAATTCGGGTCCTCTGACCCCGATTCGGTCATCACGATAAAATACAAACATCCACCTCTAAACAACATGCGATAACTAAAATACGGAATATAATAAACATACATCGTTCATTCAAATGGAGTTACTAGTCCCAAGATACGCTAACCTTAATATCATCTTACACACATACCCTAAAATAAACATTAGGGTTCATATTACATAACAGTAATTTAAAACTAGGCATAAGGTAAAGTCTGCTCCTTGCCACTATTCTACATCTTTCCTTTACCCTCGTCCTTCCGTGAAGTCTCAGGCTTAGCTGCAATATAGTTCATGATATAGCAAGGATGAGAAACAAGTTTGTTCAACAAGTTTAAATACAACAATAAGGATATATCATGATGAATGGAAAAATATCTGGCAATGGATTCAACTATATGAATATTTGAATGATTCAACAATATGAATATTATAAGAAAAGGTAATGATTGCTTTTAGAATAACTGCTAGTCAAGTAGACTTTGAACTATAACACTCCAATGGAATCAATAGCTAATTGACCCTTTGGTTACTGGCTACATAATAAGTACTTGAGGGGATCAGCATCACGTACACTATGTATATGCATAACATTTAAATCTGCTCTGTGTATCTTATATTAGATACCTGGTACTCTTCTATCATAGAGAGGGGTGTTCTTTCAATCTAAGAATTCTACCCTCAATAGGTTTGGATAGATTTTATAAAACTTCATACACTTGTCTGACCGAACAAATGTTTAGACTCTATCTCACACAGTCCAAGAATTATTTGAACTTTAAATGATGTATAAGTCCAAGATTGTACGAACTCAAGTGCACCAAGTGCGAATATCAATACTATCGATGTAGAATAATTGTAAAGTAATTAAACCACTTAATAGCATGCTTGGAATTAAGATTCAAGCTTAAATGAATAACTTTCAATTTAACAATAACCTACCCAATACAATATGAGAAGGATAAGAAACTTTCATAACAAACAAAGTTGTGTAAGTTAGGAAACATTTCAATACAATAAAATAGTGTTCGGATACTTGCTCAATGTAAATTTGAGTAAGGTTAGGAAAACTTGCACAATCAAATAATGAAGTTCGGAAACTTGCTCAATAATAATTGGAGTAAGTTTAGGAAAACTTGCCTGTTTGCTCAGCTACAATATAATACTAGCTTTAACCAACTTGCGTTGAACCGACCTAACATTAACAAGTCGGTATTTCAATTAGTATGTGTAAAATAATATGCGTTTACACTCATAGCATGCTTCTTAAAACATCACAAAGTATATTGGTCGTACATTACAAAGTAAAGTAATCATATAAGCATACCATAAATTTCAGAACCAAAATAGAATCTATTTGTGACCACAGGATGGTGCAGCTGCGCCGGGTCTAGGCTTAGGGACGGCACAGCTGCGCTGTCCCTTGGCCAGACCAAGGTTGAGCTACTGCTCTCCTAACTTTAGTCTAACTCTAACACACCAATTACACATATATTTTAACATACATACATGCTAGAGTTTCACATATAACACATGACCATACTTGAATTCATTACTTCAAGTTTAACATACACTTTATATGTCATTAAAACATAAAAAGGTCATGTAATCAGTTTTTCCTTACAACTCGATCATTCAATACTCAGTAGTTATGCTTGTATATAGACAACACATGTATACTTTACTCACATAGTTCATTTTTTAGATATTTCATTTTTATGACTATGTGTGAATAATTGAAAACCATAAATTAACCAAAAGATGTTCATGCCAATGTATCTATAGGCATAATGGGTCCTAATATACATGCTTGCATGGTCATAATATACTTTACTCATTTCTTGGTGACATTAGTTTTCCTATTCCAACTTTCTTTGAATTTTACACTAAGTCAACTTAGCTTATACAAGGCACCTTAACATATAACTCTCATGTATTCACATCATATTTTCCAGCCACATATGCATGCTCAAATGGTCAGAACTTACAAGATAAAAGTCTTGCTCAAGTTCACTTTAAAAAGTCTTAAGTTCTTATCTTTGAAATAGTCTAATATTTCAATCATGTATGATAGTGCGTTCAATCACTTTAGTCATGCATTCTTTGTCAATATAAACCATATTATCTTACTCATAAAGTTAGAATGCTCACATGATATGTTCGTGACAAAGTTCACTTTTGAAATCACAAATTTCATTTCGAGACCACAAGTATTGTGTCAATCATACGTACTAACATTGTTATACTTGTTCATACCACATGCATATGCTTATGTGTGTGTGCTAAAATAGTTTACATGCTTGCTCTTACCAAGTGTCAACAAGTTAGCACAATAGAAACATAACAGAACATATCAGGTCTGGTGCAGGTCTGGCGCAGCTGTGTTGCACCCTAGTACAATTAGGGCACAGCTGCGCCATGCCAAAAATAGAAACTAACTTTGGGTTATGGCGCAGCTGCGCTGTACCCTAGTACAATTAGGGCACAGCTGCGCCATGCCTGCATCAGAGACAATAACTTGCTTCGTTCTGCAGAGCATCAGACATCCATACTATTCTTTGATTTAAACATGCTTATTATCATCATTTAAGAGTTTAAACATGTAAGCCTACTTCCTAAACACATCATGGCATGTTAATTCACATCAATTGACATGGAATTTCAAGAAATTTCTATCATTTGACAAAGACCCAATTTAAGAACACGAGTTAAGATTTTATACCTCTTGGAGCTAAATGAACCTAGTTTCTTCCCTCTTAACTTGCTAGCCACTTCTATGGACAACCCACAATCAAACTATAATAATCAGTGTTTTCACACAAACAAAACAACGTAAACTGAAAATGAAGCTACCAATTATAAAAGGAGTTTGGACTGGGAATTAGCTTTGCATGAAAGTTTGAGACTGGAATATAGAAGAAGAATACATTGGTTCTTAAAGGGGTTGCTCAACCACCCACCATCAGCTACCTTTCTAGCCAATAATCATAGACTTGGAAGGTATATAAGGTGCAGGTTACTGTTTATGTAATGGGAAGTTGATATGTAGGTTTTATACCTATTTATCTCGTATCTATTACTTGAATTAGTTGCTTATAATTTTGTTTCTTAGTTACTTTTTATGCATTTTGTGTTCATTTGTAGATCTTAAGCTTTGGAACGATGTGAGCAATTATTGGTATGAAAATGCAAGGAAAAGCAATCTGGGGATCGTTTGGTCTTTCATGTTCATTTCATGTTCTTGGCTTGGAACTTAGATTATGTTGTAGAGCTTCTTCTTAGCTTTTTGGAACATCTTGAATCATTCTAATCGGAGCTCGGATGCAAGAGTTATGACCTTTGTACCAACAAACGTTGAACGTCACTGTTTTGGGTGGCCATTTGCATAACAGTCACTTCCAACCCAATTTCAACATTCATTCATCCATTATTTCTCAATTGTCAAAGAATGAAGGTTGTAGAGCTCGCCGAGAGCTTCGATTTAATAGGTGGTAGGCCCAGTAAATCTTCTCGGATCAAATGTTATGGCAGTTTTTACCAGAGGACATTGCATTAGAAAATTCTTGGCGAGGGCGCACGTATTTCTAGTGTATTTTAGGTGCGGCTAAGCCATTCCCTGGACCAAAAAAATGTGATTTAATACTTGAGCGTGGGCACGCCTAACTCCAGGCCATTCCCAGCGCAGCCTCACAACTTCGGAAGTTGAATATAGATGACTTTTTCACTAGATATGGCGATTGAAGCGTAACTTAGAGGGGGTTCAATTAGGGCTTATACATTAGATGTACTATCAGTATGTAGAGGGGATTCCACCCTTGGGGGGATCATTTTATATTACATATGCTCTTCTATTTTCTTTAATTTCCTTATTAGATTAGAGTAGTTTAGAACCCTAGAATAGCTAAGATTTGGGGATTGAAGCAATTGAAGATCCTTGAAAGTTCAGAAGTGAAACAAGAGAAGAGAATTAGATTTGATATTCTTAATCCTTAACTCTCTTTACTTCTATTTGTATATTTCAATGTATATTCAATTGTGGATCATGGATTCTAATTCAACTGAGTTAAAATCTATTTTGGGGTTGCAATGGAATCTATTGCCTAATTTATTATGATATACTTCATTGTTAGTCTTATTGATTGTTATGAGATTGTCTATTAAGATTCATGCTTATTTTCTTAGTTGATTGGCCATCGATTATTGTGATAACCCATATGAACTTGAAAGACGACGTATGGGTTTAGATCTGATCTTAATAGCGTGTGTTTTTATGTTTTACATGGTGATGGAATGTATGATTCGTGCTTAGGATAGACATATACCGAAGCACCACTCGTAGTTAATTGAGAACTTGGGCTTAAACCCTATTTATTTGTAAATCACATAGACATATAGTGGTTTAGGTAATGTGGGTATTCATGTGTATTCTATCAATTGTGAATTATATGTGATATGGGCATGGTACATCGAGAGATGACTATATTTCACTTTCGTGTTCTCGACTAACAATCCGATATAATTAATTTACCTTTACATGAAGTGTGTCGATTTAAATGATTCAATAGGTGAAATTGTAATCTCAAGTCTTCATTATCTAGTCTCATTTTAGGGATAATTAGATTTATTTACTTTCATAGTTAAATTTAAAAATATTAAATCATTCGTTTAAATAAGACTGAAATGGTTATGGGCTAGTGCTTGGTGAACTTTATTAGTTAATTCTCCTTGGTAACAATACTTTACTTACTTTTTATTACTTGTTGACCGTGTATACTTGCACACATATATTGATAGGTAAAATGACCAACAGAGGTCACTCATTTTGGGACAAAAATCCAATCTCAGCAACAAGCTTGGTTTGGTTACTATAATTCCCAAAATATAATCTTAATGTACAACAATTACCATAGTAGGAAATTTAGGGATTATTTAGGTACTCACATCATATAATCCATATGCATTAAATACACGTAGTAAAATAACGCAGTTAGGTATTATTGTTCGGGTAGCTCTATAATTATATTTTTCTACGTACATAATCACCTTATCATATTATTGAATATTATCTATCCGGTGAACACACATAATTTTTATCCCAATTTCTAGAATACACAAATATTTAATTATTTCTGTTTAAAAATCACTTGTGATTTTATTGAACTACTTGATACTTCATATCATTAGAAGGTATTCTTATTATATGATTCTATGTATGTCACACATTACACTCATGTTCCATTTCATTATCAACAATAGAACAAATTTTTCTAAGTTTAGACAGTTGCGCAGCTGCGCCATTTTGTACTGCTGGGAAGGCGCAGTTGCGTCGGTCCCTGGCAGTGCCAAAATGGGTTACCTTCAAGCCATTTCCAAATTCTATCACCACATAAGTCTTATATGAGATAATTTAACTTCTACACTAGTGATATACCCATAACTGACATAAATCAATATGTTCAACTCTTGCCACCCATCATATTCAAATAAATTTAATATTTAATTATTAAGAATCCTATCAATTCCTTGATATCAAACTCTTAAGGTTAGTCCACTAATTTAAATAACTATTAGTGACTCCCTTTAATCATTCATAGATTCACATAACCATATAAGGTTCACAAACTAACTCATTAAAAATTAAATCACATATTTAATTAATAAGGAGTTTAAAATTCATGGTCGTTACATCCCTCCCCCCTTATAAAAATTCCATCCTCGGAATTGCAAAAATAAGGTTACTCAAATAAAAACGGATAATTTGCTTTCATTTTCTCTTCTAGTTCCCATGTAGCTTCTTCAACTACGTGATTCCTCTAGAGAATCTCAGCAGAATGGATAATTTTATTCCTCAGCTTCTATTCCTTCCTATCTAGTATCTAGATAGGAACTTCCTTGTACGATAAGTCTTTCTCGACTTGAATTGGTTCATAGGAGATAACATGCTTGTAGTCTGGTTTATACGGCCGTAATACTGACACATGAAACACGTTGTGAATGTGCTCCAGTTCAGGAGGTAACACTACCCGTACGCCACTTCACCGACTCGCCTCATAATCTCGAACAGTCCTATGAACCTTGGACTCAACTTGCCCTTCTTTCCAAAATGATTCTTCCCTTTCCAGGGAGATACTTTCAGAAAAGCATAATTTCCTAATTCAAAATCTCTCTTCTTGCTATGTAAATCCGCATGCTTCTTCTGGCGATCTTGATCTGTTACTAGTCGAGCTCTTATTACCCTGATGATCTCCACCTTCTGTTATACCAACTCTGGTCCCAATAGTCGATGTTCTCCAACTTCGTCCTAGTATAAGGGCATTCTACATTTCCTCTCGTACAGTGCTTCGTACGGTGGCATTCCAATACTGGCGTGATAACTATTGTTATACGCGAACTCTACTAATGGAAGGTGATTCTCCCAACCACCCTTGAAGTCCATCACACAAGCTCGGATCATGTCTTCAAGTGTTTGAATTGTTCTCTCGCTTTGCCCATCAGTCTGCGGATGATACGCGGTCCCCATTCTTTCTTTAAGACTCTTCCATAAGTTTGACGTGAATCGTGGATCTCTATCTGATACAAATGATACCAACACCCCATGCATTGAGATAATTTCCTTAACATATAATTTGGCTAACTGGTCCAAACTATACTTAATCTTAAAAGGAAAAAAGTGAGATGACTTAGTAAGACGATCTACAATCACCCATATGGCGTCGTGCCCTTTATGTGTTGCCGAAAGCCCCACCACAAAGTCCATTGTGATGTGCTCCCATTTTCATTCTAGAATCTCTAATGGTTGTAATAACCTGCTTGGTCGTTGGTGCTCTGCCTTGACTCTCTAACAAGTTAGACATCTACTTATGCAATCTGCAACCTCTCTCTTCATGTTTGACCACCAGAAGTGGTGACGAAAATCTTGGTACATCTTCATGCTTCCTGGGTGTATCTAATATCTCATACTGTACGCTTCTTATAAAATCTCTTCTCTCAGTTCTGGTACTAGCGGTACCCAAATTCATCCCTCAAATCTTAGTAGTTCAGTGCTATCAATCTTAAGTTTTAACTCATCACCTTCTGTCAATCGCTTCTTGATATTATTGCAAACTTCATCCTTTTCTTATGCCTCTTTAACCTTATCCAATAAAGTCGGGCTTGCCTTCACTGAAAATAATTTTTCATTGGTCTCCATCGGATACTTAATCTCCAAATCTACTCGTTTAAAATCTTTTACCAATTCTTCTTGAATGGTCAACTTTAATAACTTCTCTCTGCCTTTTTTGCTCAAGGCATCTACCACCATATTTGCTTTACCTGGGTGGTACAGAATCTCACAATCATAATCTTTGATCAATTCTAACCATCGGCGTTGCCTCATGTTTAACTCCTTCTGCGTGAAGATGTAGCGCCCCCAAATTCGGGTGCCTAAATCACCACGGATCTAGTGCACTATATCTATAACTATTGCGAAAGATATAAACATAAATTGTTTATACATTAAACATTATACACTATCCCCAAGGTCGAGTAACCATAACTTATACACAATTCCATATCCTATCTAACATATAATGTTATTGTAATAAATTACTTTTACAAATCTAGCTGCACATATAGTCCCAAGCTGAGCTTGGCTTTATCTTTCCTTTTATCCGACACATTCGCCTTAATCTGCAATGTTATATCATGATATAGCAAGGGTGAGCATGAAAGTTGCCCAGAAAGTTTAAATATAATTTAAGGATATATCATGATTGAAAGAGTGTGAATAATAGGCTGGCTATAATTAATCAATGTAATTGAGAACTAGCACGAACAAACTTTTGACTGAACAAGTATTAAACATGAACAATTATATCTGAACCGAATGGTAATGAAGGTGATCAGCCTTTCATACTTGACTTATACATACAAGATGAACAGAGTATAATTCTACATGGCAATCAGTAATGATTAACCATAAGCATATCTGAATGAAACAACTCTTAGTAGAGTTAAGAAAAACTTGCATGTACCGTTGATTACTGTTACAGAATATAACTTAGCTTTATCCGAAGACCTAATATAGATAATATTGATCTCCAAATATTAGAATAATATCATCACAGTATAAAATAACCAAAACACATTACAATATAATTCTATCAGTCTATACATCACATAAAACCTAGTATCAAGTCAAACTATTGTAGTCTGAGTTAAGTTCAATATTATTCTGACAGCCTAGTAGGACAAATATTGAGTTTAAGTTCAATTAAACACTTAACAATTATCTTAGGTAATTTTCTAAGCGGTCAAAATAACTTTCATAGACTTGAAATAATTTTCAGATAATTAATATCATTTATCAAAAAATTTCAATAACTTATATCATATTTAAATGAATTAAATACCACATAATTCCTTAATCATTAATATTAATTTAATATTAAATATCAATGAATCATAACATAATATTATAATATATTTATAATATCACAAAGTATTTTTAATACCTTAAAATCATATTTATATGATTTTTAAACACTTAAATCCATTATCCGATACTTGATATTAATATTTAAATATTAATATTTTTATGACAAAATATCAAAAGTTATATTTTATAACTTAAAATATCTTTATAACACTTAAATTATTTTCATTTAATTTTTAAAGCATAAATTCTATTTTTCCATAATTTATTTAATATATTCATTAAATAAATTAACTACCATTAATAATAAATTATTAATGAAATTCATCACAAAATATCAAAAGTCATTAAAAATAACTTAAAATATTTTCTAACACCATAATATAATTTTTCATGATTTTTCATGAATTAAAACCATTTTAAAATAATTTATTTAATAATATAATTAAATAAATTAAATACCATTTATGTTCCAAAAATATTAAATATATATGAAACATACCCAAAATAATTAAAAACTAATTTTCAGACTTTCAAAATAATTTTTAGGAATTTATTATGTATTTTTAATAATTAAAAACCATTTTTATCTATTTAATAAATAAAATAATTAATTTCCATAAATAAACTATCAATAAAGGTCCCTATAGCGACAGAACCGTCGCTATAGGTGTTCTTGGCCATGTTCTTGAGCTGCCCAAAAATTTTGTTAGTTACCGAGGGGCTTGGTTTGACTAGATTTTAATCCATGTTCTTGTTGCTTTCTGAGTTGGGATTTGTGCTAAAGTTATAGTACTTATATAATACTACAATATCATACTAAGTTCATGACTATACAACATACGATCAGTGAGATATAAGCCTCACAAATCCTTGTCAGAGACTGTTCTTCATTTTTGGGTTTTCCAGAAATTAAGAACAGTTCAGGTTGGTTACTTTGGAGTTTCATAACTTGGAATCGGGGTTTGGTTTATATGAGGTAAAGGTTCTATTATGTATTCCATATGTCAATGTACACGTATGATGCATCAAACAAGTCTAATAACATCACATAAAGAGATTAAGCACGGTCAATGTTCTGACAGAAATCATGTTCTTAAGAAATCTGGGTTTTCTAGATTTCTACAAAAGCTGGTGGTCAACGCAGGTTTGACCCTCAATAACTTGAATCCTATACATGATCTGGGTATTCTAAGGACTTGGATATGTACTCATCATTTCAGACTACAAGGATCAAACAACAACATAAACACTAACATACTGCAAGATCAAGGGCTTAGAAGACGTTGTCAGACAAGATCTGGGTTTCTAGGTTACCCAAAAACTCAGTCTTCGTGAACGGTCAACGAGGTTTGACCGCTTCTAACATGAAATCTAGATAGGATATGACCTTGATTCCAGATGCATAATAAAGACCACATAATATACAATAAATACAAACATTTAACACACTAAAAACATTAACAGAGACAGATCTAAGAGGCCTGACATTAGACTGTCAGACACCATTTCCAACTTTTTCTAGATTTTTGAAATCTTTAATTTCAAGCATCTAGATGTTATGGATCTGGGATTTAAAAACCCATATCACTAATATATACTACAAACTACACATTTAAATATAAAATCACAACATCTAACATCTGATCTAAGGATTTCTAGAATTAGAGTTTATACCTCATGAATGCTAAATTTTTGAATTTGATCTTTGATGTTTGATCCTGGCAAGCTAACACATGATCTTGGCTTAGCTTATTACTCACTCTCACTCTACAATTTTGGATGGGAGAGAGAGAGAAGAGTTGGCTAGGTTGAGAAATAAAGTGTGTAACTTTTCTATACTTGAATGCCTTTAATCCATGTTGCAATGTATTTAACCTAGCAAGTTGGCTGATATTTGATGATTAAAGTAACTTTCTAAACCATATGGCTAGCCTAAGGTTGTTCACCAACCACAAGTAGGGTTAGATCTACACTCCACCTCATTAAAAATATACAGAAGGGTAGTTTGGTCTTTAGACTCATAAAGTGCATGGCAACTTGGTAACTTCCCATAATTATTAGGTTTCAACCCTTAGGGTTTCACCCTTAAGGTTTAACCCTAAGGTTACACAAATATATATGTAGACTTTTCTAATAAGGTTCTAAAAATAGAAAATTGTAATTAGGGCTTTCTAATTAATCAACTAGGGTTATCCCTAATTATACTTACTGTTAATAATATAGAAACTATATACTTATCTTCAAGCTTCCCACTTAGGGTTTTAATATCTCAAATTAGGGTTACGAATTTTTGAAACTGTAATTAGGGTTTCCATAGCCGGTAATAGGGTTTCTTATCAGTCGATAGGGTTTTCTAACTGAACATTGAGGCTCTTAGTATATTATTAGGGTTTGTGACTGATATAATTTATCCGATTAACCCTTGACCCTTAACCACATACTATACACATATATGACCATTTACACAAATTCTCTTAAAACTGTAGACCTTCACCAACAGTTTTTTTTAAATTCACAAAATTTATTCCTAAAAATGTTAAATACTTACACTTATTTTCTATCTAGGTCTATTATTTAACCTCTATTCAATCTTTTAAGATTTTATAAAATTGTCTAAATTCTCGGGTTATCACAGAAGATATACTTCACGCTCTTGTGGTCCGTATATATCTCACATTTCTCACAATACAAATAATGCCTCCAAATCTTCAAGGCAAAAACTACCGCTGCTAACTCCAGATCATGAGTCGGATATCCCTTCTCATAATCTTTTAGCTGACGTGAAGCGTACACAATGATCCTTCCATGTTGCATCAGTACACAACCAAGACATTTGTGTGACGCATCACTATACACTACAAATCCTCCTGTGTTATCTGGTAAAGCTAACACAAGTGCTTGACTAAGCCTCTTCTTCCATTCTAGGAAACTCTCTTCACACTTCTCCATCTAAACAAACTTAACTATTTTTCTAGTAAGATTGGTCAACGGTGATGCTAATTTCAAAAAATCTTGAATAAATCTTCGATAGTATCCCGCCAATACTAAGAAACTCTTGATTTCGGTCGGCGTCTTCGGCTGCTCCCAATTGATAACCGCTTCTACCTTTGCTGGATCCACCGAAACACCATTCTTGTCGATAACGTGCCCTAAAAACTTCACTCTCTGCAACCAAAACTCAGACTTAGAGAATTTTGCATACTTCTCCCTCCTTAATGTCTCAAATACTATCCGAAGATGTTCGACGTGTTCTTCCTCCGTCTCTGAATACACTAGAATGTCATCAATGAATACGACAACAAACTTATCCAAATACTGTTTGAACACTTTGTTCATCAAATCCATAAATGATGCTGGCGCATTCGTTAATCTAAATGACATTACCAGAAACTCAAGTGTTCATACCGAGTTCTGGATGCCGTCTTTGGAATATCCTTCGGCCTCACTTTCAGTTGGTGATAACCGGTCCTCAAGTCAATCTTTGAAAAGTACTTTGCCCCCTTCAACTGATCAAACAAATTGTCTATCCTAGGGTACTTATTCTTAATGGTGACATTGTTCAACTCTCGATAGTCAATACAAAGTCTTAGAGACCCATCTTTCTTTTAGGAATAAGACTGGTGCTCCCCACAGTGATATGCTCGGTCGAATGTATCCCTTATCTAACAACTCTTGTAATTGAGCCATCAATTCTTTCATCTCTACCAGTGCCATACGATACGACGCTTTGTATACCGGTGTTGTCCCTGGTGCCAAATCAATGACAAACTCAATCTCTCTATCTGGTGGGAATCCCGCAATCTCATCTTGGAAGAAATCAACGAAATCCCTTACTATAGGTATCTGACTCAATTCACCCTCGACTCGTCGAGTATCAACTACATGAGCCAAATAACCTATACAACCCTTCCTAAGCAATCTCTTCACTTGCACCATTGTCAGACAATGAGATTATCTCGGCGATTTACTACCATAAAATACCACCTTCGACTTATTTGGAGTCTTTAGGTGTACACACTTCTTCTTATAATCTATTACTGCTCCGTGAACTAATAACCAATCCATTCCAAGGATTACATCGAACTCCCCCAAATGAATCGGTATCAAATCCACTTTGAGCTTAAATCCTCGAAATTCGGTATAATAATTCCTATGAATATATTCTACAGGGATAATTTCCTTATTTTCTACTTCTGCGCTCATAGGGTGTTTTAATCTCTCACGAGGTAATTCTCATTGTTTAGCAAATTCTTCAGAAACAAAAGAGTAGGTAGCACCCAAATCAAATAACACGTATGCATCTTTATCATTGATTGGAATGATACTTGACTCCACCGCATCCTGTACGGTCATGTTGAATGTTCGAGTCATTGGTCTATTGGCTTGACTGGCTGACCCTCCAATGTTTAGTCCATTGTTGTTGTAGCGGTTGCCGCTAGCTGCATCGCCCTTTTTCTTCGGGCAGTCCTTAATTTGATGGTCCGTGGCTCCACACGAGAAACATCCTCCCTTCTGCTTATTCGGACACTGAGGAGCCATGTGCCCCAGTTGTCCGCAACGATAACAAACACTCTTTTCCTTCATGCACTCCCCCGAGTGACTCCTCCCACAGTTTTTGTACTTCATACTTTTCTTAGCCTCTCCCCGGACTTATTACCCCCAAAGGATTGGTTCTCTGTCCATTTACGCTTATTGGGGTTATTGCCTCTGCTGCTTCCCCCTTTCTGTCCTTCCTAACCGGTCTTCTTTTCTTGTTTGAATTGAGTGATGGCTTCATTGCTTCCTTTGACAATGATAACCCTTTCCAAAAGATCAGAGTAAGTCTTAATCTTTAATACAGCCACTGCTTTCTGTATCCATGGGTTCAGTCCTAATTCGAACCTCTTTGCCTTCCTGGCGTATATGTCAACCTGATGTGAAGCGAATCGGGCTAACTCGTTAAATCTCACCGCGTACTCTATGACAGACATACTACCTTGTTTCAGTTCCAAAAACTTAATGTAATAACCCGATATTTTTCTATATAATTAATCAGAAATTTTGAGTATAATTTTTTTTTATTTTAAAAGTGAGAATGCGTGCAAGTTAATGTGTATGTATTTATGTGATGAATATAAAATATATTTATTACATGAATGATTACGAATAATTTTATTTTAGAATTATTGATCATTATAAATTATATTCTTATAATAATTAATTTTATAGTAGAAATGTTTTTATTACTTATTTTCTATGAAAATATGATTATTATATCATTTAAATAATATATGAAATGATTATAGAATTATTATAATAATTATTTTATTTTATTATATGAATTTAATTTATATTAATTAAGTTAATTATTTTACCTTAATTAATAATGGCATGTATATCTAAGATAAATCAGATATGGAATCCAAACACTAATTTTTGATTTTTGATCAAGGAATGAGAATAATAATATTAGATTATTATTTGTCAGTGTTATAAATATGTATGTTATGTGTGTAAGGTTAATGTGTGGAAAAGTTTTAATGCAACCTGCAAAACCCTAATGTTACTAATAAACCCTTGTTTGAAGTAAAATGAGACTTTAAAATCTATTTAGTAATTATGTTATGTGATTAATGACATTTATTATAAATGTTATTTTTTATTATTTTATTTCAGTGTTATAAATACGTATTGAATATGTGGACCGATAATGGTTGGTCAAATGTGGTGTATGTGACAACCCGAGAAATTAGATAATTTATTAAAATCTTAAATGATTGATTTAAGGTTAAATAATAGACCTAGACAGAAAATAAGTGTATGAGTTTGATATTATTAGGGTGAAATTTTGATGATTTCAAAATTCTGTGAAGGATATAGGTGAATTATTCAGGATTAAGGATTTATGTGAATATGTATGTGTACTAAATGTGGTTAAGGGTCAAGGGTTGACCAGATTAATTATATATGTGTATGACCCTAAGTATATATTAAGAACGTCAACGTTCTGTTAGAAAACCCTAGCAATGGATAAGAAATCGTAGAAATCGGTTCTGAAAACCTAGTTTCAGTTCCGGGAATTCGAAACCCTAAATTCATGATATGAGTATGGTGATTAAGTTAGAAAACCTTAACGATATATTCAGAAACTCTAATTTCAGTATCGAGAATTTAAACCCTAATTTGGGAATCCTAATGCGAAGTATTAAACCCTAAGGGTTAAAAAGTTGCGTGTAAGGAATATGAACATTATGTGATGGTTTATCTTTGTTTATTATATAAACAAACAAAAGAAACTAGTGTAACCCTAAATATATATTAGGAATGAAGGATTTAATAACTTAAGGGTTATAGAAAGAGAGAATTGTGGTATTTAGAATACTTATTAATTCTAGGAGATTTATTTTATATATCTCAAATGATTAATTTTATAATCTAATTATAGCAAGTCTAATTGGGTTAAGGAAATAAGTGTGCATGAGCAAGGATTTGTGTTATAATTGAGGGAATAAAAACCCTAATTAAATGAATTGGGTTGGATAAGAATTTAAGGTATTGGATTATGTATATTTATAGCCCAAGTGTTGGCCAATGAAATTAGTTAGAGGCCCAAGCAATACATTAATTGAGTGGCTCAAATATTTTTATTGATAAGCGAGTGAATACTTATGAAATGAAAAAGCGAGTGTTAAATCATATAAATGTGACTCTATGGCATGATTAAGCGCTTAGGAAGAGTTTAATTGAACTTAAACTCGATATTTGTCCGACTAAACTGTCGGGATGATAAAATTGTGTCGGTATCAACTCAAACTTAATAGTCTAATTTGATGCTAAGTCTTATGTGTATTATAGACTGATAGGATTATGTGCTATGTGTTTAGGTTATTCTATGGATATAAATATAACAGGATTATACTGTGATGATATTATTCTAATATTGGAGATCTATATTACTAATATTAGGTCTTCGGGTAAAGCGTTATAAATTGCGTTGCGGTAATCAACGGTTCAGGCAAGTTTCTTTTTACTTAACTCTACTAAGAGTGTTTTATTCAAGCTTATGGTTAATCATTGCTGATTGCCATAAAAAATTGTACTCTGTACATTTTGCATGTATAAGTCAGGTATGAAAGGCTGATCACCTTCATTACCAGTTGGTTCCGAAATGTTTGTTCATGTTTAAAACTTGTTCAGTCAAAAGTTTGTTCATGATAATTCTCACCTATATTGATGAATTATAGTCAGCTTATTATTCATACTCTTCAATCATGATATATCCTTAAATTGTATTTAAACTTGTTGAGAAACTTTTACGCTCACCCTTGCTATATCATGATAAAACATTGCAGATAAGGCGAACGTGTTCGGATACAGGAAAAAGATAATGTCAAATTCAGCTTGGGATATAAAGTGCGGCTAGTTTGTAATAGTGTATTTTGATAAATGTGTTGTATTTTAGATAGTTTATGAATTGTGTAAAAGTTAAGGTTACTTGACCTTGGGGAATAGTGTGTAATGTATTGTATAAACAATTTATGTTTATATCTTCCGCAAATAGTTATAGAATGATTAGTGTACCGAATCCGTGGCGATTTGGGGCCCAGATTCGGGGCTATTACAGTTGGTATCAAAGCTGTTGGTTATGAAGCTTATGTAGTAATACCTGAGACCAATAACTGCATTGATTAGGATTAAGTACTAACTCAAATCGAGTTAGTGTGTCGGTAAGATTCAATGACGAATCTCGGCGAGTGTAAAGACACAGAGTTCCCTAACTCTAGTAATAGCGGTGAACAGAAGTGCAGTGATAGGAGATCGTAAAACAAAACGATCAAGTCATAGAATTGAATCGTAATATATACGATAAGATCACCCCGTGATCTGATAAGGTTATGACAGCCAGAAAGAATCAATCTGATGATTGAAAAGTTTATAGCAAGATGCTGTGTATCAGTTGTACTATGAAATTATGCTATGAAAACTCATGAAAGAGTCATGGATTATGAATACGGATTAAATGAAATTCGTATTGAGAAGGGGGTTAAGTATTAGGTGGGGATTCAATTGAGGACTCTTGTCGGCAGCTGAGTTGTATGATTCCTTGTATGGGCGGGGAATTTGTACTTGGTTTTAGAATCACTTAGCTTCCTGGTCGATATAGTGGTTAGGTTGATCAATTCTTTGTATGGGCGGGGAATTGTTCGCTTAGCTTTCTATATTGATTAGTGGCCGAGTTTGGTTTGACAACCACTTAGTTTCTGGCATTGATAATCATTGAAATGTTGTGTCGCGCTATTTGCTATATGCGTGTTAAGAGGGAGATTCCTTTCTCATGTGTATAACAAATAGATAGGTCATAGGTAGAGGACATAGGGTTAAGTGCGAGTTCTTAAAACTCATACTTATGTGACATTCTTGATTCATAGTTATATGAAATGTTTATGAACCCCTCAGCGAATGGACGCCAAAGGTCTGTCTATGAAAGTTCTTAAACTCATATAATTGTGGCCAGGTTATGAACTCATAAGTGTGGTTTTATGAACTGCGTATAGTTGTGTGTGAATGGAGTCTTAAGGATTATAGGAACAGATAGATTGTTAAACAAATGATCATTAGTGGAGACTTAGGTTTTCCTAAACTATTAGCTATGCTTAGATTTCAAAATTTTGACTTCAAGCTAAATACGCACTATGTGCCTTTTAAAAAAAAATTGTTTTTATTTATCACTTATGTACCATATAACCTGGTGCAGAGATGATAAAAAATGATGGAGTCATCAATGCAGTATTACTTAGTGTGAAATTGACCTAAGTCATTGTTCCACTATGGTATGATGTAGCATGATAACATCACCAAATGACGGAATCCTCAACGGACTGTAAATACAGTGCGGCATCATGACGTCATTCTCAAAAATGTTTTCAAAAACTCCAAGTGTTTATTGAAAGAAATTTCCTGAACCAAATTGTTTTGCTGCGGAATCAAATAAGACTGAGGTAAGAAATTTTGTGCGCCTAAAGCGGATAAGAGGAACAAATTGTTCCGACCAGCAGTACTTGGCCAGTACAGGGCATATCGGGCTAATCACCCTTTGTGTCCGTAAGTAATGACGGTTTGCGGATGAATTTCCATAAAACCTTTGCGAAAATGACAGACAAACAGTCTATACGATTCCTCAGCACAAATTTTAAAAAAAAACCTTTTTCTCTTGTGAGTGGTGTGATATGTGTGAATAATGTAAGGTGCACGGTGTAAGGTGAATTTCGGGGACGGAATTCTTAGAAGGAGGGGTGAATGTGACAACCCGAGAAATTAGACAATTTATTAAAATCTTAAATGATTGATTTAAGGTCAAATAATAGACCTAGACAGAAAATAAGTGTATGCGTTTGATATTATTAGGGTGAAATTTTGATGATTTCAAAATTCTGTGAAGGATATAGGTGAATTATTCAGGATTAAGGATTTATGTGAATATGTATGTGTACTAAATGTGGTTAAGGGTCAAGGGTTGACCAGATTAATTATATATGTGTCTGACCCTAAGTATATATTAAGAACGTCAACGTTCTGTTAGAAAACCCTAGCAATGGATAAGAAATCGTAGAAATCGGTTCTGAAAACCTAGTTTCAGTTCCGGGAATTCGAAACCCTAAATTCATGATATGAGTATGGTGATTAAGTTAGAAAACCTTAACGATATATTCAGAAACTCTAATTTCAGTATCGAGAATTTAAACCCTAATTTGGGAATCCTAATGCGAAGTATTAAACCCTAAGGGTTAAAAAGTTGCGTGTAAGGAATATGAACATTATGTGATGGTTTATCTTTGTTTATTATATAAACAAACAAAAGAAACTAGTGTAACCCTAAATATATATTAGGAATGAAGGATTTAATAACTTAAGGGTTATAGAAAGAGAGAATTGTGGTATTTAGAATACTTATTAATTCTAGGAGATTTATTTTATATATCTCAAATGATTAATTTTATAATCTAATTATAGCAAGTCTAATTGGGTTAAGGAAATAAGTGTGCATGAGCAAGGATTTGTGTTATAATTGAGGGAATAAAAACCCTAATTAAATGAATTGGGTTGGATAAGAATTTAAGGTATTGGATTATGTATATTTATAGCCCAAGTGTTGGCCAATGAAATTAGTTAGAGGCCCAAGCAATACATTAATTGAGTGGCTCAAATATTTTTATTGATAAGCGAGTGAATACTTATGAAATGAAAAAGCGAGTGTTAAATCATATAAATGTGACTCTATGGCATGATTAAGCGCTTAGGAAGAGTTTAATTGAACTTAAACTCGATATTTGTCCGACTAAACTGTCGGGATGATAAAATTGTGTCGGTATCAACTCAAACTTAATAGTCTAATTTGATGCTAAGTCTTATGTGTATTATAGACTGATAGGATTATGTGCTATGTGTTTAGGTTATTCTATGGATATAAATATAACAGGATTATACTGTGATGATATTATTCTAATATTGGAGATCTATATTACTAATATTAGGTCTTCGGGTAAAGCGTTATAAATTGCGTTGCGGTAATCAACGGTTCAGGCAAGTTTCTTTTTACTTAACTCTACTAAGAGTGTTTTATTCAAGCTTATGGTTAATCATTGCTGATTGCCATAAAAAATTGTACTCTGTACATTTTGCATGTATAAGTCAGGTATGAAAGGCTGATCACCTTCATTACCAGTTGGTTCCGAAATGTTTGTTCATGTTTAAAACTTGTTCAGTCAAAAGTTTGTTCATGATAATTCTCACCTATATTGATGAATTATAGTCAGCTTATTATTCATACTCTTCAATCATGATATATCCTTAAATTGTATTTAAACTTGTTGAGAAACTTTTACGCTCACCCTTGCTATATCATGATAAAACATTGCAGATAAGGCGAACGTGTTCGGATACAGGAAAAAGATAATGTCAAATTCAGCTTGGGATATAAAGTGCGGCTAGTTTGTAATAGTGTATTTTGATAAATGTGTTGTATTTTAGATAGTTTATGAATTGTGTAAAAGTTAAGGTTACTTGACCTTGGGGAATAGTGTGTAATGTATTGTATAAACAATTTATGTTTATATCTTCCGCAAATAGTTATAGAATGATTAGTGTACCGAATCCGTGGCGATTTGGGGCCCAGATTC
The DNA here is from genome assembly GCA_020205505.1 of Panax japonicus. Lineage (NCBI taxonomy): Eukaryota > Viridiplantae > Streptophyta > Magnoliopsida > Apiales > Araliaceae > Panax > Panax japonicus. Next base: position 29,167,712 of record CM035102.1, read on the forward strand.
GGGGCTATTACAGTTGGTATCAAAGCTGTTGGTTATGAAGCTTATGTAGTAATACCTGAGACCAATAACTGCATTGATTAGGATTAAGTACTAACTCAAATCGAGTTAGTGTGTCGGTAAGATTCAATGACGAATCTCGGCGAGTGTAAAGACACAGAGTTCCCTAACTCTAGTAATAGCGGTGAACAGAAGTGCAGTGATAGGAGATCGTAAAACAAAACGATCAAGTCATAGAATTGAATCGTAATATATACGATAAGATCACCCCGTGATCTGATAAGGTTATGACAGCCAGAAAGAATCAATCTGATGATTGAAAAGTTTATAGCAAGATGCTGTGTATCAGTTGTACTATGAAATTATGCTATGAAAACTCATGAAAGAGTCATGGATTATGAATACGGATTAAATGAAATTCGTATTGAGAAGGGGGTTAAGTATTAGGTGGGGATTCAATTGAGGACTCTTGTCGGCAGCTGAGTTGTATGATTCCTTGTATGGGCGGGGAATTTGTACTTGGTTTTAGAATCACTTAGCTTCCTGGTCGATATAGTGGTTAGGTTGATCAATTCTTTGTATGGGCGGGGAATTGTTCGCTTAGCTTTCTATATTGATTAGTGGCCGAGTTTGGTTTGACAACCACTTAGTTTCTGGCATTGATAATCATTGAAATGTTGTGTCGCGCTATTTGCTATATGCGTGTTAAGAGGGAGATTCCTTTCTCATGTGTATAACAAATAGATAGGTCATAGGTAGAGGACATAGGGTTAAGTGCGAGTTCTTAAAACTCATACTTATGTGACATTCTTGATTCATAGTTATATGAAATGTTTATGAACCCCTCAGCGAATGGACGCCAAAGGTCTGTCTATGAAAGTTCTTAAACTCATATAATTGTGGCCAGGTTATGAACTCATAAGTGTGGTTTTATGAACTGCGTATAGTTGTGTGTGAATGGAGTCTTAAGGATTATAGGAACATATAGATTGTTAAACAAATGATCATTAGTGGAGACTTAGGTTTTCCTAAACTCTTAGCTATGCTTAGATTTCAAAATTTTGACTTCAAGCTAAATACGCACTATGTGCCTTTTAAAAAAAAATTGTTTTTATTTATCACTTATGTACCATATAACCTGGTGCAGAGATGATAGAAAATGATGGAGTCATCAATGCAGTATTACTTAGTGTGAAATTGACCTAAGTCATTGTTCCACTATGGTATGATGTAGCATGATAACATCACCAAATGACGGAATCCTCAACGGACTGTAAATACAGTGCGGCATCATGACGTCATTCTCAAAAATGTTTTCAAAAACTCCAAGTGTTTATTGAAAGAAATTTCCTGAACCAAATTGTTTTGCTGCGGAATCAAATAAGACTGAGGTAAGAAATTTTGTGCGCCTAAAGCGGATAAGAGGAACAAATTGTTCCGACCAGCAGTACTTGGCCAGTACAGGGCATATCGGGCTAATCACCCTTTGTGTCCGTAAGTAATGACGGTTTGCGGATGAATTTCCATAAAACCTTTGCGAAAATGACAGACAAACAGTCTATACGATTCCTCAGCACAAATTTTAAAAAAAAACCTTTTTCTCTTGTGAGTGGTGTGATATGTGTGAATAATGTAAGGTGCACGGTGTAAGGTGAATTTCGGGGACGGAATTCTTAGAAGGAGGGGTGAATGTGACAACCCGAGAAATTAGACAATTTATTAAAATCTTAAATGATTGATTTAAGGTCAAATAATAGACCTAGACAGAAAATAAGTGTATGCGTTTGATATTATTAGGGTGAAATTTTGATGATTTCAAAATTCTGTGAAGGATATAGGTGAATTATTCAGGATTAAGGATTTATGTGAATATGTATGTGTACTAAATGTGGTTAAGGGTCAAGGGTTGACCAGATTAATTATATATGTGTCTGACCCTAAGTATATATTAAGAACGTCAACGTTCTGTTAGAAAACCCTAGCAATGGATAAGAAATCGTAGAAATCGGTTCTGAAAACCTAGTTTCAGTTCCGGGAATTCGAAACCCTAAATTCATGATATGAGTATGGTGATTAAGTTAGAAAACCTTAACGATATATTCAGAAACTCTAATTTCAGTATCGAGAATTTAAACCCTAATTTGGGAATCCTAATGCGAAGTATTAAACCCTAAGGGTTAAAAAGTTGCGTGTAAGGAATATGAACATTATGTGATGGTTTATCTTTGTTTATTATATAAACAAACAAAAGAAACTAGTGTAACCCTAAATATATATTAGGAATGAAGGATTTAATAACTTAAGGGTTATAGAAAGAGAGAATTGTGGTATTTAGAATACTTATTAATTCTAGGAGATTTATTTTATATATCTCAAATGATTAATTTTATAATCTAATTATAGCAAGTCTAATTGGGTTAAGGAAATAAGTGTGCATGAGCAAGGATTTGTGTTATAATTGAGGGAATAAAAACCCTAATTAAATGAATTGGGTTGGATAAGAATTTAAGGTATTGGATTATGTATATTTATAGCCCAAGTGTTGGCCAATGAAATTAGTTAGAGGCCCAAGCAATACATTAATTGAGTGGCTCAAATATTTTTATTGATAAGCGAGTGAATACTTATGAAATGAAAAAGCGAGTGTTAAATCATATAAATGTGACTCTATGGCATGATTAAGCGCTTAGGAAGAGTTTAATTGAACTTAAACTCGATATTTGTCCGACTAGACTGTCGGGATGATAAAATTGTGTCGGTATCAACTCAAACTTAATAGTCTAATCTGATGCTAAGTCTTATGTGTATTATAGACTGATAGGATTATGTGCTATGTGTTTAGGTTATACTGTGGATATAAATATAACAGTATTATACTGTGATGATATTATTCTAATATTGGAGATCTATATTACTAATATTAGGTCTTCGGGTAAAGCGTTATAAATTGTGTTGCGGTAATCAATGGTTCAGGCAAGTTTATTTTTACTTAACTCTACTAAGAGTATTTTATTCAAGCTTATGGTTAATCATTGCTGATTGCCATAAAAAATTGTACTCTGTACATTTTGCATGTATAAGTCAGGTATGAAAGGCTGATCACCTTCATTACCAGTTGGTTCCGAAATGTTTGTTCATGTTTAAAACTTGTTCAGTCAAAAGTTTGTTCGTGATAATTCTCAACTATATTGATGAATTATAGCCAGCTTATTATTCATACTCTTCAATCATGATATATCCTTAAATTGTATTTAAACTTGTTGGGCAACTTTTATGCTCACCCTTGCTATATCATGATAAAACATTGCAGATAAGGCGAACGTGTTCGAATACAGGAAAAAGATAATGCCAAGTTCAGCTTGGGATATAAAGTGCGGCTAGTTTGTAATAGTGTATTTTGATAAATGTGTTGTATTTTAGATAGTTTATGAATTGTGTAAAAGTTAAGGTTACTCGACCTTGGGGAATAGTGTGTAATGTATTGTATAAACAATTTATGTTTATATCTTCCGCAAATAGTTATAGAATGATTAGTGTACCGAATCCGCGGCGATTTGGGGCCCAGATTCGGGGCTATCACAGTGTATCATAACCAAATCCTAGCATTAATTTGTTTAACCCTATTTCTTTAAACTCAAATGGGAGATTCACGACTGCGTAGTAATTGTGTTATATGAATAAAGACATCTATTGTAGAATTTAGCCTTAATTAGGAAACCCTAATTATAGGCAACCCTAATTGTTAATTGGAAACCCTAATTTCCAAATTTAAAACACTAATTGTTAAGTTATTATCCTAATTTGCTAATTAAGAGTCCTAATCGCTAATGTAGTCATCTTAATGCTAATTAGTAACTCTTTAAACCTAATTAGTAAGTATAGATAATTAGGAAACCTAATTTACTATTTTTAGAAACTAAAAATTTTATTTTATTTTAAACCCTAAATTGAAATCCTACAAATTCATTATGCTAAACCCTAAGGGTCAAACCATAAGGATTTATCAAGATTACAAGATTGCCATTAAAAATTGCTAGCCAAAAGACAATATTACCATTTTGTCATATTTTTTTATTAGCTTGCTATCAAATCTTACTAAATTTGTGGTTCGTAAACTACCATTGACTTGCCTCGTGTCTAAAATATCAACCGATCAAGCCAAACCTTGCCAGCCAAGATCATTTTACCATCATATATATAGATTGAGAGAGAGAAAAAGTTCATTTTATTGCCCATTTGTTAAACCAATGCTCAACCAACCCTCTCTCTTTCCTCACCCACGAAACTTATAAGAAATTCAGTCCCAAAGCAAGCCTCTGTTACACCTAGATCAGATCAGGAGATTATAATCAAAAAAATTTCAAGTAAAGGTATAAAATCTAATTTATAACCTGATCTTGCTAGCTATGTTAAACGTTATGTTTGAATGTTAAAATATCTTGTATATAAAGTATATTGATGATTTGGGCTGCTAGATTTTAGATCCATAACATCTAGAGGCTCGGATTTGATGTTTTTGAAAATCTGGAAAACTAGAATTTATTGTCTGACAACAGAATGTCAGACCCTGCAAATCTTTGCCTGTTTATGTTTTTTCTTGTTTGAAGGTTTAAGGTTGTAGTATGTCATTAGATCTTTGTTCTGAAGATCGAATCAGGACCAAATAATGCATGGATTAAAAGTTATTCTTAGTCAAAGTCGGTTGACCGACCATGACCAAGTGATTTCTAGGTAACCCAGAAATCGTTTTCCAGCATCTGACAATATTTTGCAAGCCTTGATCTGTCAGTTGGTTAAGAGTTTTGATGTTGTTAATGTAACTAGTTTATAGTTTGTTATATTTTCTTTAAATCCATGTCTTTAGATCCGATAAACAATTAACTGATCAAACGTAGTGGACGGTCAAACTTGACCATCCGATCACGATTTGCTTTTTTGGAATTTCCAGAAACCAGTTAAACCTTCTTTCTGACATGGTTTGACCGGGGAATATCTAGCGATTGTGTTGTTGTTATGTTGCTCTAATGATATGTTATTGTTCCTTGTCATGTACTCTATAAGTGTGAACCATTAGAACGAACATAACAAGCCCAGAACAGTTGAATCAGGGCTTTGAAAGTAGGTGCCTTGACTGTTCTTCATTTCTGGAAAACCCATAAAATGAAGAACAGTTCTAACATCAAGTTTGGAGGTCAAGATCTTTCTGCTATGAAGTGGAATGAACATGAAACCAGTTGGTGATTGTAGTATTACATTAATACGACAATCCTAACAAAATTTCAAGCTCAGAATCGTTAAGGTCTAATAATTATAATTAGTCAAACTAGCTAAGTTGAAAACTGTTCATGAAGATCTGGGTTTGATGAAGAACACGAAGAACAACTATAGCGACGGTTCTGTCGCTATAGACAGTCTTTAGCGACACTTTATTACAAAATTAACTATTTTTATTAAAGAATTAGTATTAAATAGTTTTTAATTAGGAAATATACAAAATAAATTACTAAAAATTATTTTAAAGTCAGAAAATTAGTTTTTAATAAATTTTAATATATTTCGTAAATATTTAATATTTTTGAAATATTAAAGGTATTTAATTTATTTAATTATTATATTAAATAAATTATTTAAAAATGATTTTAATACTTGAAAAATCATTTAAAATTATATTATGATATAAGAAAATATTTTAAGTTATTTTTAATGACTTATAATATTTTGCGATGAAATTTCTTTAATAAATTAATATTAATAATAATTAAGTTATTCAATAAATGTATTAAATAAATTATGAAGAATAGAATTAATGATTTAAAAATCATATAAAAATGATTTAAAGGTTATAAATATATTTTAAGTTATAAATTATAACTTTTGATATTTTTTCATAAAAAATATTAATATTATAATATTAATGATATTAGATTTATTTAATATTTATATTAAATAAATTAGTTTAAAAATGAATTTAATATTATAAAAATCATTTTAAATAAAAATGAAGTATTTAAAAATATTTTACGTTATAAAATATAACTTTAATATTTAAAGGATAATTTTATTAATAATTTAATATTAATGATATTAATTTAATATTAATGATGTTAAGTTTATTTAATAATTATATTAAATAAATAGTTTAAAAATTGTTTTATTAATTTGAAAATCATTTAAAAAGGATATAAATGAATTACAAATATTTTAAGTTATAATTAATAACTTTTAATATTTTTATAAATAATACATTACTATTTAAATATTAATGGTAATTATTTAAAAATGATTTTAATTATTTCTAAAATAATTTAAGGGTAATACTAATACTTTAAAAATATTATAAGTTATTATAAATAAATTTAATATTTTGGCAATGGTTTTATTAATAGTTTAATATTATTTAAATATTAATGATAATAGAATTATTTAATATTTAAATCATTTAATAATGATTCTGGTGTTTGAAAAATCATGATAAATTATAATAATTATTTGAAAATTATTATAAGGCTATGAAAAATAGTATGACTGATACTTAAGTTGTCCAAAATATTTTTAAGAGTACAGAATAGAGTTTTAAACTCAATAATTACCTGATAAAGCCGTAGGTACGCCGACATGTTTCAGAAATTGATTTGGACTTATAAAATTTGTTTGTATATGTGTTTGTTTATGATCAAATGACTGTTAAACATGTGTGACAATGTGACTAGGTTATGTGCTGACTACAATAAGCAGTATTATGTGTTGCGATATGTTATTCTAATCGATAAAATGATCTTATTAATGATAGGTTGCTATATAAAAGATAAAACTAAGTTGCGTATTGTAAGCAGCAGACCAGGCAAGTATAATACCTTTGCATTTACTTTATGCAATGGATATAAGTAAGAAAGTTTCAAAATTATATTATTATTGTGCCAGAATATTAAATCTATTATTATCGATTATATATCCGATCATTGTTTATCAACATAGTATTATATTATAATTCAGATAATCATTCTATTAGTTAATTTCTAAATATGGTTATACACGTGCCCTCACTTGGATAATCATTATATTTAATCACTTGTTGATATACATACTTATTAAATTTAATTATGTATATGTTGACTTCAAAGCCGTCTAAGCTATTTGCTTTGGCTAGACACGAACTTAGAAATATTGTTGAACAAGATAAAACCTTATTACTATCCGACCAAATTGTTTTGGTTCGGATTCCCGACTAAGTATGAACATCCCGTATATGAGAAAATTTTTGTGCACCAAAGGCGGAATAGATGAATGATAATATCTTTCTTGCATGTAGTATTTATCAATACAGGGCACATGAGATGTACACCCTCGAGCCCGTAAGTTATGACGTTTTGCAGATGAAGTTCTGTTTAACCTTTTCGAAAATAGAAAACAATGTTCATAGTCTGTCGACTAATCTCTAGTTATAGTCAGTACGTAATTTCAAAAATTTGATATAGAATTAGTATATTGTTATTATTGGTTCAGCTTACTTCACAACTGTTGATTCATTGAAGAAGTGTCGTACAAAGAAAATATTTAATCCTTTCAGCTAATATTTATAATTGCTATTACTTGTTGGGCACCCAAATACTCATTCTTGCTTAAAATTTAAATGTTTTCAGCTAAGCGTGATCAAGTTGAAGGTTCAGGACAGTACAAGGGAAAAGGAAAGCAAACAAAATAAGTTTAATGGTATCTTTTATAATAGTTAGACAGTATTAAGACAATGATATTTATTATCATGTATTGTAATGAATTTATTAAAGGTTGCGTACTTGGGATTAGACTCTGATATATGTAAGTTAAGTTTGATATTCATACTATTGTTATTATTATTAATATTATTCCACTCATAAAAATGGTATCGTAAAGCATCGAGTTCGAGTTTCAAGTACCTGAATTTGGGGGCATTATAACATGGTATCAGAGCTTTAGGGTTAGAAACCTTAGGTGGGATAGACCTTAGGCTATAACCATAGAACAGAGGGAAACGTTAAAAATACAAATAAATCATATAGAGTTTAATAGGAGATGAATTGAATAAATTCATTGTAAAACAAAATAAAAGATAACTTATATAAAACTATTATTTGCTATGTGTATGCTAATAAAGATAATTTATGTGTATAATATCAGGTAGAAAAGGATTAGGATACCCTCAGATCGTAAAGAAAGAGTCAACCCTGTTAAAGTTGATATTGCGGAAAAGTGTAGTACCAGACCTAGAAACGATAGTATAACTGGTAAGTAGAGTATAGTTAAAGAATATAGGTCAAGCTTGAGTTCTTAAACTCATATCTTGTGATGAGTTCTTAAACTCATAATGTGTAGTAAGCTTAACGAACTTGGTATAGATAGGTGTGAATGGATTATTGAGGATGATGGTATTTTATAGAATACTAAGTAATTAATCTTTAGTGAATGCGTAAGAAATGAGTAGTATTAGTATTACTTGAATATGTATGATTCTATGATGCGTATATAATAGGTATGTTAGAGTTTATGCCCTAGAGGCCAATTATTTGATATAATTGCTTAACATTTTGATATTATATTTGATTGAATAAATAAATGATTTTATTATGATTTTATTTACTGCGTTATATAAATGTTAGCATAATAAAATTCCTTAGAATAGTGATACAAATTATATAGTTTCAAGTATGTGACTTGAGCATGAGATTATATAATTATAATTAGTATCATTATTCTTAAAAGTCTCTAGTCGAGTATCATTGTTGATGGGACAAAAATGATGCATTGAGACTAGTATATGGATTGATTGATGACCAAATCTCATTGGTCATAAATATATGAGATATTAAGTCAATACATAGGTACATGTTAGAGAACGATGTATTGGACAGACCCACCATGAGAATTCTATGTGGAACAGTATACAAAGTGTCATTAGCGATTCTCATAATGACAATGATGTAATGGTCCTCCGACCTGAAATCACTATATTACTACACGAGAATTTATATGCTTTGGTATCATCAAAGGACACCTTTAATAGGGTGGACTATAAAGGTGATTATTTGGTACATCATGAATCGTGTGAGGAATATGAGTGATCTATATGGAATTTAACCCTCCTATGTATTAGGGGTGATATCCATAGGCCTCTTGATTGAGTAGGACTATGAAATGCATGGCCATGCTCAAATAGTGATTTGTTTCATATAGTCTACTTATTGATCAAGAAAACACAGATTAAATTATGAAGAGTATGACACATTTCATGACTCGAGTTTAATCTAGGATGTCAAGGTTAAAAGAATTAAATTATATTGAAACATTGGTCATGGAAAAGGTTGCATCGAATCATCGATCTTATTATTACTTGGGTAGCAGTGATGCATTACTAGATGTCACTCACTGTTTATAATTTTATAATATGATTTTAAAATTATTTCCAAAGTAATACTAACCTATAGGGTCACACATATAGAACGTAATAAAAAGGAAATTAATTTAAATTGTAAGGATTTAAATATATCAATATGATTGATAGTATTTAAATCACGAATTTAAATTAAAAGGATGATTTATATATATATGTATATCTTAATTAAGTAAGTATATATATAAATTTAGATTTTATTTTAATTAGATTAGGGTTTTGATTAATTCCGATTTATTGCTATATATATGATATATCAGCGTTTTAGGGAAGTTAATTATAACAAAAAAAAACCTAGCCGCTCTTAGAGAGAGACTAAAGAAAAATTTCAAAAATCATAATCCTTGGTGGCTAGTACTGCAGTTCTCTTCACTGCAGATCGTGCGAATATTCGCGGGGCATTCGTGTAGATACCACAGAGGCGCGGTTCTTATTGGATTGCGTAAGGTATTCGAAGCCATTTCAGAACTCTTTCATAACCGGTATAATATCTAAACCACTGAATTAATTTCTGTTTCGCATAGATCCTGTTTTTGGGTTTCAAAAATTGCTTTGATTATTTTATATTTTTACTGCGTTTTGTGCCGAAATCCCTAGAGGAGTATCAGATCTACTTGAAAAACGATTAATTCAGATAACATGTTTAATTATTTTTGATATATATGATTTGTGATGATACAATTTTACCGATCTGAAATTGATTATATTATTTTCGATATATATGATATATGATGATACAATTTTACCGATCTGAAATTGAATATATAATATTCTGTAATCGACATATTCTATTATTATAAATATCAGTAATAGATATGCATGTATATGAAGTTCTATTAATTGTATCTTAAATGGCGTAATAATAGTATACAAATTCTGTTCTAATTGGATTAGAGGCATGAAAATTTGATTTAATATGATTAATTGAATATGGATATATATGATATGTACTGGGGAACCCCCCCCCCCCCCCCCCGTCGTAGTGCACGATGGTCGTGACCCCAATATTTGATATATAGTTTTCTTTGATTATATATATTTTGTTATGTGCTTATTGTGATATGCATGGTACACAGTTATGACCATTTAACCCATATGTTAGTGGTTTTGGTTTTGAAATAAGGCTTGCATGTCGTGCCTTTCTATAAATTTTGATGTAACATTCTCTTCTCATCTAAATCCCCTTGAATGTAACTCGGGGTTTCTTTATATCATGTAATAATCTATTATTATGAAGATGACAAGATGAAGGACACGAATGGAAAGATGATGATGGAGAGGAGGCACATGCTTGAGGAAGATCCAAGGAAGCTACTTATTTTAAGATCTTTTACCACCTTAGATTGACCTTCAATCTTTCATTAGCTTGAAAAGATTGACAGTGGATTGAGCCATAATTGTGACACTTTTTATTATGCACTTTATTTATGCTTGTGTATGATATGATAAATAATGTGCATGTTTAATAAGATTAAAATTGGTGAGATCTAAATTTATTAATAAAATCCCTCATTAAATTATTAAGTCTAAATTAGATGCCTTCTAATGAATAACACTCATCAAGACCTTGATCAATAATTGTAGGTTTGCCAAAGCAAAGTACCCTATTTATGTAGGTAAGATGCAGTAGGATAATTGTGATATCCAAACTGTTAAAATCATTGGGTCTGACTTAACTAAGTTATCTCAATAGGATTGTGGACTTAGAGACATAGAGTTTGGTAGGTACCATTAGATGGACTAGAAATAATTGTTGTTTACCAAACTATCCAAGATTTATATATGATATAATTGACAAAAGGGTTGTCTACCTCAATAATTATGTTTTAAGAGATAAGCCAAAGCTAACTTAAGGCATAATGAAATATGGATCTTGGCTCACTAGAAAGATTTAATAGAAAATTCTTTCCGAATTAATGGTGAGGGCTATTAATTTGAATAAAATAGTGGGAGGTATATTTTGAATGTACTATTATCAATTACATAATATCAACTCTACAATTTTACTTATTATTTTTGCACTTATAAATTGTAGATATCAATGGCAAACAACAACAACACAAGTAGTCTTTCACTATGATCAGTCCTTGAGAAGGACAAGGTGAGTGGAATTAATTTCCTTGACTGGCATTGGAACTTGAGGATTGTCATCAAACAAGAGTGCAAGCTATATGTCCTTGATGGTCTAATTCCTACAGTACCACCTGTCACTGCAACACGTGCGGAGCACAATGCTTACAAGAAGCATCAAGATGATGCTCTGGACGTGAGTTGTCTCATGCTAGCAATCTTGAACGCTGAGCTTCATAAGCAACATGAGTTGATGGATGCTTATGAGATGATCGAGATCCTCAAGAAATTGTTCGAAGAACATGCTCGACAGGAGAGGTATGATACAAGCAAGGCGTTGTATCACTACAAGATGGGTGAACGTGATCCAGTTGGTCCATATGTGCTAAAAATGATTGGGTATATTGAGTACCTTGATAGGTTGGGTTTTCCAATCACTCCGGAAGCCCAAAATGGTCTTGTTTTATAATCTTTGAACATCAGTTACTCTCAATTTGTTATAAATTATCTAATGAATGAAATTGAGAAACCACTAACTGAGTTGTTGAGCATGTTAAGAACTGTAGAGAACAACATAAAAAAGGCAGGACCCGCTCCCATAATGATGGTGCAAAAAGGGAATGCTAAGGGAAATTGGAAAGCCAAGAAGAAGATAGGATCTAAATCTGGTGCTAAACCTAATCCCAAAACCAAAGAGGCTTTAAAACCTAAAGGTGGGATGGCTAAAGAAGATGATTATCACTTCTATGGAAAACCTGGACATTGGAAGAGGAATTGTCATGCTTATTAAGTCTAAATTGTCATGCTCAGGTACATATGTTATAGAAGTCAACTTATCTACTTCTACATCATGGGTATTGGATACTGGATGTGGTTCTCACATTTGTGTTAATGTGCAGGAACTTCAAAGGAGTGGGACTTTGGAAAAAGGAAAGGTTGACCTATGAGTTGGGAATGGAATAAAAGTTGTTGCATTAGCCGTAGGAACTTATCATTTATCTTTGCTCACTGGGCTAGTATTAGAATTAGGGGATTGTTATTATGTGCCTGCTATACGAAAAAACATTATTTCTGTTTCTTGTTTGGATAAGAAAGGTTTTTCATTTATATTTAAGAACAATCGTTGTTCGTTTTACTTAAATGATATTTGCTATGGAGTTACACAATTGTTTAACGGTCTTTATATTCTTGATTTAGAAATGCCTATCTATGACATAAATACAAAATGATTTAAATCAAATGATTCAAATCCAACATATCTCTGGCACTATTGTTTGGGGCATATAAATGATAAACGCATATCAAAATTCCATAAAGATGGATTCTTGGATTCATTTAATTTTGAATCATATGAGAAATGTGAGTCTTATTTATTAGGCAAGATGACTAAAGCCCCTTTCACTAGACACAGTGAACGGGCTAGCGATATATTGGGACTTATACATAGTGATGTATATGGACCCATGAGTTCATTAGCAAGAGGTAGGTTTTATTACTTCATTACATTTACTGACGACTTCAATAGATATGGATATGTGTATCTTATGAGACACAAATCTGAATCCTTTGAAAAGTTCAAGGAATTCAAGAATGAAGTTTAAAACTAATTTGGAAAAAGCATAAAAGCCCTTCGATTCGATCGAGGAGGTGAATACTTAAGCCAAGACTTTGATGACCTTCTAAAGGAGTGTGGTATTATATCACAACTCACTCCACCTGGAACACCACAATGGAATGGTGTGACACCCCCAAAATAGGTATACATCACCCATTTTGAGTTGTCAATAACATGGTACATAAACAACTATAACTTTATTAATACAACATATAAACTGTTAGTTTAAATATAAATATTGTCATCTAGACAATATCTATACCCAACTAAGTCCTCATTACAATTATTGGTACATTATTTTACAAAAATGGTGAGGACTACTAAAACAACTTCTAGAACCATCATTCCACACCCCAACTAATACTCGCTACATTCTCGCCTCCTAAGAAGAAAAATGGAACAAAAAGGAAAAGGGTGAGCTCAACTAGCCCAGTAAAGAATATTATGGCTAAGATAATATAGAACAAATTATCGTTACTCTTTAACATGGAAAAATTTGATAGAATATAATAAACAACAAGTTTCAGATCAATATTAGCAGCGAAATGATAATTCATAGATGAATTACGTAGAGAATGAAATTAAACTATGAATTTAAAAGTCCATCATCAATATTTTATCCATGTAACATCAATCAATATTCATCTTGAATCAAATATTCATCTTTGCACTACAGGCCAAAGATATTCATCAGTTGGTCATGTTCATCTCAACACCTGTACATATTTGCACTACGGGCCAAAGATATTCATAAGAAAATCAACCATCTTTGCACTACATGCCAAACATATTCAGTAATATCATCTTTTAGGACTGAGGATTATGAAAAATATTTTAAAGAAAACGAATCCAGTGAAACAAAAGAACAAATATTAAGGATTCGTACTTTAAACAATCCGAGTTCAAAAATACTTCATAAATAACTATAGTGAAGTAAAATTCAAGAATGATCAAAACATGTATACAATCAAAGCTAGTATCCATAATAGATATTTTGGACAAAAAACTAAAATTTAATTTTTTGTGAATAGTGCCGTATTCGTGAATAGTGTCGTATATGTGAATAGTGCTGTATACGTGAATAGTAACTCCGACACTAAAAGAAAAGAATTTCACAAGAAAAATTTTACCAATAATTCGGCATAATGATATTAGAAGAAATAATATCATTTAAAAAAAATATAACATCCCTTACCTTGAAAAGATTGTACTTCTAGCTGGAATACCGGATATAGTGCTGAAGGGAACTTGCACCGTATAGCAACACTCAAAGTATCAAAATACTCACAGGTATACACTCGGTAATATAGAGAGAGAAAGAGAGAGAAAACTTTAGTTTCTGGTGTGATTTTCAATTCTAACCTAAGCACCCTATTTATAGAAAAATGCTTAGAACACCAAAGCAGAAAATTTAATAAAATATTAATATTATTTATTTTTATTCCTACGCCCACATTTAGAGATCTGAATTCAGCCATTTCAACAACCAATGGGGCACATCAAACATATCAAAAACTTTTTTCTTTTAAGACAAATTTAAAACTTTTAAAAAATAATTATTTCGGAACTTCAGAACTTCAATAATTCATAATAAATAGTCCTTTTATCAGAAAAATTCAAACATTATTTTATTTCTATAGGAAATTTCATTCTCTACAACTTTGCAGAAGAAAGTTTTTCCAAATTTCAAACAAAAATTGACTGAAATCCACAAACGGGAGACTTTACAAGCTATAATCAAATTTCAGTCAAGAAATGGGGTCCACAAACATGAAAAACATGTTTTAAACATTTATTGAAACAAAAATACTCTTCCTCCTCATTTATTCATATATCCCACATTCATTATAAAATATCACCATTATTATATTATTAAAATATAATAATATATTTAAATAAATTATTTTAGCATAAGAGATAAAGTATCAATTTTCAACAATTGTCACATTAAAAATTTTCTCCATCTATATCCACATAAAATAAATATTTCCCTTATCATATAAATCAATAATTAATTATTCACAAATAATATTACAGAATCACAATACTGACAACCAGACAGTTCCCAGAAAAGATGGGGCTTTCCAATAAGGATTTCTCCTTACTGGCGTGCAATTAGGTGACCAAAACTCTCCTTAGACATAACTTTCTAGACATTGACAATAATGTTATCTAATAATATTATTCAAATAATATGAATTATCGATTAAATAATGAAAATACTGTGTAGTGACAATTATTGAAACAACAATAATATAAAATATCAACGTAGCAATTATTGAATCAATAAAATAAAATATTAAATAGTAACTGTGACAACCCGAGAATTTGAGCAATTTATTAAAATCTTAAATGATTGATTTAAGGTCAAATAATAGACCTAGACAGAAAATAAGTGTATGCGTTTGATGTTATTTGGATTGAATTTTGATGATTTCAAAATTTGGTAAAAGAAATAGGTAAATTATTCAGGATTAAGTATCTATGTGATTAAATTCTGTGTATGTGGTTATGTATGTGTTCAGAATGTGGTTAAGGGTAAAGGGTTGACCAAATAAACGATATCTGTAACAAACTCTATGAATATATTAAGAACTTTAACGTTCGGTTAGAAAATCCTAGCGTTTAACAAGAAACCCTAGAAATCGGTTCTGGAAACCCTAGTTTCAGTTCCGGGAGTCCGAAACCCTAATTCGGATATTAAAAACCTTATATTGGGAATGCAATGCTATGTACAAGGCTTAACGTTATTAATTATAACTTAATTAGGGAAAACCCTAATGAATTATCTAAAATCTTAATTGATTATTTGAAAACCCTAATATCAGATCTGAAAACCCTAATTTCAGATTCTGATAAAATGAAACCCTAATCTGGGAATATAACGGAGAATTTTAATGCTTTAGTGCTATTAATTAAGTACTAATTAGGGTAAAGGTTAATTAATTAGCAAACCCTGATTTCCAATTTTTGGAACTCAAATTGTTCCGTCAAAAACCCTAATGCTCAATTGTGAATTTAATTGTTAAAATTAGCAATGCTAATTAGGAAACCATAATCCTAATTATTTCAATTTATGAGTAATTAGAAAACTCTAATCTAATTACAAATATTTAATTTCTATTATAGAAAATTATTTTCTATTAGAAACCCTAATTTTTGGGTTATAAACCTTAATCCGCTATTTTGAACCCTAATTATTCAGTGGTGGATTTAATTGCTATATTAGCAATGTTAATTAGGAAATATAAATCCTAATTGTCAAGTTATTAGAAACCCTAATCTAATTAGGAAATTTAATTTCTAAAAATTGAAATATTATTTATCTATTTAAAACCCTAAAATGTGGTTTTTAAACCTAATGTACAATTGTGGGCCTAAGTGCTAAATTAGCAATTTTAATTAGGATAAATTAGTCCTAATTAGCAAGATTGATTTATGATTAGGAAATTATGATATAATTAGGATGCCCTAATTATAATTTTTTTTATCATTATTTTCTATTTTAAATTCTAATTAGAAAATTTTTGAAATCCAAGTTGCTAAATCTTTAAGGGTTAAATGTTAAACCCTAAACTCTAATTGTTCCAAACCCTAAACCCTAACCAAACCTTAAATCCTAAGGGTTTGGGCCAATTACAAGAATGCCATTAAAATAGAAATCATAAAGACTATATTACCCTTAGTGCATTATTTAACAAAACTTGTAGATTTAAACCTAAGGGGAGTGGTTGAGCAACCCTAAAACCTAGCATTTGACAAATATCTAGCAAGCGCAGCTATTTTGACAGCCACATACAATGTATTATTACATTATATAAGATTAAAGAGAGAGAAAAAGACTCACTTTATTTATCATATGAACAAACACCTTCTCTCTCTAGAAATTCGGAAATAGGAAGTGAGGAAGAGTTAAATGTTGAGTCATGATCAAGGAATAGCAAGCCAAGAACAAGGGTCAGAAATCAAAAATCAAGTTTTTAAAAAGGTATAAAAACCCTAATTTCAAAAATCTTATGATTTGTTGTTAAATGATGTTAGTGATGGGTTAAAGTTGTGTATTAGAGTGTCTATAAGTGATCTGGGTTGATAGATCATGGATCTACAACATTTAGATGCACGAATTTAATGTTTTCTAAAATTTGGAAAAAATGAACAAAAGTGGCCTGACAATGAATGTCAGTGGCCTTAGATTCGTATCTGTTTTTGATTTGTGTTGTTTTATGTTATATATTTGTAGTATGCCATGTTATCTTTAATCTGAAACTTGAATCAGGGTCATAGCATGTCTAGATCATAAGTTACAAATGGTCAAAAGGCGTTGACCGACCACAAAAATGTGAGTCTGGGTAACCCATATTTTCCAACAGTGTCTGACAAGCATATTCATAGAGTCTGATCTCGTATATGTTTAATAGTTAGGCCAAGATATTGCGTTTGTGTTGTAGCCTGACATGAGTACTACATGTTAAAGGCTTTAGATCACCCAGATCATGAACAGGAAAGAAATTATTTAAGGTCAAAGTAGGTTGACCGAACTGCCGGAAGAAGAAATCTGGGAAACCCAGAATCTTCATAGGGTGTTTTCTAACAGCTAGTTTGACTAGCCTTGATCTCCTTGTTATGATGATAATATGATGATCTGTTGTTATATAATTGTTCCCTGGTATCAAGACTACAAGATAGAGCCTCTAAATCACACAAAACGAGTCCAGAACGTTATGATTTTAAACTGCATAGTAGGTGTCTTGGCTGTTCTTCATTTCTGGGTAACCCAGAAAAATGAAGAACAAGCCTGACAAGCTTTTAAAGGACCCAGATCCCTCTGTTTTGGTATAGAACTGCCATGTTGTTTGTTTAGGATTGTTGTATTGCATCAATACTATAATTGGAACACCTAATCGAACTCATATGCTTCAAGATCCAAGATCTATAGCCGGTCAAACCTACCCACTTGGTCACTGACTTGAATTTCTGGGAATTGGCCAAGAACACCAAGAACACCTATAGCGACCGAAAGTGTCGCTATAGCCCTTTAGCGACAGTTTATTATTTTATTTTCCGGAAAATGATTAAAAATTAGAAAAAATAGTTTTTAATTATTAAAAAATACTTAATAAATTCTGACAAATTATTTTAAAGTTTGAAAAATAGTTTTTAACTATTTTAAGTATATTTCGAAAATATTTGATATTTTGGGAATATAAATGGTGTTTATTTATTTAATTATAATATTAAATAAATGATTTAAAAATAGTTTTAATTCATGAAAAATCATGAAAAATTATTTTTATGATAAAAGAAAATATTTTAAGTTATTTTTGATGACTTTTAATATTTTGGGATGAATTTCATTAATTAATCAATATTAATGATAATTAGTTTATTTAATAATTATATTAAATAAATTATGGAAAAATAGAATTAATGATTTAAAAATCATATAAAAATGATTTAAGTGTTATAAAAATATTTTAAGTTATAAAAAGTAACTTTTGATATTTTAGCATGAAAATATTAATATTTTAACATTAATAGCAATTATCGGATAATGGATTAAAAGGTTGGAAAATAATATAAAAATGATTTTTAAAGTATTAAAAATACTTTGTGATATTATAATTATATTATAATATTATGTAATGATTTTCATTAATATTTTATATTAAATGAATATTAGTGATTAAGGAATTATGTGGTATTTAATTCAATTAAATATGGTTTTAATGATTGAAAAATGTTGATAAATGATATTAATTATCTGAAAATTATTATAAGTCTTTAAAAATTATTTTGACTGATAAGAAAATTATCTGTGATAATTGTTAAGTGTTTAAGTAAGAGTTTAATTGAACTTAAACTCGATATTCGTCCGACTAGACTGTCGGGATGTTAGAATTGTGTCGGGTTCAACTCAGACTGCAATAGTTTGACTTGATACCTAGTCTTATGTATGTTATAGACTGATAGGCTTATGTGTTATGTGTTTAGGTTATTCTGTGTGTATAAATATAACAGTATTATACTGTGATGATATTATTCTAATATTGGAGATCTATATTATTAATATTAGGTCTTCGAGTAAAGCGTTATAAATTGTGTTGTGGTAATCAACGGTTCAGGCAAGTTTCTTTGTACTTAACTCTAATAAGAGTATTTTATTCAAGCTTATGGTTAATCATTGCTGATTGCCACGAAAATTATACTCGGTACATCTTGCATGTATAAGTCAGGTATGAAAGGCTGATCACCTTCATTACAAGTTGGTTCAGAAATGTTTGTTCATGTTTAAAACTTGTTCAGTCAAAAGTTTGTTCGTGCTAGTTCTCAATTATATTGATGAATTATAGCCAGCTTATTTTTCATACTCTTCAATCATGATATATCGTTATATTGTTGTATTTAAACTTGTTGGGCAACTTTCATGCTCACCCTTGCTATATCATGATAAAACATTGCAGATAAGGCGAACGTGTTCGGATACAAGAAAAGGTTAAGGCCAAGTTCAGCTTGGGATAAAATGTGCGGCTAGTTTGTAATAGTTTATTTTGATAAATATTGTTGTGTAATAGATATTTTATGAATTGTGCATAAGTTAAGGTTACTCGACCTTGGGGAATAGTGTGTAATGTAATGTATAAACAATTTATGTTTATATCTTCCGCAAATAGTTATAGAAATAGTATACCGGATCCGAGGTGATTTGGGGCCCGGATTCGGGGATGCTATAGTAACTACTGTAATAATTATTGAGTAGTGCCTTCTTATGTAAGAATCAATAACTGGTGCAATACCATGTGCTACTGTGTTTTAACCACCAGGTATTCCAGTGGTATTAACGATAAAAACTACGTCGTTATTTATAAACAACTTATACTCGTCGTTTTCTTCATCCAATCGCTTTCCGTTGTGGGGCCCACACAAGGCTGCGCCGTCGTACGAATTTTTCCCGACAGTAAAAATATTCCACGACCAAACGAATATTCTCTGATAAAAATAAATATTTTATAACTACTTGCATATTAGAAATATTTGCGCTTTTTACCCATAACTAACCACATTAATCAAATCAACCCTTACTATTTCAAAATAATAAATAGAGGATATTCAATTTCATTAATAATAAGTTGGGGTCTTACAAATGTTGTATCTGAGAGGAGAAATCGCACCTTGTTAGACATGGTACGATCAATGATAAGTCATACAGATCTTCCAATAAGCTTCTGGGGTTATGCCATAGAGACAACTGCATTCACACTTAACCGTGTTTTTACAAAGACGGTTCAGAACACACCATATGAGATGTGGATTGGGAAACGTCATAGTATGTTGTTCATGAAGATTTTGGGTTGCGAGGTGTTTGTAAAACGTCTAGATTCTAAAAATATCGGACCCAAACCTGATAACTGTAATTTTGTGGGATATCCAAAGGAAACAAAAGGGTATTATTTCTACAAACCTTCTGAGAATAAAGTGTTTGTTGCTCGAACTGGTATTTTTCTAAAAAGAGAATTTGTCTCTAAAGGAAATAGTGTGAGGAAAGTAGAACTGGAAGAAATTCGAGAACCACAAAATATCATTGAACCTAAGTTGGAACGTGAGCAGGAACCATAAGAAATTGTGGTAAGTGAATCTGCTCAAATTACATAAGGAATTCATAGATCTGGTAGGACACACCAATAGCCCTAGAGATATTATGGATATCTGGTGACTCAATACGGCGATGCGATGCTCATAGATCAGGATGAGCCTACTTTCTACCAAGAAGCTATGAATGGACCAGATTCTGAGAGATGGATTGAGTCCATGAGATCTGAAATGGACTCCATGTATACAAACCAAGTATGGACTATGGCTTTACTCGTCTCTCCCCTCCTAGTTCTATTCCTCGATCTTCGCCAGAGATCATATCCCTAAGCTCTAATACCAATTGTGACGCCCCCAAAATAGGTGTACATCACCCATTTTGAGTTGTCAATAACATGGTATAGAAACAACGATAACTTTATTAATACAACATATAAACTGTAAGTTTAAATACAAATATTATCATCTAGATAATATCCATATCCAACTAAGTCCTCATTACAATTATTGGTACATTATTTTACAAAAATGGTGAGGACTACTAAAACAACTTCTAGAATCATCATTTCACACCCCGACTAGTACTCGCTACAAAAAGGAAAAGGGTGAGCTCAACTAGCTCAGTAAAGAATATTATAACTAAGATAATATATTAAAAATTATTGTTAGTCTTTAACAAGGAAAAATCTGATAGAATATAATAAACAACAAGTTTCAGATCAATATTCGCAGCGGAAATGATAATTCATAGATGAGTTACGTAGAGAATGAAATTAAACTATGAATTTAAAAGTCCATCATCAATATTTTATCCCTGTAACATCAATCAATATTCATCTTGAATCAAATATTCAACTTTGCACTACAGACCAAAGATATTCATCAGTTGGTCATGTTCATCTCAACACCTATATATCTTTGTACTACGGGCCAAAGATATTCATAAGAAAATCAATCATATTTGCACTACAGGCCAAAGATATTCAATAATATCATCTTTTAGGACTGAGGATGATGAAAAATATTTTAAAGAAAACGAATCCAATGACACAAAAGAACAAATATTAAGGATTCGTACTTTAAACAATTCGAGTTTAAAAATACTTCATAAATAACTATAGTGAAGTAAAATTCAAGAATGATCAAAACAGGGATACAATCAAAGCTAGTATCCATAATATATATTTTGGATGAAAAACTAAAATTTAATTTTTCTGTGAATAGTACCGTAATTGTGAATAGTGCTGTTTACGTGAATAGTGCCGTATACGTGAATAGTAACTCCGACACTAAAAGACAAGAATTTCACAAAAATTTTTTTACCAATAATCCGGCATAATGATACTATAATAAATAATATCATTTAAAAAAATATAACATCACTTACCTTGAAAAGATTGTACTTCTAGCTGGAATACCAGATATAGTGCTGAAGGGAACTTACACCGTATAGCAACACTCAAAGTATCAAAATACTCACAAGTATACACTCGATAATATAGAGAGAGAAAGAGAGAGAAAACTTCAGTTTCTGGTGTGATTTTCAATTCTAACCTAAACACCCTATTTATAGGAAAATGCTTAGAACACCAAAGTAAAAAATTTAATAAAATATTAATATTATTTATTTTTATTCCTACGCCCACATTTAGAGATCTGAATTCAGCCATTTCAACAACCAATGGGGCACATCAAACATAACAAAAATGTTTTTTTTAAAACAAATTTAAAACTTTTAAAAAATAATTATTTCGGAACTTCAGAACTTCAATAATTCATAATAAATAGTCCTTTTATCAGAAAAATTCAAACCTCATCTCATTTCCATAGGAAATTCCATTCTCTCCAACTTTTCAGAAGAAAGTTTTTCCAAATTTCAAACACAAATTGACCGAAATCCACAATCAGAAGATTTTACAAGCTATAATCAAATTTTAGTCAAGAAATGGGGTCCACAAACATGAAAAACAGGTTTTAAACATTTATTGAAACAAAAAATACTCTTCCTCCTCATTTATTCATATATCCCACATTCATTGTAAAATATCACCATTATTATATTATTAAAATATAATAATATATTTAAATAAATTATTTTATGAGAAGAGATAAAATATCAATTTTCAACAATTGTCACATTAAAAAATTTCTCCATCTATATCCACATAAAATAAATATTTCCCTTATCATATAAATCAATAATTAATTATTCACAAATAATATTACAGAATCACAATACTGACAACCAGGCAGTTCCCAGAAAAGAGGGGGCTTTCCAATAAGGATTTCTCCTTACTGGCGCGCAATTAGGTGACCAAACCTCTCCTTAGATAGAACTTTCTAGACATTGCCAATAATGTTATCTAATAATATTATTCAAATAATATGAATTATTGATTTGATAATGAAAATACTGTGTAGTGACAATTATTGAAATAACAATAATATAAAATATCAAAGTAGCAATTATTGAATCAATAAAATAAAATATTAAATAGTAACTACTGTAACAATTATTGAGTAGTGCCTTCTTATGTAAGAATCAATAACTGGTGCAATATCGTGTGCTACTGTGTTTTAACCACCGAGTATTCCAACAGTATTAACGATAATAACTACACCGTTATTTATAAACAACTTATACTTGTCGTTTTCTTCATCCAATCTCTTTCCGTTATGGGACCCACACAAGGCTGCGCCGTCGTACGAATATTCCCCGACAGTAAAAATATTCCACGATCAAACAAATATTCTCTGATAAAAATGAATATTTTATAACCACTTGGATATTTGAAATATTTGCGCTTTTTACCCATAACTAACCACATTAATGAAATCAACCCTTACTATTTCAAAATAATAAATAGAGGAAATTTAATTTCATTAATAATAAGTTGGGGTCTTACAACCTCCCCTCATAAAATTTCATCCTCGAAATTGACGTACGTATCTGGTGTTTCGAAAACGTGAGGATACCTCGTTTGCATTTTCGTTTCCAACTCCCAGGTCATTTCCTCAATAGCATGGTACCTCCACAAAACTTTGACTTATGGTATGACCTTGGTGCGTAGGACATACTCCTTCCTGTCCAAGATCTTGACAGGTACCTCCTCGTATGTTAAGTCTTTGGCTATCTCATTCGGTTCTAACTCAATAACGTGGTTTGGGTCTTTCACATATTTACGAAGCACAGATATATGAAAAACATTATGAACACGAGACATACTTGGAGGTAACGCGAGTCTATAGGCTACATTTCCTACTCGGTCAAGAATCTGAAATGGACCAATAAATCGTGGATTGAACTTTCCTCTCTTCCTGAATCTTGTAACTCCTTTCCATGGGGCAACACGCAACAATACATGATCCCCAATACTAAATTCTACATCCTTTCGATGAAGATCCGCATAACTCTTTTGTCAATATTGTGCCATTTCTATACGTTGTCGAATCATTTGGATCTTTTTTATAGTAATACGTACCAACTCTGGTCCCAATAATGTTGCTTCACCCACCTCATCCCAACATACTGGAGAGCGACACTTTCTTCCATACAATGCTTCAAATGGAGCTACGCCTATACTTGCCTGATAACCGTTGTTGTGGGAGAATTCCACCAATGGTAAATACTTATCCCAACTCCCTTTGAAATCTAGGACACAGAGTCTTAATAGATCTTCAAGAATTCGAATAGTTTTCTCTGATTGTCCGTCCGTTTAAGGATGGTATGCCGAACTAATTCTTAAATCCGTGCCCATAGCTTTTTGCAAGCTAACCCAAAATCGTGAAGTGAATCTTGGGTCATGATCCAAAACTATGGATACTGGCACTGCCATGAAATCTCACAATCTCATTTACATACATATGAGCAAGACGTTCAAGGGAATAAGTCTCCCGTATCAGCAAAAAATGAGCAGACTTGGTTAATCTATCAATAATAACCCAAATAACATTTATGCCTTGAGAAACCGTGGGAAGACCCGTAACGAAATCCATGGTAATGTGTTCCCACTTCCATTTCAGAATCTCAAGTGGTTGTAACGGACCCTTAGGTACTTGATGCTCCGCCTTTACACGTTGACAAGTTAAACACCTCGAGATAAACTTTGCAGTCTCTCTCTTCATGTTGTTCCACAAAAATATATGTCAAAGATCACGATACATTTTGGTACTTCCATGATGGATTGCAAACTGGTGTATTATATGCCTCCATCATGATCTTGTACTTCAAATCAGAGTCGTTAGCAACACAAGGTATGGAGTGGACTCGAAGTATTCCTTCTTCATCGATTCTCGCTTCCGGAAAAGCACCTTCTTGTACTTTCTTCTTCATACGCATCAGCTCCGGTTCGGTGGCTTGAGAAACTTTAACTTTTTCTATTAAAGTTGGCTCTATGCGTATACTTGACATCATCGCACTCGTTCCTGTATATGATTTTCTACTCAACGAGTCAGCTACCACGTTCACTTTTCTAGGATGGTATTGAATAGTGTGGTCATAATCTTTTAACAGCTTGAGCCAACGTCGTTGCCGCATGTTGAGTTCCTTTTGGGTGAAGAAATATTTGAGGCTTTTATGGTTTGAATATATCTCCACTTTCTCCCCATATATATAGTGCCTCCAGATCTTTAGCGCAAAAATGACTTCTGCAAACTCTAGATCATGAGTAGGATAATTCCTCTTATATTCTTTAAGTTGTCGTGAGGCATAGGCTATGACTTTTCCATGTTGTATGAGAACACATCCTAATCCTTTGCCTGAAGCATCGCTGTAGATAACAAATCCATCCGAACCATATGGTATTATCAGAACAGGTGCCGAAATGAGTCTCCTCTTAAGCTCTTGGAAACTCTTCTCGCATTCCTCGCTCCATACGAATTTTGTATCCTTCTGAGTTAGCTAATTTAGTGGAGTGGCAATTCGAGAAAATCCTTCCACGAATCTCCGATAATAACCAGCTAGACCCAGAAAGCTACGTACTTCGGTCACCGATTTCGGTTGCTCCCAACTTTGTATTGCTTCAGTCTTCACCGGGTTGACAGATACTCCATGTTTTGACACCACGTGCCCAAGGAATGCTATTTCGTCAAGCTAAAACTCACATTTCTTCAACTTGGCATATAGCTTGTTTTCACGAAGCTTTTGGAGTACCAGCTTCAAATGGTGCTCATGATCTTCACGGCTTTTGGAATATATGAGGATGTCATCAATAAAGACAACAACAAATTGATCCAAATAATCTTTGAATACTCGGTTCATCATATCCATGAAAGCCGGAGGAGAATTAGTCAATCCAAAAGACATGACTAAGAATTTATAATGCCCGTACCGAGTTCTGAAGGTAGTCTTTGGAATATCCTCAGTTTTAATCTTCAGCTGATGATATCCAGAACGAAGATCGATCTTGGAAAAGAATTATGCTCCTTGCAACTAGTCAAATAGGTCATCAATACGAGGTAGCGGATTCCTATTCTTGATGGTGACATGGTTCAATTTCCGATAGTCAATACAAAGTCGCATACTCCCGTCTTTCTTCTTTACAAATAAAATAGGAGCACCCCAAGGAGATGTAATAGGATGAATGAAACCGATGTCCAAAAACTCATGTAGTTGGACCTTTAACTCCTGAAGTTCAATAGGAACCATTCGATATGGGGTTTTAGAAATGGGCTTTGTACCAGGCTCAAGATCAATAAAGAATTCAACTTCACGTTCTGGGGGTAGACCGAAAAGTTCTTCAGGAAATACGTCAGGAAACTTACAAACAACAGGAATATTATTTAAATCTGACGTGTCTTTATTCAAATCCATAGCATGGGCTAAGAAAGCTTGACATCCGTTTTTTAATAAACGAATAACTTTGTGATTTGATATGACTGTGATTGATTTTAATGGTTTAGTTGCTTGAATTCGTACAACAGGTTGGTTAGGAATATGAAAACTAACAACCTTACGAAAATAATCATTTTTGGCATAATGAGTGGTTAACCAATCAATCCCTAAAATTACATCAAAAGCAAGTATCTTTAAAGAGATAAGGTCAATAGGTAATGTGATGGTACCAACTTGGATCAAACAAGATTTATAAACAGTGGATGTAATGAAAGTTTCTCCTAATGGAGTCTCCACAGATAAATCAAAGTCTAATTTCTCCAGAGTCAAGTTTAAACGTTGAGCACAAGTAGGAGAGATAAATGAATGTGTAGCACCGGTATCAAGTAAGGTATAAACTTCGCAAGAATTAATGATTAGCTTACCCGTGATCACCTCGTTTGGGTTCCTCGCATTTTGACCAGTCACAACAAACGCTCTTCCAGGAACCGTTGACTTTGACTTTTCTGGGACAGTCTTTTGAGTCACCGTCCTCCCTGGACTTTGTTTCACTACCGTACAATCTCGAGAGATATGTCCTTCCTTTCCATAATTATAACATACCTTGAACTATTGTGGACTGTTTGGACTGATATGTCCCTCTTTCCCGCATTTATAGCATACGACCAGTGGTCGTTCTCCTCCCTTAGACCAAGTTGCTGCTGGTGCTAACGTCTTCACATGGTCATTGTTGAATCTCCTCTTTTTTAAATCTCCTCTCGACTCGCTTCCTCTATTCTCATGGCAATGACTACCACCAGAGTGGTTACCATTTTTGTCCGTCTTTTTCTTTCTCTGCTGGTTATCGTTATTCTATTGACTGCTATCTCCGGTATGATCCTAGTTGTGGTCCCTCAGTTGAAACGTACTGGTTATCTCGTTCTAATAATTGAGCCCTGTTGACAACATCTGAATAGAGAGAAAATTTATGAGAAATGAGATATTGACGTATGCCGGGTTTCAAACCTCTCAGAAACATCTGCGTCATACGTTCCTCATTCTCCACCAAATGAGGTGCAAACCTGGATAACTCTGCAAACTTCGTCCCGTATTGGGACACCGTCATGTTGTTTTGTTCTAGTCTAATGAACTCCACTTCCTTAATATGACGAATACTTTCAGGAAAGTACTTGTCATTGAATAATTTTTGAAACGTCTCCCAAGACATGCTGAGTGCGGTGATAAGTAGGTTTTATACCTACTTATCTGGTATCTATTACTTGAATATGTTTCTTAAACTCATGTGTCTTAGTTATTTTTCATGCATTTTGTGTTTGTTTTGTAGGTTATACATTTGGAAGCGATGTGATCGATTATTGGTAAGGAAAAGCACGGAAAATACAAACAAAAGCAAGCCGAATATCGTTTATGCTTTCATGTTCAATTCATGTTCTTGGCTTGGAGCTTAGACTATATTGTAGAGCATTTTATTAGCTTTCCGGAACATCTTGAATCATTCCAAGCGGAATTCGGATGAAAGAGTTGTGGCATTTCTTCCAACAGACGTCATTGAACTTCACCGTTTTGCGTGGTCATTTACATAGCAGTCACTTCCAGTCCAATTTCGACCATCATGCGTTTGTTATTTCTAAAAGCTCAAAAAATGAAAATTGTAGATCTCGTCGATAGCTTAGATTTGATAGGTCACGGTCCCCGTAACTCTCCATGGTTTAAAAGTTATGACAGTTTTAGCAGAGGAGGTTCCAGCAGAAAATGAATTGGCAGATTGGTGTCCAGCCGGGGCTGGACGTTTTTTTAGCCTTAGGACCCAGCCGGGGCTGGGGTCCTGGGCGTTTTACAAGCTTACTACCCAGCTGGGGCTGGGCTTTTGCAAAGGAAATACCCAGCCGGGGCTGGCCTATGCGAAAAAGAGGAGATTTTGTCCGAATTTGAGTCCGAAAAGGATTGTTTCGAGTTGTTTGATTCAAGAACTTCCAAGAGGACTTAAAGACATCTATAAAGGCTTATAAAAGGAGGGGAATAACACAGATTAGAAGATATTATTAGGAGATTAGAGAGCATTCTATTAAATTAGATTAGAGTAAATTAGAGAAAAACACTAGTTTTTATGAGATTTGGAGATTGATGCAACTTGGAGACCATTGAAGATTCAAAGTAGGAGCAAGGAGGGAGCGTTAAATCTACAGACAATAGATTCTATCTTCTTTATTTCTTCTATCTTTATCTTTAAATAATTATTCAATTGTGGATTCTTAGTTTTAATTCAATGAACTAATTCTTTGTTTGAGATTACAATGGATCTTATTTTGTAGTTTATTTTAATATGCTTCGTTATCAATTATTATGTTCTATTGAGAGGATTGTCTATTGTGATTTGGACTTAATTGTTTAATTGCTTGGCCATCAATTACCGTGATAATCTATATGAACTCGAGAGATGAAGTATAGATTTAGATCTAATCATGATAGCATGTGTTCATGATTTTGTTAGTAGCTTAAACTTGATGTGTGTTAAGGTAGAGATATGTTTGACATCGCATGTAATCGGATAGAGAACTTATTCTTAAACTATCTTCAATTGTAATTCACATAGAGATATAGTGGGTTAGTTGATTAAGGTGTTTAACGGATTTCTATCTTAATTGTGGATTGACGTTAATACGGTATTAGTGCATCGAGAGGTGGTTAATACTACTTTCGTGTTCTTGATTAACAATTCGGGATAGAGAATAATTGATGAGAAGTGTGTTAACCTAAATGAAGCATTAAGTGAAGTTGTGATCTTAAATCTCCATAATCTGATTTTTAATTAGTGGTAATTAGAATTAGTTTAGTTAAATATTTTAATTTATAACATTAAATTCATTTGTTTAAATAAGATTGAGTTGGTTACGAGTTAGTACTTGGTGATTATTATTAAATAATTCTCTGTGGGAACGATACTCAACTTATCACTTTATTACTTATTGACCACGTATACTTGCGTGTTGTGCGTAACTAGATTTTACCCAACAAGTTTTTGGCGCCGTTGCCGGGGAATTAGTTTAATACAGTTTACCAATATTAGCTTCAATCAAATTAGTCTTAATTTAAACATTTTTATTTTTATTTTTAATTCTCTTCCTATATTTCTCTCTTTTCAGGTACCATGGATGACTTTGCGTATCAATGGCCATACACGAACATGACTCAACCAAAGGAAGCGGAGATTGATAGACTCGCGACACTCTCTGCAATGTCAGCATAAATTAAAGAACTTTCGATGAAGTTGGACGTTATCGCAGCCCAACAGAGTCGAAGGATGGCAGTTACCTGTGGCTATTGTGCTGGCAATCACCCGAGTAATGAATGCACCATCAATCTTGGGCCGGTACAGTATGGTGGTAACTACCTCAATCAGTATGTATATGATAATTATCATCAAGTTTGGGGGTATCACCCGGATTCTTCATGGAGTTAAAACTATCAAGACCAATACTCTACTCCAAATCCAACATACACACCGGAATTCTCATATCAACCTCCATTAAAAGAAGAAAAGTCAAAGTTGGAGGAATTGTTGTCCAAGTTCATAGCATCAAATGAGGAGAGGAGGATTGATCAAGAGATATCAATGCAAAATCTGCAGAACCATGTGGAACAAATACTCAAAGCCTTGAACAACTGTCCTCAAAACAATCGGTGTTATAATGATGATTCCGAGATTGATGAAGTGTCCGAGCCAAATCTACAACTGGATGAGACACGAGATGTTGAAAAAGAGGAGACAAGTGGGGATAATGAAAATAAGGTTGGTGAAGAACTAACTATGAGTACCAACGAGGATGAGCTGATGTTATTAGTGCCCCAAGTTCCTTCTCCGCCAAAGATCAAGGGTCCAGTTAGATTTGCAAAACCGTGCCTGCTTGGTAGTCATGTCGTCGGCAAGGCTCTTTATGACATGAGAGCTACTACAAATGTGAAGCCATGGTGGGATGAGGAGGAAAAGATAGAAGAAGAGCCCGTTGTTCTTGCCAAGCCTCAAAGCCCCAATCGAATCATAGGCTCAACGGACGAAAAAGCACCTAGTTATTCAACATTCTCAATTGGGCATATATTTAAACAAAGTATTCTAGGTGACTTTAAATCGATGGCTATCACAAATGGAAACCTACCAAAAGCTATATTATTTCCGATGGATGGAGGGTTCCTCAACTTTCGAAGAGGAATTAGATAGCATTGACCAGAAAAAGTCAGGCTGAAAGACTATAAATCAAGCGATGACTGGGAGGCAACCCAGGAATTTTTTATATTTATATGCTTTACTAGTTTATTTAGTATATAGGAATTAAGTTGCTTATTAAGTTCTCTTATAATCTAATCCATGTTGTCTCTCTTCATTGCAGGTATTGGAGGTCCAATGGATAGCAAAATGATCGTCGCCGCCATCGCCACCATCAACTCACGCTTAGCTGATTACAGGGAAGTTCTCTTCTATTTATCGTTATATTCTTACAATGAGGACATTGTAATTGCTAAGTTTGGGGGAGTTTTGTTTAATTCATTATCGCATGTTTAGTTTATGTTATGTTATTTTGCATATGTTGTTAATTTAGTTTAGGTTCATTATAAAAAAATAAAAAAAAATCAAAAATTTCAAAAATAATAGTTAGTTACTATGTTTATCTTGCATGAGTCCAGCTGTTTGATATTTATAGTTTGTTTTGGCCATTGGTGAGATTGGGATCGAGTAGACAAGTAGCGTACTGACTATTAGAGCCTTGATGTGATTTCTTGTTAT
Organism: Panax japonicus; assembly: GCA_020205505.1. Classification (NCBI taxonomy): domain Eukaryota; kingdom Viridiplantae; phylum Streptophyta; class Magnoliopsida; order Apiales; family Araliaceae; genus Panax; species Panax japonicus. The sequence continues at coordinate 29,199,018 of CM035102.1, forward strand.
GAATTGAATTTTTTTTCTGTTTGAAACTGGTATAATAAGGATAGCACAATAAAAACAACTTTTTGATTGATTGAGTTTAAATTGATACATAATGGGACTCTAAAGGATAATGCTAGTTTAAATGAAAGAATGAGAAGAATAAGTAGAGATGACTAAAGTTCGATAAAAACTTAAGTTCGGGAAAAAAATTTGGGATATATAAGCTTCAAAAAAAAAGAAAAGAAAAAAAATGAAAAAAAAAATACCGTGGCTAGTTTTGTTTCGGGGCATTTGTTACTTGAGCAAGTACGCCCGAAAGGGTATCTTAAAACCTAGCGTCCTAAGGTCTTATATGGTCTGGGTGTCGTTGGTTGAAAGCTCGCTAAGGGGTAGCACTGTTAGCCTAATAGATTGAGACATTGCACAGTCATGGTTAAAAAGTAAAAAAAAAAAGAAAAAAAAATAATAAAACGGGAAAAGAGCAAAAAGCCCCCATAATGAAAAGTAAAACATAAGTATCCCGGATTGGACTCTTGAACTTGGTGGATTTTTGACTTTAGTTGGATCTAGCTTGTTCGTGAATTTTTTTTGAGTTTACACAGTATGATGCCTTTGAAGAGACTTGTTATGTGTTAAATTTGATTTTATATCAGTTAACATTGTTGTGGAGCACACACGCACTATACCAGTAATAACAGTTTAAGATTTGATGATTGACTAGGAAATTGTTGATTGGTTTTGATATGAAGTATTATCATGTTTACTTGATTACTTTAAGGTCGGTTGAATAGATTTGTGTTTATCAATACTGCTGGATTCGTAGGCATGTAGATTAGTTCCATTCCATTGCATTGCATTGCATTGCATTTTTGTTTTGTTTTTGCTTGAGGACAAGCAAAGGTTTAAGTTTGGGGAACACGCGTCACAGACTCCCACCAGTAATCTGCCTCATTACGGAACATAAAAGTGGCGAATGGAACCTTCTGTTCCTCCGTGCATCCCAAGACATCGAATATCTTTGTACTTTATTTGACCCACGTTTCTGCCTTAATCGGATCCTGCTTTCCCCAGAATTCTGGTGGTCCCAACTCTTTGAACTGCTTGGCCGTGACAAACTGTGTGTTGTTATCATTTCCACCGGTATTTTGTGCACGAGTCTCCCTCGTCTGATTTTACATGAACTGCAAAAAGATTCTAAACATTCTGTCGTTCATCGTCTGATCAGTGGTGTTGTTTACAGGAGGAACATTGTCGGCCTGTTGCACATGCTCCTCGTTGGTTGGTAAAGGTGTCTCCACGGTCTCAATTGCTCCACTGTTAATATTCTAAGTCGACATTCTCAAATACTGCCATAAAACAAAGGTTAATTAAAGAAATCAACATATCACATAATATTCCTATATACTGACCAACCAACAAATAAGCTTAGGTAAGACACACTAGCGAAGGTTTTACTCGTCTCTCCCCTCCTAGTTCTATTCCTCGATCTCCGCCATAGATCATATCCCTAAGCTCTGATACCAACTGTGACGCCCCCAAAATAGGTATACATCACCCATTTTGAGTTGTCAATAACATGGTACAGAAATAACTACAACTTTATTAATACAACATATAAACTGTAAGTTTAAATACAAATATTATCATCTAGACAATATCCATACCCAACTAAGTCCTCCTTACAATTATTGGTACATTATTTTACAAAAAATGATGAGGACTACTAAAACAACTTCTAGAACCATCATTCCACACCCCGACTAGTACTCGCTACAAAAAAGAAAAGGGTGAGCTCAACTAGCTCAGTAAAGAATATTATGACTAAGATAATATATTACAAATTATCGTTAGTCTTCAACAGGAAAAAATCTGATAGAATATAATAAACAACAAGTTTCAGATCAATATTCGCAGCGGAAATGATAATTCGTAGACGAGTTACGTAGAGAATAAAATTAAACTATGAATTTAAAAGTCCATCATCAATATTTTATCCCTGTAACATCAATCAATATTCATCTTGAATCAAATATTCATCTTTGCACTACAGGCCAAAGATATTCATCAGTTGGTCATGTTCATCTCAACACATGTACATCTTTGCACTACGGGCCAAAGATATTCATAAGAAAATCAACTATCTTTGCACTACAGGCCAAAGATATTCAGTAATATCATCTTTTAGGACTAAGGATGATGAAAAATATTTTAAAGAAAACAAATCCAGTGAAATAAAAGAACACATATTAAGGATTCATACTTTAAACAATCCGAGTTCAAAAATACTTCATAAATAACTATAGTGAAGTAAAATTCAAGAATGATCAAAACATGGATACAATCAAAGCTAGTATCCATAATAGATATTTTGGACGAAAAACTAAAATTTATTTTTTTTGTAAATAGTGTCGTATTCGTGAATAGTGTTGTATATGTGAATAGTGTCGTATACGTGAATAGTAACTCCGACACTAAAAGATAAGAATTTCACAAGAAAAATCTTACCAATAATCCGGCATAATGATATTAGAAGAAATAATATCATTTAAAAAAAATATAGCATCCCTTACCTTGAAAAGATTGTACTTCTAACAAGAATACCGGATATAGTGCTGAAGGGAACTTAAACCGTATTGCAACACTCAAAGTATTAAAATACTCACAAGTATACACTCGATAATATAGAGAGAGAAAGAGAGAGAAAACTTTAGTTTCTGGTATGATTTTCAATTCTAACCTAAGCACCCTATTTATAGGAAAATGCTTAGAACACCAAAGCAGAAAATTTAATAAAATATTAATATTATTTATTTTTATTCCTACGCCCACATTTAGAGATCTGAATTCAGCCATTTCAACAACCAATGGGGCACATCAAACATATCAAAAACGTTTTTCTTTTAAAACAAATTTAAAACTTTTGAAAAATAATTATTTCGGAACTTCAGAACTTCAATAATTCACAATAAATAGCCCTTTTATCAAAAAAATTTGAATCTCATGTCCTTTCCATAGGAAATTCCATTCTCTACAACTTTGAAGAAGAAATTTTTTTCAAATTCCAAACAGAATTGACCAAAATCCACAATCGGGAGATTTTACAAGCTATAATCAAATTTCAGTCAAGAAATGGGGTCCACAAACATGAAAATCATGTTTTAAACATTTATTGAAACAAAAATACTCCTCCTCCTCATTTATTCATATATCCCACATTCATTATAAAATATCACCATTATTATATGATTAAAATATAATAATATATTTAAATGAATTATTTTATCAGAAGAGATAAAATATCAATTTTCAACAATTGTCACATTAAAAAATTTCTCTATCTATATCCACATATTAATTAGTTATTCACAAATAATATTACAGAATCACAATACTGACAATCAGGCAGTTTCTAGGAAAGAGGGGGCTTTCCAATAAGGATTTCTCTTACTGGCGCGCAATTAGGTGACCAAACCTCTCCTTAGACAAAACTTTCTAGATATTGCCAATAATGTTCTCTAATAATATTATTCAAATAATATGAATTATTGATTTGATAATGAAAATACTGTGTAGTGAAAATTATTGAAACAACAATAATATAAAATATCAACATAGCAATTATTGAATCAATAAAATAAAATATTAAACAGTAACTACTGTAACAATTATTGAGTAGTGCCTTCTTACATAAGAATCAACAACTGGTGCAATACCGTGTGCTACTGTGTTTTAACCACTGGGTATTCTAACAATATTAACGATAACAACTACGCCGTTATTTATAAGCAACTTATACTTGTCGTTTAATTCATCTAATCGCTTTTCGTTATGGGGCCCACACAAGGCTGCGCCGTCGTACGAATATTCCCCGACAGTTAAAATATTCAATGATAAAACGAATATTCTCTGATAAAAATGAATATTTTATAACCACTTGCATATTTGAAATATTTGCGCTTTTTACCCATAACTAACCACATTAATCAAATCAACCCTTACTATTTCAAAATAATAAATAGTGGATATTCAATTTCATTAATAATAAGTTGGGGTCTTACAAATGGTGTATCTGAGAGGAGAAATCGCACCTTGTTGGACATGGTATGATCAATGATAAGTCATGCAGATCTTCCAATAAGCTTCTGGGGTTATGCCCTAGAGACAACTGGATTCACACTTAACCGTGTTCCTACAAAGACGGTTCAGAAGACACCATATGAGATGTTGACTGGGAAATGTCCTAGTATGTCGTTCATGAAGATTTTGGGTTGCGAGACATTTGTAAAACGTTTGGATTCTGAAAAGATCGGACCCAAATCTGATAACTGTAATTTTGTGGGATATCCAAAGGAAACAAAAGGGTATTATTTCTACAAACCTTCTGAGAATAAAGTGTTTGTTGCTCGAACTGGTATATTTCTAGAAAGAGAATTTGTCTCTAAAGGAAATAGTGGGAGGAAAGTAGAACTCGAAGAAATTCGAGAACCACAAAATATCATTGAACCTAAGTTGGAACGTGAGCAGGAACCATAAGAAATTGTGGAAAGTGAATCTGCTCAAATTACACAAGGAATTCGTAGATCTGGTAGGACACGCCAAGAGCCCTAGAGATATTATGGATATCTAGTGACTTAAAACGGCGATGAGATGCTCATAGATCAGGATGAGCCTACTTCCTACCAAGAAGCTATGAATGGACCAGATTCTGAGAGATGGATTGAATCCATGAGATCTGAAATGGACTCCATGTATACTAACCAAGTATGGACTTTGGTTGATCCACCCGAAGGGGTAAAACCAATCGGGTGCAAGTGGGTTTTTAAGAAGAAAACCGATATGGATGGTAATGTACAAACCTACAAAGGCCGACTGGTAGCAAAAGGTTATAAACAAATTCAAGGTATTGACTATGATGAAACCTTCTCTCTAGTGGCAATGGTTAAATCCATCAGGATCTTACTTGCTAGTGCAACTTTTTATGATTACAAAATCTGGCAGATGGATGTCAAAATTGCTTTCCTTAACGGAAATCTCTTTGAGGATGTGTACATGACACAACCTGAGGGTTTTGTCAATCCAAAGGATGCTGGAAAGGTATGTAAGCTGCAGCGATCCATTTATGGATTGAAGCAAGCATCTCGGAGTTGGAATCTTCAATTTGATCAAGCAGTCAAAGAGTTTGGCATTATTAAAAATGAAGATGAACCTTGTGTATATAAGAAGATTAGTGGGAGTCACATTGTATTCCTGGTATTATATGTTGACGACATATTAATTATTGGAACTGACATTCCTTCATTACAGGCTGTAAAAATATGGTTAGGAAAATGTTTCTCCATGAAAGATTTAGGTAATGCAACCTACATTTTAGGTATCATGATCTATCGAGATAGATCGAGAAAAATGCTCGGCCTAAGTCAGAGTACATATATTGATAAATTGCTGAAACGGTTTAGCATGCAAGAGGAAAAAAGAGGACACTTACCCATGACTCATGGTGTGAAGATCTTTAAGGCCCAATGTCCTAAATTATAAGATGATGAGGAGCGTATGAGAAAGATCCCTTATGCTTCGGCAATTGGATCTATCATGTATGCAATGATATGTACTCGTCTGGATGTCTTGTATGCTTTGAGCATGCCGAGCAGATACCAGTCGAATCCATGTGAAGGTCACTAGACAACAGTCAAGAATATCCTCAAGTACCTAAAAACGACTACGGATTCATTCTTGGTATATGGAGGTGAAGACGAACTGGCAGTAAAGGGTTACACATATGCTAGTTTCCAGACTGACAATGATGACTATAAGTCTCAGTCGGGTTTTGTGTTTTGCCTTAATGGTGATGCTATTAGCTGGAAGAGTTCGAAGCAAGAGATAGTAGCCGATTCTACAACAGAGGCTGAGTATATTGCTGCTTCTAGTGAATCCAAGGAGGCTGTATGGATTAAAAAGCTCGTCACTGAACTTGGTGTTGTTCTAATCATTATTGATCCGGTTAAGCTATACTATGATAATAATGGAGCCATTGTACAGGCTAAGGAACCCAGATCTCACCAATTATCCAAGCATATACTTGGGCGGTACCATCTCATTCGTGAAATTATTGATAGAGGAGATGTACATATAGGAAGAGTGCCAACAGATGATAATGTTGTAGATCCACTGACCAAGGCTTTGTCGCAGCAGAAACACGAAGGTCACACTAGTTCCATGGGTATTAGATACATAAGTGATTGGCTCTAGTGCAAATGGGAGACTGTTAGAGTTTGTGCTCTATAGGCCAATTAATTGATATAATTGCTTAACATTTTGATATTATATTTAATTGAATAAATGAATGATTTTATTATGGTTTTATTTACTGCGTTATATAAATGTTAACATACTAAAATTCCTTAAAATAGTGATACAAATTAAATAGTTTCAAGTATGTGACTTGAGCATAAGATTATATAATTATAATTAGTATCAGTATTCTTAAAAGTCCCTAGTCGAGTATCATTGTTGATGGGACAACAATGGTGCATTGAGACTAGTATGTGGATTGACTAATGACCAAATCTCATTGGTCATAAATATATGAGATATTAAGTCAATGCATATGTGCATGTTAGAGAACGATGTATTGGACAGACCCACCATGAGAATTCTACATGGAATAGTATACAAAGTGTCATTAGCGATTCTCATAGTGATAATGATGTAATGGTCCTCCGACCTAAAATCACTATATTACTACACGAGAATTTATGTGTTTTGATATCATCAAAGGCCAACTTTAAATAGGGTAGACTATAAATGTGATTATTGGGTACATCATGAATCGTGTGAGGAATATGAGTGATCTAGATGGAATTTAACCCTCCTATGTAGTAAGGGTGATATCCATAGGCCTCTTAATTGAGTATGACTATGAAATAAATGGCCATGCTCAAATAGTGATTTGTTTCATACAGTCTACTCATTGATCAAGAAAACACAGATTAAATTATGAAGAGTATGACACATTACATGACTCGAGTTTAATCTAGGATGTCAAGGTTAAAAGGATTAAATTACATTGAAACATTGGTCACAGAAAATGTTGCATCGAATCATCGATCTAATTATTACTTGGGTAGCAGTGATGCATTACTAGATGCCGCTCACTGTTTATAATTTTATAATATAATTTTAAAATTATTGCCAACGTAATAATAACCTATAAGGTCACATACATAGAAAGTAATTAAAAGGGAATTAATTTAAATTGTAAGGATTTAAATATATCAATATGATTGATAGTATTTAAATCACGAATTTAAATTAAAAAGATGATTTATATATATATATATATATATATATATATATATATATATATATATATATTCGGATTTTATTTTAATTATATTAGGGTTTTGAGTAATTCTGATTTATTGATATATATATATATATATATATATATATATATATATATATATATATATATGATATATCAACGTTTCAGGGAAGTTAATTATAACCAAAAAACCCTAGCCTCTCTTAGAGAGAGACTAGAGAAAAATTTTGAAAATCCTAATCCTTGGTGGCTAATACTGCAGTTCTCTTCATTGCAGATCATGCGATGATTCGCGGGGCGTTCGTGTGGATACTGTAGAGGCGCGGTTCTGATTGGATTGTGTAAGGGATTCGAAGCCATTTCATAAATCTTTCATAATCGGTATAATATCTAAACCACTGAATTAATTTCTGTTTTGTATGGATCATATTTTTGGGTTTCGAAAATTGCTTTGATTATTTTATATTTCCGCTGCATTTTTGTGCCGAAATCCCTACAAGGTATGTGGGTATAAGGTAATATTTTTAACTTTTGTATAAGTTGTAGCAGTGAATCTGACTTCTAAGTCAAAAAGGGATAGCGAATGTTTAAAGCAGTATGTGTTATGGTATGTCAAGTGCTATGAATATGAATCTATGTTAGATTAATGAAATAAGTTGGTATAGAGATAGTAATTATTTATCAGAACACTAGTTAATACAGTAAACCAAGTTTTCAAAATCTAATATTATGAATAGATGATTATTTGTGTAGAAAATTTTGCGTTATATGTTAAACATATACGGTAAGGATTAGAATGTAAGTTAATAAGGAATAATTTATGATAATGCCGCCAAGACGAAAATGAAACCAAAGGACAAAAGAACCTGTTAACAAAGTTGGAGGACAACCAGACCCGATGCAGAATTTTGCGAATATTGTCGCTCAAGCTATGCAGAATGGAATACTAGCCGCGAAAAATCAACCAGATAATCGATTAGGGAACTTCGAAGACTTCAAGGCGGTCGTACTGCCAGGATTTAGAGGATTAACTGACCCTGTAGAAGCGTTTGTGATAGCTAGCATAACGGAGGGGCAAAAGATAGCTTTTGCCACCTATATGATAAAAAAAGGAAACAAATTTTTGGAGGAAGGCAGATCAAGCTAGAGCCGAAGAAGGGAGTACTGGTAGTAGGACTGGGAAAAAAAATAAAGGAAAAAATTTCTGGAATACCGAAAATAGACCAGTAGGTGGAAAGAAACAAGTTTTGCAGTGTGAGAAATTGCGGAAGGAATCACTCGGGAAAGTGTTTTAAAGGTATGTTCGTGTGTTATAAGTGTGGGCAGAAGGGACATATCTCTCCCAACTGCCCCATTCCAAGAATGTATAATAGGTGTTTTAGGTATGGATCCACGGAGCATAAGGTGAAAGACTGTCCAAGAAGGAGAAGGGAGGCAAGGAATGCGAATACGGAAAAAAGGCAGCAGGACATTGGCGACAACGAGACCAACTTCAACAAGCAAACCAACAGAATCAACCGCAAGAATCTTCAGTATGACAGCTCAAGATACGGTAGCAGCCGGGGATGGAACTCAAGGTATTATTCGTATAACTTTTATTTTCGTATATATGATTTTCTTATATATATAATAAATTATTTTATAAAGATATTTTGAATGAGGAAATTGAGTTCTATTAGAAATCAATTTTCCATTTAAGCAGATAGACAAACTTTATGCTGAATAGTTAAAGATCGATTTGATCAATTATGATCGAGATCTACTTGCAATGATTGGGTATGCTATGTACCTTGTATGTATATGTTTTAAAACGGTGATTTTGAGGACGGAATCTTTATAAGGGAGGGTGAATGTAATAACCTGATATTTTCTATATAATTAATTTGAAATTTTGAGTATAAATTTTTATTTTATTATTTTAAAAGTGAGAATGCGTGCAAGGTAATATGTATGTATTTATGAGATGAATATAAAATATATTTATTACATGAATGATTACGAATAATTTTATTCTAGAATTATTGATCATTATAAATTATATTCTTATAATAATTAATTTTATAGTAGAAATGATTTTATTAATTATTTTCTATGAAAATATGATTATTATATCATTTAAATAATATATGAAATGATTATAGAATTATTATAATAATTATTTTATTTTATTATATGAATTTAATTTATATTAATTAAGTTAATTATTTTAACTTAATTAATAATGGTATGTATACGTAAGATAAATCAGATATGAAATCCAAACCCTAATTTTAGATTTTTGATCAAGGAATGAGAATAATAATATTATATTATTATTTGTCAGTGTTATAAATATGTATGTTATGTGTGTAAGGTTAATGTGTGGAAAAGTTTTAATGTAACCTGCAAAACCCTAATGTTACGGATAAACCCTAGTTTGAAGTCAAATGAGACTTTAAAATCTGTTTAGTAATTATGTTATGTGATTAATGACATTTATTATAAAAATTATTTTTTTTATTTTAGTGCTATAAATATGTACTGAATATGTGGACCGATAATGATTGGTCAAATGTGGTGTATCATGACCAAACCCTAGCATTAATTTGTTTTACCCTATTTCTTTAAACTCAAATGGGAATTCACTGCGTAGTAATTGTGTTATATGAATAAAGACATGTATTGTAGAATTTAGCCTGAATTAGGAAAACCCTAATTATAGGCAACCCTAACTATTAATTGGATACCCTAATTTCTAAATTTAAAACCCTAATTGTTAAGTTATTAATCATAATTTGCTAATTAAGATTTCTAATCGCTAATGTAGCCATCTTAATGCAAATTAGTAACTCTTTAAACCTAATTAGTAAGTATAGATAATTAGGAAACCTAATTTACTATTTTTAGAAACTAAAAATTTTATTTTATTTTAAACCCTAAATTGAAACCCTACAAATTCATTGTGCTAAATCCTAAGGGTCTAACCCTAAGGGTTTGTCAAGATTACAAGATTGTCATTAAAAATTGTTAGCTAAATGATAATATTACCCTTTTGTCACATTTTTTATTAGCTTGCTAGCAAATCTTACTAAATTTGTGGTTGGTAAACTATCATTGACTTGCCTCGTGTCTAAAATATCAACTGATCAGCCAAATCTTGCCAGCCAAGATCATTTTACCATTATATATATAGATTGAGAGAGAGAAAAAGTTCATTTTATTGCCCATTTGTTCAACCAATGCTCAACCAACCCTCTCTCTTTCCTCACCCACGAAACTTATAAGAAATTCAGTCCCAAATCAAGCCTCTATTACACCTAGATCAGATCAGGAGATTAGAATCAAAATTTGTTCAAGTAAAGGTATAAAATCTAATTTATAATCTGATCTTGCTAGCTATGTTAAACGTTATGTTTGAATGTTAAAATATGTTGTATATAAAGTATATTGATGATCTGTGTTGCTAGATGTTAGATCCATAACATCTAGAGGCTCGAATTTGATGTTTTTAAAAATCCAGAAAATTGGAATTTAGTGTCTGACAACAGAATGTCAGACCCTGTAAATCTTCGCCTGTTTATGTTTTTTCTTGTCTGAAGGTTTAAGGTTGTAGTATGTCATTAGATCTTTGTTCTGAAGCTTGAATCAGGAGCAAATTACGCATGGATTGAAAATTATTCATGGTCAAAGCCGGTTGACCGACCATGACAAAATGATTTTTGGGTAACCCAGAAATCGTTTTCCAGCATCTGACAATATTTTGCAAGCCTTGATCTGTCAGTTGGTTAAGAGTTTTGATGTTGTTATTGTAACTAGTTTGTAGTCTGTTATATGTTCTTTAAATCCATGTCTTTAGATCCCATAAAAAATCAACTGATCAAACGTAGTGGACGGTCAAACTTAACCATCCAATCACGATTTGCTTTTCTAGAATTTCTAGAAACCGGTTGAACCTTCTTTATGACATGGTTTGCCGGGGAATATCTAGCGATTGTGTTGTTGTTATGTTGCTCTAATGATATGTTATTGTTCTTTGTCATGTACTCTATAAGTTTGAACCATTAGAACGAACATAGCAAGCTCAGAACGGTTGAATCGGGGCTTGGAAAGTAGGTGCCTTGACTGTTCTTCATTTCTGGAAACCCCAGAAAATGAAGAACTGTTCTGACATCAAGTTTGGAGGTCAAGATCTTTCTATTATGAAGTGGAATGAAAATGAAACCAGTTGGTGATTTTAGTATTACATTAATACTACAATCCTAACAAAATTTCAAGCTCAGAATCTTTAAGGTCTAATAATTACAATTAGTCAAACTAGCTAAGTTGAAAATTGTTCATGAAGATCTAGGTTTGATGAAAAACACAAAGAACACCTATAGCGACGGTTCTGTCGCTATAGGCAATCTTTAGCGACACTTTATTACAAAATTAATTATTTTATTCAATAATTAGTATTAAATAGTTTTTAATTAGGAAAAATACAAAATAAATTACTAAAAATTATTTTAAAGTCTGAAAATTAGTTTTTAATAATTTTTAATATATTTCATAAATATTTAATATTTTTCAAATATTAAAGGTATTTAATTTATTTAATTATTATATTAAATAAATTATTTAAAAATGATTTTAATACTTGAAAATTCATTTAAAATTATATTATGATATAAAAAATATTTTAAGTTATTTTTAATGACCTTTAATATTTTGTGATGAAATTTCATTAATAAATTAATATTAATGATAATTAAGTTATTTAATAAATGTATTAAATAAATTATGAACAATAGAATTAATAATTTAAAAATCATATAAAAATGATTTAAAGGTTGTAAAAATATTTTAAGTTATAAATTATAACTTTTGATATTTTGTCATGAAAAATATTAATATTTTAATATTAATGATATTAGATTTATTTAATATTTATATTAAATAAATTAGTTTAAAAATTATTTAAATATTATAAAAATTATTTTAAATGAAAAAGAAGTGTTTAAAAATATTTTAAGTTATAAAATATAACTTTAATATTTAAAGGATAATTTTATTAATAATTTAATATTAATGATATTATGTTTATTTAATAATTATATTAAATAAATAGTTTAAAAATGGTTTTATTAATTTAAAAATTATTTAAAAAAGATATAAATGACTTAAAAATATTTTAAGTTATAATTAATGACTTTTAATATTTTGATAAATAATATATTAATATTTAAATATTAATGGTAATTATTTAAAAATGATTTTAATTATTTTAAAAATTATTTAAAAGTAATAGTAATACTTTAAAAATATTATAAGTTATTATAAATAACTTTAATAATTTGGCAATGGTTTCATTAATAGTTTAATATTAATTAAATATTAGTGATAATAGAATTATTTAATATTTAAATAATTTAATAATGATTTCGGTGATTGAAAAATCATGATAAATTATAATAATTATTTGAAAATTATTATAAGGCTATGAAAAATAGTATGACTGGTACTTAAGTTGTCCAGAATATTGTTAAGGGTACAGAGTTGAGTTTTAAACTCCATAATTACCTAATAAAGCCGTCGGTACGCCGACATATTTCAGAAATTGATTTGGACTTATAAAATTTGTTTGTATATATGTTTGTTTATGATCAAATGACTGTTAAACATGTGTGACAATGTGACTAGGTTATGTGTTGACTGCAATAAGCAGTATTATGTGTTGCAATATGTTATTCTAATTGGTAAAATGATCTTATTAATGATAGGTTGTTATATAAAAGATAAAACTAAGTTGCGTATTATAAGCAGCAGATCAGGCAAGTATCCTACCTTTGCATTTACTTTATCGATTATATATCCTATTATTGTTTATCAACATAGTATTATATTATAATTCAGATAATTATTCTGTTCGTTAATTTCTAAATATGGTTATACACGTGCCCTCACTTGGTTAATCATTATATTTAATCAGTTGTTGATATATATACTTATTAAATTACATTATGTATACGTTGACTTCAAAGATGTTTAAGTTATTTGCTTTGGCTAGACACAAACTTAGAAATATTGTTGAACAAGATAAAACCTTATTATTATCCGACCAAATTATTTTAGTTCGGATTCCCGACTAAGTATGAACATCCTGTATATGGGAAAATTTTTATGCGCCAAAGGTGGAACAGATGACCGATAATATCGTTCTTGCATGGAGTATTGATCAATACAGGGCACATGAGATGTACATCCTCGAGCCTGTAAGTTATGACGGTTTGAAGATGAAGTTCTGTTTAACCTTTTCGAAAATAGAAAACAATGTTCATAGTCTGTCGACTAATCTCCAGTTATAGTCAGTACATAATTTCAAAAATTTTATATAGAATTAATATATTGTTATTATTGGTTCAGCTTACTTCACAACTGTTGATTCGTTGTAGAAGTGTCGTACAAAGAAAACATTTAATCCTTTCAGCTAATATTTATAATTGCTATTACTTGCTAGGCACCCAAATGCTTATTCTTGCTTAAAATTTAAATATTTTCAGCTAAGAGTGATCAAGTTGAAGGTTTAGGACAGAACAAGGGAAAAGGAAAGCAAACAGAATAAGTTTAATGGTATCTTTTGTAATAGTTAGACATTATTAAGACAATGATATTTATTATCATTTATCGTAATAAATGTAGTAAAGGTTGCGTACTTGAGATTAGACTCTGATATATGTAAGTTAAGTTTGATATTCATACTATTGTTATTATTATTAGTATTATTCCACTCATAGAAATGGTATCGTAAAGCACCAACTTCGGGTTTTAAGTACCTGAATTTGGGGGCGTTACACTTAACTTCCATATCTTGTTGTGTATTCTCTGAGAAGTAATTCTCAAGGAATAACTCCCTCTTCTGCCTGCCCCTTATTGGCTTTCCACCAATAGTTAGCTTCGCCCTTCATCATAAAAGTGACAAAACTCGTCCTTTGTGCTTTGTCCACGCGTGCGACTTCAAAAACCTTCTCAATTTCTTCTATCCATGTCTGGGCTTCAATTGGGTCCAGGGTTCCTCGAAACTCCAGTGGTCCTACCAATTTAAAGTCCTTAAAGCTAGCCAAGTGTGTCCTGGCTGCCCTGCTGCTGGTGGGGGTCTTTTTTGTATTACCACAGTTAGCAGGTTAACAAAGTTCTGCATTGGATCAACATTTGCCCTATCCACCATTGTTAACGGATCCTTCCTCCCTCCGATTCCGTGGAATTCTCCAGGCGGCATGATCTAAGGAAAGGAAGAAAATTATTAGGCTTTATGTGATATATTATTCATATTAGCATTAAGAAGTTTAAGATGTCTATCAATCATTCTTGATTTAAATAAACAACTTCAGTATCACAATAAAACTTGATGAATTTCCTCAACCCATCCTAACATACTCTACTAGAGTTTTTCTACTATGGTTATAACCTAGGTTTCTCATTCCTAACATTTATAACCTACAGCTTTGATACCAACCTGTGACACCCCCAAATCTAGGCCCTCTGACTCCAGTTCGGTCATCACGATAAAATACAAACATCCACCTCTAAACAACATACGATAACTAAACTGCGGAATATAATAAATGTACATCGTTCATTCAAAAGGTGTTACTAGTCCCAAGATACGATAACCTTAATATCATCTTACACATACCCTAAAATAAACATTAGGGTTCATATTATATAATAGTAATTTAAAACTAGGCATAAGGTAAAGTCTCCTCCTTGCCACTATTCTACATTCCTTTACCCTTGTCTTTCCTTGAGGTCTCGGGCTTAGCTGCAATATAGTTCATGTGACAAACTAGATTTTGTAATTTAATTTTTATATTTATTGAATTAAATAAATATTTTTCGAGGATTCAATTATTAGATTAAATAATTAATTGATGAAGTTGTGTAGATTAATTTAATTATGTGTTATATTATTAAGTTAATGTGTAGAATTTTATTTTTCAAAGTATGTATTTATGTGAACTTATTGAATTAAAAGAAATATTTAATAAGCCTAATATTATTTAATTAATTAAATAATTAATTAGAGAATAATAAATTGGACATAATTAATAAACGAGAAATTAAATACGTGACTATATGAATTAAATGAGAAATTATTATATTTTATTCAAATTAAATTAAATAAGATATTTGATTTATTGTGCAATTGGGTGTGTCGTGATTTAAACTATAGTATAAGAGAATCATTAAATTAAATGGTTTTGGAGCCTATTATTGCCAACCAAACGAAGCCCTAAGAGGATTTAGTAGCAGTTAACCCATGATGAGTAACTGACCTCCACAACACGTCAGTTCCTACGTCTTCTTCTTCTATTAATCAGTCTTATTTGAGAAGACGTATCTTAATTATGAGTTTTAACTGAAAGAGAATTCAGAGAGAATTTAGAGAAAAATTGAGTAATTGAAGAAGAAAGTGAAGAATCAGAGGAACTTGCTTCAGGGTAATCTCTTAAACCCAAATTGTAATTACGTTGTTATTATTTTGTGAAAAAGCTATCTTTAACTTCATTATAAAACAATTTGTATGATCTATGCATGAATTGATGATTAAGGTGTAAAAACATGATAATATATAATCATAATATCTTTTATTACTATATATGTATGTTTTCATAACATTATTTGCATAAGTTATGTCGTATATTGTTGCTACAAAAGTACAGAGCATAGAAATATGGCCATATGGCCCTTACATGTAAATTTAATATGTCAAACATATATTGTCTCATAAATTTCACACTCGTATATAATTATGTATGTTCAAACGAGGAAAACAAAATTTGAATGGACGGATTTGGTATTATAACGAACCCGTGATGTAAAATTTTATGTTTTGTGTTCAAAACCTTCAAGAACATCAAGAACAATGAATTTACATGTTTGATTCTGTAATTATGTGTTTTAATTTGTTAAAATCACTCTATAAAGGTTGGGTAATGATTATGTACGAATTCTAGTATATGGGTATGTTTAAGTTAATGAATTTAATGACCATGTAATGATAATTTTGCATAATTATGTGTTCTTCGCGAACTGGAATTCAGAAATTTGAGTTTCGCGCCACGATGCCAACTCCATGCCTTAAGTCGCGCGCCGCAGTGCCAAAGTCCTAAGCCACAGAACCACCGCGCCGCAGCGCCGAGATTAAGCTTGATGGTGGCGCCACAGCGCCACTTAGCAGATTGTCCAGAAATGAAAAACTTTAAGTGTTCAAGTCCAGAAATGTGATAGTAACCAAATCTAAGGAACATAAAATTATGTTAGATGTATAATGATACATTAAGATAAATCCTTAACATATTAATAACACAATTATGTGTGAATTGAATTATTGAATGCATAATTAGCTTATTATTCGTGTAGTGTGATATTATGTGAAAATAAGCGTGATAATTGGACTAAGTATAGTCATAACCAGAGTTTAGACCAAAGAATGAATGTATGATGATTCGTTACGTTATAATTGACTGGTATTGTGAATGTAAATGGTATGTAGGACTAAATCAAGGAACGAGTATAATTAACGTGTAATCTACGAATGAGGCAAGTTTTCTAACCCTACTCGTTATCATTATATGAGTTGATAAGTTTATAAGTTTTATCTCTTTACATCGAGCAAATTCTCGTTATTATTGATCAAGTCCATTTTATTATATTAAAGTATATTAATCATTCAAAGTATGATTCTGATATACAATATTTATTCTATTGTATACCTCTTGAGATTACTATTCAATTTAAATATCAGTTACTGTTGAACCTTGTTAGACTAGCGAACCCTTAATGATTTGACTAATCCATAGTTGATGAGCGTTCTAAATTTTAGAACCCTTGTTAAATTATCCAAACCACACTTCTTTTGGTGCGGACTCTAATGTCAAACTGAGATGAACAACCTTGTATAGGGGATTTCTTATGCATTAGCGTTAAGTGCACAGTATGGTACTAAGGGTTGATCCCCATAAGTACGAGAAGAAGAGTCCATAGTCTCATGACTATTAAAGGTTTCAAGTATAAACACTTGACAACCTAGGACATAGTTCAAGGTCTTATGACCCTCAGAAGTTCTTTTGATTCTTGTTATTCATTCTTGATTCAAAAGTTAAGTTTTCTTATTTCAGAAGTCTTTGATTTATTCGCATGTTATTATTCATATGTTATATTGTTATACTTGTGGGCAATCGTGCTTACTCTTGCGTAATAATAACATTACAGTTAAGAACGAAAGATCTAACGAGCCTTCCACTAGTAAAGGCAAGGGCAAGGTTAACAAATGAAGAAGACTTATTGTTGTTAAGTATTTATATTCATACTTGATGTTGTTTAAGACTTGTTTTTTATTTATGTTTTCGCACAAATGTTTAAGGTTAGAGTGACCTGGGATTGTATTTATTATGCAGATGGTGTAACCCCATAAGGGGAAGATTTAATTATTTATTTCTATCTATTGCATGGTTTGCATTTATTTATGGGTAGATATATAGATGATATTCGTATAGTGAACAACAAATCCTGCAGAAATGGAAGTACTCGGATTTGGGGGTGTCACAGTTCATGATATAGCAAGGATGAGAAACAAGTTTTCTCGACAAGTTTAAATACAATAATAAGGATATATCATGATGAATGTAAAAATATCTGACAATGGATTCAACAATATGAATATTATAAGCAAAGGTAATGATTACTTTTAGAATAACTACTAGTCAAGTAGACTTTGAACTATAACACTCCAACGGAATCAATAGCTAATTGACCATTTAGTTACTGGCTACAGAATAAGTACTTGAGGGGATCAGCCTCGCCTATACATAACATTTAAATCTGCTCTGTATATCTTATATTAGATACCTAGTACTTCCCTATCATAGAGAGGGGTGTTCTTTCAGTCTAAGAATTCTTACCCTCAATAGGTTTGGATAGATTTTATAAAACTTCATACACTTGTCTGACTGAACAAAGGTTCAGACTCTATCTCACACAGTTCAAGAATTATTTGAACTTTAAATGATGTACAAGTCCAAGACTGTACGAACTCAAGTGCACCAAGTGCGAATATCAATAATATCAATGTGGAATAATTGTAAAGTAATTAAACCACTTAATAGCATGCTTGGAAATAAGATTCAAGCTTAAATGAATAACTTTCAATTCAACAATAACCTACTCAATACAATATGAGAAGGATAAGAAACTTTCACAACAAACAAAGTTGTGTAAGTTAGGAAATATTGCAACATAATAAAATAGTGTTCAGATACTTGCTCAATATAAATTTGAGTAAGGTTAGGGAAACTTGCACAATCAAATAATAAAGTTCGAAAACTTGCTCAATAATAATTGGAGTATGTTTAGGAAAACTTGCTTATTTGTTCAGCTACAATATAATACTAGCTTTAACTAACTTGCGTTGAATCGACCTAACAATAACAAGTTGGTCTTTCAATTAGTATGTGTAAACTAATATGCGTTTACACTCATAGCATGCTTCTTAACACATCACAAAGCATATTGGTTATACATTATAAAGTAAAGTAATCATATAAGTATGCCTTAAATTTCAGAACCAAAATAGAATCTGTTTGTGACTACAGGATGGCGCAGCTGCGCCTGGTCTAAGCTTAGGGACGGCACAACTGCGTTGTCCCTTGGCTAAACCAAGGTTGAGCTACTACTCTCCTAACTTTAGTCCAACTCTAATACACCAATTACACATATATTTTAACATATATACATGTTAGAGTTTCACATATAACACATGATCATACTTGAATTCATTACTTCAAGTTTAACTTACACTTTATATGTCATTAAAACACAAAAAGGTCATGTAATCATTTGTGCCTTACAACTCGATTGTTCAATACTCAGTAGTCATGCTTGTATATAGACAACACGTGTATATTTTACTCATATTAGTTCATTTTTTAGAAATTTCCTTTTTATGACTATGTGCAAATAAGTGAAAACCATACATTAACCAAACGATGTTCATGCCAATGTATCTATAGGCGTAATGGGTCCTAATATACATGTTTTCATTGTCATAACGTACTTTACTCATATCTTGGTGACATTAGTTTTCTTATTCTAACTTTCTTTATATTTTATACTAAGTCAACTTAGCTTATACAAGGCACCTTAACATATAACTCTCATGCATTCACATCATATTTTCCAACCACATATGCATGCTCAAATGGTCAGAACTTACAAGATAAAAGTCTTGGTCAAGTTCACTTTAAAAAGTCTTAAGTTTCTTATCTTTGAAATAGTCTAATCTTTCAATCATTTATGCTAGTGTGTTCAATCACTTTAGTCTTACATTTCATGTCAATATAAACCATATTATCTTACTCATAAAGTCAGAATGTGTTGGGCTTCAGCACAGAAACGCACAGTGGAAATTAAAATTTTAAAGCAATTTTCGAAACCCTAAAAACAGGATCCATGCGAAAAATCAATTAATTCAGAGGTTTAGAGATTATACCAGATATAAAAAAAACGAGAATATGAAACCGACTGCGCCTCGAATCTCCAACGCAATACAAACCGATTGCGCCTCTACGGTATCCACACGAACGCCGCACGAACCGTCGAACGATTCTGCAATAAGAAGGACTTGCGGTACTAGCCACCAAAAGGAATGGATTTTCTGAAACTGTTTTCTCTCTAGTCTCTCTCTAAGAGTGGCTAGGGTTTTTCAATTCTGATATATGCCTAAGTAGCTGCTATATATCATATATATAGTAGTTAAAAGGAATTAATCAAATCAAAACCTAATTTCATAAAATTCAAATTTATATATATATATATATATATATATATATATATATATATATATATCTCTTAATAAAGTCTTACTTAATTAATATACATATATACAAATTATCCTTTTAATTTAAATACTATTAATCATATTAATATATTTAAATCCTAAATTTAAATTAATTCCCTTTTAAATAACGTTCTATGTGTGTGACCCTATAGGTTATTATTACGTTGACAATAATTTTAAAATCATATTATAAAATTATAAATAGTGAGCGACATCTAGTAATGCATCACTGCTACCCAAGTAATAATAAGATCGATGATTCGATGCAACCTTTTCGTGACCAATGTTTCA
This sequence comes from Panax japonicus, assembly GCA_020205505.1. Classification (NCBI taxonomy): domain Eukaryota; kingdom Viridiplantae; phylum Streptophyta; class Magnoliopsida; order Apiales; family Araliaceae; genus Panax; species Panax japonicus. Next base: position 29,219,462 of record CM035102.1, read on the forward strand.
ATGTAATTTAATCCTTTTAACCTTAATATCCTAGATTAAACTCGAGTTATGGAATGTGTCATACTCTTCATAATTTAATCTCAGTTTTCTTGATCAATGAGTACACTATATGAAACAAATCACTATTTGAGCATGGCCATGCATTTCATAGTCCTACTAAATCAAGAGGCCTATGGATATCACCCATAATATATATGATGGTTAAATTCCATCTAGATCACTCATATTTCTCACACGATTAATGATGAACCTAATAATCACCTTTATAGTCCACCCTATTAAAGGTGACATTTGATGATATCAAAGTACATAAATTCTCGTGTAGTAATATAGCGATTTCAGGTCGGAGGACCATTACATCATTGTCACTATGAGAATTGCTAATGACACTTCGCATAATGCTCCATCTAGAATTCTCATGGTGGGTCTGTCCAGTACATCGTTCTCTAACATGTACCTATGCATTGACTTAATATCTCATATATTTATGAGCAATGAGATTTGGTCATCAGTCAATCCATATACTAGTCTCAATGCATCATTGTTGTCCCATTAACAATGATACTTGGCTAGGGACATTTAAGAACACTGATAATAATGGTAATATATAATCTCATGTTCAAGTCACATACTTGAAACTATACAATTTGTATCACTATTCTAAAGATTTTTATTATGTTAACAATTATATTATGCAGTAAATAAAACCATAATAAAATCATATATTTATTCAATCAAATATAATATCAAAACGTTAAGCAATTAAATCAAATAATTCGCCTCTAGGGCATAAACTCTAACAGAATGCTCACATGATGTGTTCGTGACAAAGTTCACTTTGGAAATCACAAATTTCATTTCAAGACCACAAGTATTGTGTCAATCATATGTACTAACATTGTTATAGTTGTTCATACCACATGCATATGCTTATGTGTGTGTGCTAAAATAGTTTACATGTTTGCTCTTACCAAGTGTCAGCAAGTTAGCATAAGAGAACTGTGACACCCCCAAATCCGGGTACTTCGATTCATCGGGATCTGGTGTTCACTGTACAAATATCATCTATCTATCTACCCATAATAAATGCAAACCATGCAATAGATAGAATAAAAATCTTCCCCTTAAGGGTTACAACATCCAAATAATAATAATACAATCACAGGTTAAACTAACCTTAAACATCTATGCGGAATCATAAATAAATAAGTCTTAAATAACATCATTAACTCAAGTCTTAAAAATAAATACATCATCTAATAAAAATAACAAGTCTTCATCACTTGCTAACTTTTCCCTTACCTTTACTAGTGGAAGGTTCATCGGTTCTTTCGTTTTTAAGTGCAATGTTATTATAAAGCAAGAGTGAGCACTATTGCCCAAAAGTATAACAATGAAATAACAGTATAATAGCATGCGAGTGAATTAAAGACATCTGAATAAAAGTTCAACTTTTGAATCAAGAATGAATAACAAGAATCAAAAGAATTCTGAGGGTCATAAGACCTTGAACTATGTCCTAGATTAACAAGGGTTATACTTGAAACCTTTAACAGTCATAAGACTATGGACCTTTCTTCTCGTACTTAGGGGGATCAACCCTTAGTACCATACTGTGCACAATATCTTAACGCTAACCCATAAGTAAATCCCTTTACAGGGTTGTTCATCTCAGTTTGACATTCGAATCTGCACCAAAGGAAGTTTGGTTTGGATAATTCAATAAGGGTTCTGAAATTTAGAACGTTCATCAACTAAGGACTAGTTGAATCAATAAAGTTCACTAGTCTAATAAGGTTCAACAATAATGATATTCAATTCGAATAATAATCTCAAGAAGTATACAATAGAACAATTATTGTATAACTGAATCATGCTTTGAAAAGATAATAAATCTTTAATATAACATTCGAACTTGAATAATAGTAATGATAATTCACTTGAGGTAAATTATAAACTTGAACAATAATGACAAGTAGGGTTAAGAAAATTACCTCGTGCGTAGGCTAAACGATTACTACTTCCGTTCACCACAAATCCTACACACATACCATATGTATTCACGACATTCATTAGTTACATTTTCACTTAATTATTTAGTATAAATCTACTTTATTTAACAAATCATTACCCTTCTAATTTAATTACTTAATTAAATTAGAATATTTTTATTCTCTTACTATTATTACACTCGAATAAATTATTTCATAATAATTTCCATCGATTATTTATTTTATTTCATAAACATCTTAATTAAAATATTTACTTTATTTTATAAATATTTTAATAATAATTTTCATCGAATATTTATTTTATTCCATAAATATCTCAATTAAAATATTTAATTTATTTTATAAATATTTTAATAATAATTTTCATCAAATATTTATTTTATTCCATAATATCTCAATTAAAATATTTAATTTATTTTATAAATATTTTAATAATAATTTTCATCAAATATTTATTTTATTCCATAAATATCTCAATTAAAATATTTAATTTATTTTATAAATATTTTAATAATAATTTTCATCGAATATTTATTTTTATTTTTATTTATTTATTTATTTTTTGACCGCCGGGGCGGGGTAATGTAGTTTGGTAACGTCCGTCGGGGGCGGGGTTACCCAGGCTCATTTTCTGCAGTTTCTGCAGTTCTGCAGTTCGCGAACATAACAAGGCCAAATTAGGCCAAAAATCAATCACAGGTAAAATTATACATGAATATGGCCATAACTTCCAATTAGTAAGTTTTACACGAATTTAGACTTACCCAATCATTGTAATACATATATAATCATTACTTATCCCATCTAGCATGATTTTTAACAAGTTACAACACATAATTTACAAAATCAACACATTTACTTCCACTGTTCTTGATGTTCTTGAAGGTTTTAAAAATAAAACATGAAAATTTTCACTACGAATTCGTTATAACACCGAATTCGTTTATTTAAATTTTGGTCTCTTCGTATCAACATGCATAACAACATACAAGTGTAAAATTTAGGGATAATATACGATCAATACATAAAATACCACGTATAAGGCCATATGGCCAAAACCCTAACTCTGTAAATTTTGAAATAGCAAGTCATCGTATTATGAAACTTATGATATGGTTTACAAAGTATATATAATTAAATACGATGTGATGTGCTATAACACATACAAAACCCATAATCATTACTCCTATCTCAATTACAGAGGCTTTACAATATGAATGAAAGCCATTTTCATAAAACTCAAATAACGTAAAAATAGAATTTAGTTTGGAGAAATTACCCAGAGTATAGATTAAGAAGAGGTGATCCAAGATGATCCTTTCACAATTACCTGATGATTACACACTCACAATATCTCTAATTCTCACAAATTTTCTCTGATAAATTCTCAATCTCTCTCCCTCTCTGTTCTTCCAGGCTTAGAACAATAAAAGAAAAGAAAAGAGAACGTCGTATTATAAGAACTCGACTGCTGCCCAATAATTGTCAGTTAACCCAGTCATTGGTAACTGCTAGTAACCCCCACTAAGGCCATATTTAACTAACATAATAGATTTCAAAACTCCTTTAATTTAATAAAGCTTTATCATATAGTTTAATTCATGTCACACCCACTTGCACAATAATTCATATATCTTATTTATATAAATAAAATATAATAACTTCTCATAAATTCACATAGTCATATATTTAATTTTCTCATTAATCAATTATATTAAATTATTAAATCTCTAATTAATAAATAAATTAATTACAATAACATCATGCTTAATTAAATAATTCATTTAATTCAATAAGATGACATAATTACATACTTGAATAATAAATATTATCCATATTAATTTAATAAATGTAACACATATAATTAAATTAATCTACCACAATTGCGTTAATTAATTATTTAATCTAATAATTAAATCATCGAAAAATATTTATTTAATTCAATAAATATTAAAATTAAATACAAAATTCTCGTTCGTCACATCTTTCCCCCCTTAAAAGGATTCTGTCCCCAGAATCACGACTCAATAAATTCGACCCGTTACATTCTCCCCCCTTACAAAGATTCTGTCCCCAGAATCGGTTACACATAATTAAGAAAATAAATGAGGGTAATTCTTCATCATATTTTCTTCGAGTTCCCACGTAGCTTCTTCAGCGTTGTGGTTCCTCCAAATTACCTTAACAGAATGTATACCTTTATTTCTGAGAACTTGTTCTTTTCGGTCGACAATTTGGACATGAATTTCTTCGTAAGATAAGTCTTTCTCAAAATGTAGGGGTTCATATTCAATTACATGCTTGTAATCAGCCTTGTAGGGTTGTAATACAGAAACATGGAAGACGTTGTGGACATTCTCGAGTGCGGGAGGTAAGGCTACCTCGTACGCAACTTCTCCGATTCTTCTCAGTACTTCAAAGGGTCCAATGAATCTTGGGCTCAATTTCCCTTTCTTTCTGAACCTGATCTTCCTCTTCCAAGGAGAGACCTTCAAGAAACCATAACTACCTGATTCAAACTTGATATTTTTATGATGTGGATCAGCGTATTTCTTCTATCGATCTTGAGTCGCTACCAGTCGTGCTCGAATCACTTTAACTATTTCTGCCATCTGCTGTACCAATTTTGGCCATAGCAATTGTCTTTCACCAACTTCATCCCAGTAAAGCGGAGTTCTGCACTTTCTGCCGTATAACGCTTCGTAAGGCGACATGCCTATACTAGCGTGGTAACTGTTGTTGTAGCCGAACTCTACTAATGGTAGGTGATCATCCCAATTTCCTTTAAAGTCCATCACGCAGGCTCTTAGCATATCTTCTAATGTCTGAATCGTTCTGTCACTCTGTCCGTCTGTTTAAGGGTGGTAAGCTGTACTCATTCGTAATTGCATACCCATGCATTCCTGAAGACGTTTCCAGAAATTTGATGTGAAGCGCGGATCCCTATCTGAAATAATTGATACCAGAACTTCGTGCCTCGAAACAATCGCTTTTACGTATAGCCTCGCCAACTAATCTAAGCTGAATCTTATTTTGATCGGAAGGAAGTATGCAGATTTTGTCAGTCAGGTCAACGATAACCCATACTGCGTCGTAGCCTTTCTGAGTCATCGAAAGGCCAACCACGAAGTCCATTGTAATATGTTCCCATTTCCACTCTGAGATCTCTAACGGTTGTAACAATCCACTCGGTCTCTAATGTTCTGCTTTCACTTTCTGACAGGTCAGACACTTGGCAACACATTCTGCAACATCACGCTTCAAATTCGGCCACCAAAAATGTTGTCTAAGATCTTGGTACATCTTGGTACTACTAGGGTGAATCGAATATCGTGAATTATGAGCCTCGCTTAAAATATCTTCCTTAATCTCTTGAACTGGCGGTAGCCAAATTCTATTATCAAATCTCAGTATTCCTTCCTTATCCATCTTAAATCTTGGTTCAGTTCCTTCAGATATCTTCTTTGTCACATTTTTACATTCTTCGTCCTGAAGCTGAGCGTCCTTGACTTTATCCAGTAGGGTTATACCAGATTGCATCTGAAATATTTTCTCATCAATCTCCATAGGATGCTTCACTTCCAATTCCAGTTTCTCCATTTCTGCAATTAGCTCATCCTGAGCAGTCAACATCATCAACTTCTCCCGACCCTTTCTACTTAAGGCATCGACAACGACATTCGCTTTACCCGGATGGTATAAAATCTCATAGTCGTAGTCCTTAATTAACTCCAACCACCTTCTTTGACGCATATTCAATTCCTTCTGCGTGAAAATATATTTCAGACTCTTATGGTCCGTATATATTTCACACTTCTCCCCGTAGAGATAGTGCCTCCAAATTTTCAAAGCAAAACAACTGCAGCTAACTCCAAGTCATGGGTCGGATATCCCTTCTCATAATCCTTTAATTGTCGTGATGCATATGCAATGACTTTGCCGTTTTGCATCAGCACACGGCCAAGTCCTTTATGCGATGCATCACTATAAACAGCAAAATTTCCTGTATCATCCGAAGGAGATAACACAGGGGCCGTACTCAACCTCTTCTTTAATTCATGAAAACTTTCCTGAAACTTATCCGTCCAAACAAATTTCATAGCTTTTCGAGTTAAATTCGTTAACGGAGTTGCGATCTTGGAAAAGTCTTGTATGAACCTTCTATAATATCCTGCCAATCCAAGAAAACTTCGTACTTCCGACGGCATCCTCGGCTGATCCCAGTTAATCACGGCTTCGAATTTGGATGGATCTATCAAAATTCCGTTTTTATCGATAATGTGCCCAAGAAATTGCACTCGTTCAATCCAAAATTCGCATTTCGAAAACTTGGCATACAACTTTTCCCTTCTCAATACTTCCAACGTTAATCTCAAATGCTCTTCGTGTTCTTCTTTGGTTTTCGAATAGACCAAAATGTCATCTATAAATACCACTACGAACTTGTCCAAAAACGGCTTGAACACACCATTCATTAGTCCCATAAATGCTGCAGGAGCATTTGTAAGACCAAATGACATTACTAAATATTTGTAGTGACTGTATCGTATTCTGAACACAGTCTTTGGTACATCCTCCGGCCTCACCTTCAATTGATGATAACCGCTTCTCAAGTCTATCATGGAAAAGTATCTCGCTCCCTTCAATTGATCAAACAGGTCGTCGATCCTCGGTAATGGATATCTGTTCTTAATCGTGACCTTATTCAGTTCTCTATAGTCAATGCATAGTCGCATCGATCCATCCTTCTTTTTCACAAACAACACCGGCGCTCCCCACGGCGATACGCTCGGTTGAATGTACTTCTTGTCCAACAATTCTTGTAGTTGTACCATTAATTCCTTCATCTCTACTGGTGCCATTCGATATGGTGCCTTCGATATTGGAGCAGTTCCGGGTGCCAAATCGATTACGAAATCTACCTCTTTATCTGGTGGAAGTCCAGGTAAATCGTCTGGAAATATGTCGACGAAGTCCCTCACAATCGGTATTTCTTCTACCTTCAGATTCTCTTTTCGACTGTCGACTATGTAAGCTAAGTATCCTACACAGCCTTGTCTTAACAATTCCTGGCCAGCATCATCGTCAGACAATTCGCTTGTCTAGGCGACTTGGTACCATAAAACACAACCTTTGATGGAGTCATAAGGTTAATACACTTCTTTTGGCAATCAATTACAGCCCCGTAATTGAATAACCAGTTCATTCCCAAAATAACGTCAAATTCCCCAAGTCGAATAGGGATAAGATCTACGTTCAGGATATTACCCTTAATATCCACTCTACAGTTCTTAAACACATACTTAACAGGAATTATCTCCCTGTTCGTAATTTCTATATTCATGGGATATTCCAACTCATCCATAAGCAAAAACTATTAGCAAAGTCTTCAGATATAAAGGAACAAGTAGCACCCGGATCAAATAAAACATAAGCATTAATTTCATTGATCGGAATGATACCTGACACCACATCACGAGACTGGATTTCATCCTTCATCGTCATATTAAAAGTCTGGGGTCGGTCGGTCGGTTTGTTGTGGTTGGTCCGGTGATGGTTAAGGCATTTCCACTATTATTTCCCCGATTTCCTCCTGATCCTGACCCTCCCGATCCCTTCTTGGGACAATCTCTTGCCAGATGGTCCTTCGAACCACAAGTAAAACAAGCACCCTTCTTTGGGTTTGGATAGTTTGGTGCTATGTGGCCTTCATGTCCACAATTGTAGCACACTCTTTTTCCTTTCATACAAACTCCCAGATGGGCTTTCCCGCAAGTCGGGCATGCTTCGATTCTTTTCTTCTGACTACCTTGTTGATTCCCAGATGATAAGTTGTCGTTCCACCTTTTCTTCTGATTAAAATTTCCACTTCCTGTGCCACTTCCATTGGCCTTGTTATTAATTTCACCTTCACTCTTCTTCTTCTTCTGATCTTGGTTGTACTTGGTCACTGCATCGCTTCCTCCTTCGGCGAGGATGGCCTTTTCTAGTACTCCAGCAAACGTGTTTAGCTGAAACATTGATACCTTGCTGTACACCCAAGGCTTTAGTCCTTGCTCGAATCTTCTGGCTTTTCTTTTTTCGTGTGTACTTGATACGGGGTGAACCTCGCTAACTCGTTGAATTTAGCCGCGTGGTCAGGTACACTCATGTTTCCCTGCTTCAGTTCCTGAAATTGAACTTCCATTTGATTCTGCAAACTAGTTGGGAAATACATTTCGAAAAACATTTCTTTAAATCTCTCCCACGTAATTACACATTCACCTCCTCGCACTTTATTTGCTTGCCACCAGTAGCTAGCCCCAGACTTCAACATAAACGTTGCAAAAGCGATCTTCTGGTCTTCTCTAACCCTAGCAACATCGAAAACCTTCTCCATTTCCATAACCCACGTTTGAGGTTCAATTGGGTTCATGGAACCTTTGAACTCTGGCGGTCCCACCGCCTTAAAGTCCTTAAATGTTGTGTTTGGTGGAGCTCGAGGTTGGTTATTCAAGGCTCCAATCAGTATGTTCACCAACTGCTGCACGGGATTAGCGTTGACATAATTGTTATTATTGGTTGACTCTTCCTGAACCGGTTGACGTTGTTGTCTTCTCATTGGCGGCATTTTTCTGTTAAATAAACGCTTTATTAGGACTTTATTTATTTCTCTAAATAGTTAAGGCATTACTCAACAATTTAACATATCACTTAACACATCATCTCAAACAACTTGATATATTTGCATTCAAATCAAAGTTTTAACATTAAACGATAGCATAACTGCTATTTACATCAACTATCCTGGAATAAAGAATCCACAGGATTTAAAACATTCAAATATTCTTTCGTTCATAAACACGTCAGAATTTACATAAAAAAAACTAATTAAGTTCTTCACATAATTAAATAAATCATATCACTGTCGATCAAGGTACTGATTAGCCTTGCTACGCTCCTCTTCTAAGATGCGATGCATCGTCCTGCGATCCATCATGTATAATGGTAGTCATTCGAACTGGATTGGGTACCTCAAAACTCGATCTTGGTTCTCATTCATTGCCTTGTTAAGTGTAGAGTACGTTTCTCCAATCTTCTCTTTCTTTGCACGACTATCATCCTCTGCACGATCAGCTCGACACAATTCTCTTACCCAGCCTTCCTCTGCTATGTTCAGCATTTCGAAGGTTTCCTTCAATTCCTTCTTCAATTTCTCTATCTCCTCGATCTTGTCTTCAGTTTGACCCTTCTCATGGACCAAATCCCATTCTACATTTTCCAGTCGAGAGTGAAGAGTCGAAATCTCCCTCTCGTTCTGCTCTAGAGTAATATGCTGAATAACCGCTCGCTCAGTCAAATTCTGGACCTCATCTCGTAACTCTACGTACGGTCATATAACGTGTCATACATCTCAGCATCAACGGTGTACGGCGGTAACTCCTCTTCTTCCTCTTCCTCTTCATCAACAAATTCCTCCTCAGGATCCTCCTCAGGATCAATCTCGGACTCATGCTCCTGACCAACAACGGTGATCAATGTAGATGACTCCCTCTGTATCAGCTGTTCCCTAACGACATGAATGTCTCGGGGCTCCTCCTCTGTAGGTACTATAAGTACTCGGGGTTCTTCCTCCCCAGCTTGACTAGCTTCTCCAACATTCGACATCCTGACAACAAAATTTTTAACTTTTAGTTACTAAGTCGTATCATCTAACGCATACTTTAACACATAAACACATAAGGTCTTTTATTATCTTTAATAAATTACATAAATTCATTTCTTATAACTTGATAAGAGTTTTCTATCACTATCTTCTTTCTATAAGGCAACTACCTAAGGTTGTTCCCCCACCTAAGGTTCATAACCTACAGCTCTGATACCAACTTGTGACACCCCCAAATCCGGGTACTTCGATTCCACGGGATCTGGTGTTCACTGTACAAATATCATCTATCTATCTACCCATAATAAATGCAAACCATGCAATAGATAGAATAAAAATCTTCCCCTTAAGGGTTACAACATCCAAATAATAATAATACAATCCCAGGTTAAACTAACCTTAAATATCTGTGCGGAATCATAAACAAATAAGTCTTAAATAACATCATTAACTCAAGTCTTAAACATAAATACATCATCTAATAAAAATAACAAGTCTTCAACACTTGCTAACTTTGCCCTTGCCTTTACTAGTGGAAGGTTCATCGGTTCTTTCGTTCTTAACTGCAATGTTATTATAAAGCAAGAGTGAGCACTATTTCCCATAAGTATAACAATGAAATAACAATATAATAACATGCGAGTGAATTAAAGACATCTGAATAAAAGTTCAACTTTTGAATCAAGAATGAATAACAAGAATCAAAAGAATTCTGAGGGTCATAAGACCGTGAACTATGTCCTAGGTTAACAAAGGGTTATACTTGAAACCTTTAACAGTCATAAGACTATGGACCTTTCTTCTCGTACTTAGGGGGATCAGCCCTTAGTACCATACTGTGCACAATATCTTAACGCTAACCCATAAGTAAATCCCTTTACAAGGTTGTACATCTCAGTTTGACATTCGAATCTGCACCAAAGGAAGTTTGGTTTGGATAATTCAATAAGGGTTCTGAAATTTAGAACGTTCATCAACTAAGGACTAGTTGAATCAATAAAGTTCACTAGTCTAATAAGGTTCAACAATAATGATATTCAATTCGAATAATAATCTCAAGAAGTATACAACAGAACAATTACTGTATAACTGAATCATGCTTTGAAAAGATAATAAATCTTTAATATAACATTCGAACTTGAATAATAGTAATGATAATTCACTTGAGGTAAATAATAAACTTGAATAATAATGACAAGTAGGGTTAGGAAACTTGTCTCGTGCGTAGGCTAAACGATTACTACTTCTGTTCACCACAAATCCTACACACATACCATATGTATTCACGACATTCATTAGTTACATTTTCACTTAATTATTTAGTATAAACTCTACTTTATTTAACAAATCATTACCCTTCTAATTTAATTACTTAATTAAATTAGAATATTTTCATTCTCTTACTATTATTACACTCGAATAAATTATTTCATAATAATTTCCATCGAATATTTATTTTATTCCATAAACATCTCAATTAAAATATTTACTTTATTTTATAAATATTTTAATAATAATTTTCATCGAATATTTATTTTATTCCATAAATATCTCAATTAAAATATTTAATTTATTTTATAAATATTTTAATAATAATTTTCATCAAATATTTATTTTATTCCATAATATCTCAATTAAAATATTTAATTTATTTTATAAATATTTTAATAATAATTTTCATCGAATATTTATTTTTTATTTTATTTATTTATTTATTTTTTGACCGCCGGGGTGGGGTAATGTAGTTTGGTAACGTCCGCCGGGGGCGGGGTTACCCAGGCTCATTTTCTGCAGTTTCTGCAGTTCTGCAGTTCGCGAACATAACAAGGCCAAATTAGGCCAAAAATCAATCACAGGTAAAATTATACATGAATATGGCCATAACTTCCAATTAGTTATTTTTACACGAATTTAGACTTACCCAATCATTGTAATACATATATAATCATTACTTAACCCATCTAGCATGATTTTTAACAAGTTACAACACATAATTTACAAAATCAACACATTTACTTCCACTGTTCTTGATGTTCTTGAAGGTTTTAAAAATAAAACATGAAAATTGTCACTACGAATTCGTTATAACACCGAATCCGTTTATTTAAATTTTGGTCTCTTCGTATCAACATGCATAACAACATACAAGTGTAAAATTTAGGGATAATATACGATCAATACATAAAATACCGCGTATAAGGCCATATGGCCAAAACCCTAACTCTGTAATTTTTGAAATAGCAAGTCATCGTATTATGAAACTTATGATATGGTTTACAAAGTATATATAATTAAATACGATGTGATGTGCGATAACACATACAAAACCCATAATCATTACTCCTATCTCAATTACAGAGGCTTTACAGTATGAATGAAAGCCATTTTCATAAAACCCAAATAACGTAAAAATATAATTTGGTTTGGAGAAATTACCCAGAGTATAGATTAAGAAGAGGTGATCCAAGATGATCCTTTCAAAATTACCTGATAATTACACACTCACAATATCTCTAATTCTCACAAATTTTCTCTGATAAATTCTCAATCTCTCTCCCTCTCTGCTCTTCCAGACTTAGAATAATAAAAGAAAAGAAAAGAGAATGTCGTATTATAAGAACTCGACTGACGCGCAATAATGGTTAGTTAACCCAGTCATGGGTAACTGCTAGTAACCCCCACTAAGGCCATGTTTGGCTAACATAATAGATTTCAAAACTCCTTTAATTTAATAAAGCTTTATCATATAGTTTAATTCATGTCACACCCACTTGCACAATAATTCATATATCTTATTTAATATAAAAAAATATAATAACTTCTCATAAATTCACATAGTCATATATTTAATTTGCTCATTAATTAATTATATTAAATTATTAAATCTCTAATTAATAAATAAATAAATTAAAATAACATCATGCTTAATTAAATAATTCATTTAATTCAATAAGCTGACATAATTATATACTTGAATAATAAATATTCTTCATATTAATTTAATAAATGTAACACATATAATTAAATTAATCTACCACAATTGCGTCAATTAATTATTTAATCTAATAATTAAATCATCAAAAAATATTTATTTAATTCTATAAATATTAAAATTAATTACAAAATTCTCGTTCATCACAAGAAACATAACAGAACACATCAGGTCTGGTGTAGGTCTGGCGCAGCTGCGCTGTACCCTAGTAAAATTAGGGCACAGTTGCGCCATGCTAGAAACAAAAATTGACTTTGGGTTACGGCGCAATTGTGCTGCACCCTAGTACAATTAGGGCGCAGCTGCGCCATGCCTACATCAGAGACAGTAAATTGCTCTGTTCTGTATTGCTTCAGACATCCATACTGTTCTTTGATTTAAACGTGCTTATTATCATCAATTAAGAGTTTAAACATGTAAGCCTACTTCCTAAACACATCATGGCATGTTAATTTACATCAATTGACATGGAATTTCAAGAAATTCATATCATTTGAGAAAACCCAATTTATGAACACAAGTTAAGATTTTATACCTCTTGGAGCTAAATGAACCTAGTTTCTTCCCTTTGAACTTGCTAGCCTCTTCTATGGACAACCTACACTCAAACTATAATTATCAGTGTTTTCACACAAACAAAATAATGTAAACTGAAAATGGAGCTACCATTTATAGAAGGAGTTTGGACTGCGATTTAGCTTTACATGAAAGGTTAAGACTGGAATGTAGAAGAAGAATACATTGGTTCTGAAGGGGTTGCTCAACCACCCACCATCAGCTACCTTTCTATCCAATAATCACAGTGTAAGACCCCAACTTTTATGAATAAAAATAAATTTTCTTTAATTATTATTTTTGAATATTATGGAATGAATTTGATATAATGTTATGGTTGTGGGTAATATTTATAAAGTTTGCAAAGTACGCAAGTTGTTATATAATATTCGATTGGTCAGGGAATATTCGTTTTAACAGGGAATATTCGTGCGACGACCCAATCATTGGTGGTGCCCACAACGGAATTATTGTCAGGTTGAGAAAACGAAAAAAATATTTTTATGAAAATAACGACGGAAGTTTTTCCGTTAACTGTTGAAACACCCGGTGTTAAAAGTACAGTAATACACGTGGTTGCATAGTGATGATGAAGTTTTGTTTTATTAGTATTATTAATGTAATAAAACAGAAAAACTTGTTATATAAAATAGAATACTTTTATAAAGTTATCTGTTTTATTAGATAATAATTAGAATATATTATATTTTATTATGTATAGTATTTGCATAGTTCCTACATAGTATTTACATAGTAAAATCTTTTTATATAAAACAGAATACTTTTATAAAGTTATTCGTTTTATTAGATGATAAATAGAATATATTATATTTTATTGTAAACCAATCTGGACCGTCCATTTAAAAATAAATCAATCTGTAGAAGGGTTATTACTATTTTGGGGGCATCACAGTTGGGATCAACCCATTGTGGTGTTTAGTTGGTTATTATCGGAGATTCGTAGAAGGGTTTTCTCGAATCTCTACTCCCTTAACTCAGCTGACTCGGAAAGATGCAAAATTCGGTTGGAACGAGGAATGTGAGAAGAGTTTTCAAGAACTCAAGAGGAGACTCATTTCAGCACCTGTTCTGACAATACCATCTGGCTCGGAGGGATTTGTCATCTACAGTGATGCTTCAGGCAAATGGTTAGGATGTGTTCTTATACAACATGGGAAAGTCATAACATATGCCTCTCGATAACTCAAAGAATATGAGAGGAATTATCATACTCATGATCTAGAGTTGGAAGCTATTGTTTTTGCACTAAAGATTTGTAGGCATTACTTGTATGGGGAGAAAGTGTAGATCTTTACGGATCATAAAAGCCTCAAATAATTCTTCACTCAAAAGGAACTTAATATACGACAGCGACGTTGGCTTGAACTATTGAAAGATTATGATCATACCATCCAATACCATCCTGCAAAAGTAAATGTGGTAGCTGACGCATTGAGTAGAAGATCATATGCGGGTACGAGTGCGATATTGTCAACGCAAAGGCCCATTTTGTATGAATTGCAAAGGATGGAGATAGAGATAAAGATTCTAGGGACCCATGTAATGATGGCGAATATACAAGTAGAACTGACTTTAATCGATAAAGTTAAAGCTGCTCAAGCTAGAGACCTGGACCTGATGCGTATGAGGAAAAAAGTACAAGAAGATGTTATGCCAAAAACAAGAATCGATGAAGAAGGAATACTTCGAGTCAACCATAGACTTTGTGTTCCTATTGACCCTGATTTAAAGTATAAAATCATGATAGAGGCGCACAACATATCGTTTGTAATCCATCCTGGGAGTACCAAAATGTATCGTGATCTTCGACATACATTTTGGTGGAGCAATATGAAGAGAGAGATATCACTTTTTATCTCAAAGTGTCTAACTTGTCAACGAGTCAAGGTGGAGCATCAAGTACCAAAAGGTCCATTGCAACCACTTGAAATTCTAGAATGGAAGTGGGAGCACATTACCATGGATTTCGTTACTGGTCTTCCCAAGGTTTTTCAAGGCATAGATGCAATTTGGGTCATTGTTGATAGATTGACCAAGTCTGCTCATTTCTTATCAATACGAGAAACTTATACACTTGAACGTCTTGCTCGTATGTACATAAATGAGATTGTGAGACTGCATGGTATTCCAGTATCCATAGTTTTTGATCGAGACCCAAGATTCACTTCACGATTTTGGGTTAGTTTGCAAAAAGCTATGGGCACGGATTTATAATTTAGTTCAGCATATCATCCTCAGACGGATGGACAATCAAAGAGGACTATTCAAACTCTTGAAGATTTATTAAGACTCTATGTCCTTGACTTCAAGGGAAGTTGGGACAAGTTCTTACCATTGGTGGAGTTTTCATACAACAACAGTTATCAAGGAAGTATTGGCATGGCTCCATTCGAGGCATTGTATGGAAGAAAATGTCGTTCTCCAGTATGCTGGGATGAGGTGGGTGAAGCAACATTGTTGGGATCAGAATTGGTATGTCTGACTACGGAAAAGATTCAAACGATCCGAAAATGTATACAAACCTCACAAGACCGACAAAAGAGTTATGCTGATCTTCATCGAAAGGACGTGGAATTCGATATTGGAGATCATGTGTTGTTACGTGTTGCTCCATGGAAAGGAGTTACGAGATTTGGAAAGAGAGGAAAGCTCAATCCTCGATTCATTGGCCCATTTTTAATCCTCGACCAAGTAGGGACTATAGCCTATAAACTCACTTTATGGCCAAGTATGTCTCGTGTTCATAACGTTTTTCATATATCCATGTTACGTATATATGTGAAAGAACTGAACCACATTATTGAGTTAGAACCGGATGAAATAGCGGAAGATTTAACGTATGAAGAGGTTCCCGTTCAAATCTTGGATAAGAAGGAACATATTCTATGCCCCAAGGTTATAACTCAAGTCAAAGTTTTATGGAGGAACCCCGATGTTGAGGAAATAACCTGGGAGTTAGAATCTGAAATGAAATCAAGGTATCCTTACCTCTTCGACATACCAGGTACGTACCCTAATTTCGAGGGCAAAATTTTATAAGAAGGGGAGATTGTAAGACCCCAACTTTTATGAATAAAGATGAATTTTCTATAATTATCATTTTTGAATATTATGGAATGAATTTGATATAATGTTATAGTTGTAGGTAATATTTATAAATTTTACAAAGTACGCAATATGTTATATAATATTCGATTGGTCGGGGAATATTCGTTTTAATAGGGAATATTCGTGCGACAGCCCAATCATTAGTGGACCCCACAACAAAATTATTATCGGATTGAGAAAATGACAAAAATATTTTTATGAAAATAACGGTAGAAGTTTTACCGTTAACTGTTGAAACACCCGGTGTTAAAAGTACAGTAATACGCGTGGTTGCATAGTAGCACACGGTATTGATAATTGATGCTTACGTGAGAAGTCACTCAGTTTTTTTCAATTATCGCTTCAGTAATTGTTGCATAGTATCTCACGTTAATTGATTCAATTATTGTCGATATTTTATATATTATTAAATCAATAATTGAGACGACGAAGTTATTAATATTATTATTTGCAATATTAACGATGTCTAGAAGTTCTGCCAAGTAGAGGTTTGGTCACCTAATTGCGCGCCAATAGGGAGAAATTCTTATTGGAAAGCCCCCTCTTTCCTGAGAACGACCTGGTCGATTAATAGTGTGAATTATAATAATGATGATGAAGTTTTGTTTTATTAGTATTATTAGTGTAATAAAACAGAAAAGCTTTTTATATAAAATAGAATACTTTTATAAAGTTATCTGTTTTATTAGACAATAATTAGAATATATTATATTTTATTATACATAGTATTTGCATAGTGCCTACATAGTGTTTGCATTGTAAAATCTTTTTATATAAAACAGAATACTTTTATAAAGTTATTCGTTTTATTAGATGATAAATAGAATATATTATATTTTATTATAAACCAATCTAGGCCGTCCGTTTAAAAATAAATCAATCTGGACCGTTCAGAATTTAGTTACTATTCAGTCCATTATTTTATAAATAGAAGTTCATTCCTTCATTATTTCTTACGAATTCACTGAAACTATAGAGAGAGAAAATATAGAGAGAAAGAAGAAAAGTGTTCTGCTACTTCACCACTTCTATATTCAGTTTCTTCTAAGGTAAGGGATATTATTTATTTCCTATTCATGAAGAGAAATTCTGTTATTCCATTCTTTATCATTATGTTGGAATAACCTGTCTATGCGAAGTACTGCATACATGGTGAAATTCTTTTGTTATTCCATTCTTTATTATTCTGTTGGAATAACCCGTCTATGCGAAGTACCGCATACATGGTGAAATTCTTTTATTATTCCATTTTTATTATTCTGTTGGAACATCTTGTCGGTGCGAATTTCGCCTGACCTGGTTCCATTATTTATTATTCTGTTGGAACATCCTGTCTGTGCGTTTATGCATGACGTGGTTCCGTTATTTATTATTCTGTTGGAACATCATGTCGGTGCGAATTTTACTTGACCTGGTTCCGTTATTTATTATTCTGTTGGAATATCCTGTCTGTGCGTTTACGAATGACCTGGTTCCGTTATTTATTATTCTGTTGGAATAACCTGTCTGTGCGGTCTATCGCATGCCTGGTGGTTTCTTTTGTTATTCCATTCTTTATTATACTCAGTTGGTTAAATTTTTAACTTCTATACTCCATCAAATTAGTGGAATATCCTTGATATTTGCGCTTCATACAATATCTTTTCATAAAAATATTCTTGTGAGCATTCTTGAATTTTACTCTACAAAGAAGTATCATGTTGACAATTTGGACGTTATTAGTTCCTAGATAAATTAATTCTTTAACTTGTTTTATTGAATTCTTATATCATTATCATCATCCTCATGTTTATATTATGTTCAAAGTTATTTGTGGCCTATAGTGCATAGATGGACTTGGTATGATTATGACCAGGGATTTATGGGTATAATCATGACCGTAATGTTAGAAATGCTATGGTAAAAGTTCTCATTGGCCCGTAGTGCATTGATGAACAGTTGTTGGCATGATCATGACCATTAACGAATACACGAATATCC
Source organism: Panax japonicus (assembly GCA_020205505.1). Lineage (NCBI taxonomy): Eukaryota > Viridiplantae > Streptophyta > Magnoliopsida > Apiales > Araliaceae > Panax > Panax japonicus. The sequence continues at coordinate 29,237,775 of CM035102.1, forward strand.
TTGGCCCGTAGTGCATGAATAATTTGTGGTTGTGATACTAATGAATATCCTTGGCCGTAGTGCAGGGATGATGTGGATTATTTATTAAGCTGAGTCTCAGCGATAAAAGTGATGAAAAACCTTTTAAATCATAAAAGATAATAGATTGTATTCTCTACTCGACTCTTTTAATGAATTGCTTGTTCCGCTGCAGTTAAACTTGATGTTTGTTATATTGTATCAGGTTATCACTGTTGAAAGCTAATGATAATTTATTCTGCATTATCATAGTCATAATATTTCTTACTGAGCTAGTTGAGCTCACCCTTTTTCTTTCATTGTTCTCTTCAGGAAATGAGAACGTAGCAGGGACTAGTCGGGGATCAGAGTGACGGTCCAAATAATAGCATTAGTAGTCCTCACTATTCTGTTAAATAGAGTTATAATAAATGTAATGAGGACTCAATTGAGTGTGGATATTGTCTAGATGACAATATTTGTATTAAAACTCACAGCATATGTTTTGTCGTATTTTACACGACTGTTGTATAATTTAGTTGTATTTGAATTTTGTACCATGTATTTGGCGACTCAAGATGGGTTATGTATACCTATTTGGGGGGCGTCACACACAGACTTGGAAGTTACATATTTAAGGTGTAGGTTACTGTTCATGTACTGGGAGGTCACTCATTTTGGGACAAAAATCCAATCTTAGCAACAAGCTTGGTTTGGTTACTATAATTCCCAAAATGTAATCTTAATGTACAACAATTACCATATTAAGAAATTTAGGGATTATTTAGGTACTCAGATCATATAATCCATATACATTAAATATACACAGTAAAATAACTCAGTTAGGTATTATTGTCCGGGTAGCTCTATAATTATATTTTTTGTACGTACATAGCCACCTTATCATATTATTTAATATTATCTATCCGGTGTACACACATAATTTCTATCCCAATTTATAGAATACACAGATATTTAATTATTTCTGTTTAAAAATCACTTGTTATTTTATTGCACTACTTTATACTTTATATCATTAGAAGGTATTCTTATTATATGATTCTATGTATGTCACACATTACACTAATGTTCCATTTCATTATCAACAATAGAACTAATTTTTCTAAGTTTGGACACTGGCTCAGCTGCGCCATTTTGTACTGCTGGGAGGGCGCAGCTGCGCCGGTCCCTTGCAGTGCCAAATGGGTTAGCTTCAAGCCATTTCCAAATTCTATCACCACATAAGTCTTATATTAGATTATTTAACTTCTACACTAGTGATATACGCACAATTGACATAAATCATTATGTTCAACTCTTGCCACCATATTCAAATAAATTGAATATTTAATTATTAAGAATCCTATCAATTCCTTGATATCAAACTCTTAGGGTTAGTCCACTAATTTAAATAACTATTAGTGACTCCCTTTAATCATTCATAGATTCACATGTCCACATAAGGTTCACAAAACTAACTCATTAAAAATTAAATCACATATTTAATTAATAAAGAGTTTAAAGTACATGGTCGTTACAACTTGTTTGATTCAAATCGGCAACCGCACGTTACCCGTTGATCTCATCTCTTTGAAAATACTTGCATTTGATGTGATTTTAGGGATTGATTGTTTAACTACTCATCATGCTAAAATTGATTATTTTCGCAAGGTTGTTAGTTTTCATATTCCTAAACAACCTATTATGCAAATTCAAGCAACCAAACCACTAAAGTCAATCACTGTCATATCAAGCCATAAAGCTATTCGTTTATTAAAAAACGAATGTCAAGCTTTCTTAGCCCATGTCATGGATTTAAAAAAAATATGTCAGATTTGAATGATATTTCTATTGTTAATAAATTTCATGATGTATTCCCCGAAGAACTTTCTGGCCTAACCCTAAAGCGTGAAATCGAGTTTGGTATTGACCTTGAACCCGATACAAAACCTATTTCTAAAGCCCCATATCGAATGGCTCCCATTGAACTTCAGGAGTTAAAAACTCAACTACAGGAATTATTAGATATCGGTTTCATTCGTCCTAGTGCGTCTCCTTGGGGTGCTCCTGTTCTACTTGTGAAGAAGAAAGATGGAAGTATGTGACTTTATATTGACTATCGGTAGTTGAACCATGTCACCATCAAAAACAGGTACTTGTTGCCTCGCATTGATGACCTTTTTGACTAGTTGCAAGGCGCTAAATTCTTTTCAAAGATCAACCTTCATTCCGGATATCATCAGTTAAAGATTAAAATCGATGACATTCCAAAGATTGCTTTTAGAACTCAGTACGAGCATTATGAATTCCTAATCATGTCTTTTGGATTGACTAATGCTCCTTTTGCCTTCATGGATATGATGAACCGAGTATTTAAGGAATATTTGGATCATTTTGTGGTCATCTTTATTGATGACATCCTCATATACTCCAAAAGCCGTGAAGATCATGAGCAACACTTGAGGTTGATATTCCAAAACCTTCGTGAAAACAAGCTATATGCCAAGTTGAAGAAATACGAGTTCTAGCTTGAGGAAGTAGCATTCCTTGGGCATGTGATATCAAATAACATAATATCTGTTGACTCGGTAAAAATTGAAGCAATTCAAAGTTGGGAGCAACCTAATTCAGTAATTGAAGTGCGTAGCTTTTTGGGCTTAGCTAGTTATTATCGGAGATTCATTGAAGGATTTTTCTCGAATCGCTACTCCATTAACGCAGCTAACTCAAAAAGATACAAAATTCGGTTAGAGCAAGGAATGTGAGAAGAGTATTCAAGAACTCAAGAGGAGGCTCATTTCAGCACCTATTATGACAATATCATCTGGTTCGGAGGGATTTGTCTTCTACAGCAATGCTTCAGGTAGAGGGTTAGGATGTGTTCTCATGCAATATGGGAAATTCATAGCCTATGCCTCAGGACAACTTAAAGAATACGAGAGGAATTATCCTACTCATGATCAAGAGCTGGCAGCTATCGTTTTCACACTTAAAATCTGGAGGCATTACCTGTATGGGAAAAAAGTGGAGATCTATACAGATCATAAAAGACTCAAATATTTCTTCACCCAAAAGGAACTCAACATGCGACAACGACGTTGGCTTGAGCTATTGAAAAATTACGATCATACCATTCAATACCATCCTGGAAAAGCGCATGTAGTAGCTGACGCATTAAGTAGAAGATCATATGCGGGTACGAGTGCGATATTGTCAATGCAAAGGCCCATTTTGTATGACTTAGAAATGATGGAGATAGAGTTAAAGATTCTAGGGACCCACGTGATAATGGAAAATATACGAGTAGAACCGACTTTAATCCATAAAGTTAAAGCTGCTCAAGAAATAGACCCAGAGCTGGTGCATATGAGGAATAAAGTACAAGAAGGTACTATCCCGGAAGCAAGAATTGATGAAGAAGGAATACTTCGAGTCAACTCCATACTTTGTGCTCTAAACGACCCTGATTTAAAGTATAAGATAATGATGGAAGCACACAACACACCGTTTGTAATCCATCTTGGGATTACCAAAATGTATTGTGATCTTCGACATACATTTTGGTGGAGCAATATGAAAAGAGAGATCGCAGAGTTTATCTCAAGGTGTTTAACGTTTCAACAAGTCAAGGTGGAGCATCAAGAGCCAAAAGTTCCATTACAACCACATGAAATTCTAGAATGGAAGTGGGAGCACATTCCTAAGGTTTCTCAAGGCATAGATGTGATTTGGGTCATTTTTTATAGATTGACCAAGTCTACTCATTTCTTACCTATACGAGAAACTTATTCACTTAAACATCTTGCTCGTATATACATAAAAGAGATTATAAGACTGCATGGTATGCTAGTATCCATAGTTTCTGATCGAGACCCAAGATTCAATTCACGATTTTGGGTTAGTTTGCAAAAAGCAATGGGCAAGAATTTACGATTTATTTCAGTATATCATCCTCAAACGGACGGGTAGTCAGAGAGGACTATTCAAACTCTTGAAGATCTATTAAGACTTTGTGTCCTTGACTTCAAAGGAAGTTGGGACAAGTTCTGTGACAAACCGAGAAATTAGAAAATTTATGAAAATCTAAAATGATTGATTTAAGGTCAAATAATAGACCTAGACAAAAAATAAGTGTATCCGTTTGATGTTATTGGGATTGAATTTTGAGGATTTCAAAATTCGGTGAAGGATATAGGTGAATTATTCAGGATTAAGGATTTATGTGAATATATATGTGTACTAAATGTGGTTAAGGGTCATGGGTTGACCATACTAATTATATATGTGTCAAACCCTAATCGTATATTAAGAATGACAACGTTCAGTTAGAAAACCCTAACATCTAATAAGAAACCCTAGAAACTGGTTCTGGAAACCCTAGTTTTAGTTCCGGGAAATCTGAAATCCTAAATCGGATATTAAAAACCCTAGATTTGGAATGCAATGTATGTACAAGGTTAAACGTCATTAATATTAAATAATTAGGGAAAACCCTACTGAATTATCTAAAATCTTAATTGATTATTTGAAAACCCTAATACCAGATCTGAAAACCCTAGTTTCAGATTCTGATAAACGGAAGCCCTAATCTGGGAATATAACGGAGAATTATAATGCTCAAGTGATTTAGATTATAAGTCTAATTAGGGTAAAGCTTAATTAGTTAGCAAACCCTAATTTCCAATTTTTGGAACCCAAATTGTTTCGTCAGAAACCCTAATGCTCAATTGTGGATTTAATTGCTAAAATTAGCAATGCTAATTAGGAAACCCTAATCCTAATTATTTTAATTTATGAGTAATTACAAAACTCTAATCTAATTACGACTATTTAATTTCTACTTTAGAAAATTATTTTCTATTAGAAAACCCTAATTTGTGGGATTGAAAACCCTAATGTTCATTTTGAACCCTAATTGTGCAGTGATAGATTTAATTGCTATATTAGCAATGTTAGTTACGAAATATATATCCTAATTGCCAAGTTATTAGAAACCCTAATCTAATTAGGAAATCTAATTTCTAAAATTGAAATATTATTTTAAAACCTTAAAATGTGGTTTTGAGACCTAATGTACAAATTTGACCCTAAGTGCTTAATTAACAAATTTAATTAGGATGAATTGGTCCTAATTAGCAAAGATTGGTTTATAAATAGGAGAATTATGATATAATTAGGAGGCCCTAATTATAATTTAGAAATAAAAATTTTCTATTTTAAAATTTAATTAGAAAATTTTTGAAATCCAAGTTGCTATATATTTATGGGTTAAAATCTAAACCCTAAATGGTTAAACCCTAAACCCTAAGGCAATTTTCTAGAAATTTAAGGAAAGGACATAAATGCCCTTTTTAGTATTATTTTAGGTTTCTTGCAAATCTTGGCAAAATATTGGTTGTTCACCAACCCTAGCTATAACCTAGTCCTAGCATGTGACTAAAATCAACACATCGGCCTATATTGCCAGCCAATTGATTAAATGCATTGCACTTGTTGAGTATTTAAAGAATTAGAGAGAGAAATGAGCTACTTTACTCTCATTTTTCTCCCAAGCAATCCTCTCTCTAAAAACTAAAAATTTGGAGTGAGGGAGAGAGAAAAGATGAACCATGATAAAGTTTTAGCAAGCCTGAAATAGATCAAAGGATCAGAAAATCAAAATCAAGCTCAAAAGGTATAAAAACCATAAAATTTCGAAATCTGTGATTTGATGATTGTTTGATGTTAGTGATTGTTTAAATATGTGTTATAAGGTGTCAATTAGAGATCTGGGTTGTTGGATCATGGATCCATAATACCTAGATGCTTGAATCTAGTATTTTAGAAAATCTGGAAAAGTTGGAAACAGTCGTCTGACATTCATATGTCAGACATTATAGATCTTCATCTGTTAATGTTTAGGTGTGTTTAATGTTATAGATCTGTTCTCTAGTATATGTTCTTTAATCTGAGACTTGAATCAACCTCAGATCGTGTCTAGATCTTAAGATGTATGCAGTCAAACTGAGTTGACCGGCGTTGACTGTGACGAATCTGGGTAACCCAGATTACCCAAAAATTTATGACAACCCATTTGAATACTCTGATCTTCATGTTGTTAATCGATCTGGACATGTTAGTGTAATGTAAATGAAGACTGACATTTATACTTCAGTTTCATGCTTATATAACTCACAGATCTTGTATAAAATCAAAGATAAAAAGGGTTAAAGTAGGGATGACCGGCTGTTCTTGAGGATTTCTGGAAAATCCAGAAATCTTCATATACGATTTTTGTGTCAGACTTTGACCGGTCCATTTTACTTAGATTAATTGTTGTTATGATGATCGGATGTTGTGTATTTATACCCTGACATGTATTTTACAAGATTCAACTTTTATATTATACAACACAAGTACAGAACCCAAGATATAATGATTCTAATAAGCTAGTCCGAACTGTTCTTCATTTCTGGGAAAACCCAAAAATGAAGAACAGCTCTGACAATGATTTCGGGAGCCCAGATCTTACTGCTATGTTGTTGTTTGGTCATGAAATGAGTTTGTAGTTGTAGTACTACATGAGTACTACAATAGTAACCTCATAAGTTACCTAAAACGTATCAAGAACACGGCTTTAATGCTGGTCAAACTAGGTAGCATAAGCTCTGACAGATTTTCTGGGCATTAGCGACGGATTCGTCGCCAGAAACCCCTATAGCGACACTTAATTTCGGAAATTAATTAAATTAATTAAAAAAATAGAAAAAAAATGGTTTTTAATTATTTTAAAAATACATAATAAATTATAAAAAATTATTTTAAAATTTGAAAAATAGTTTTTAACTATTTTGAGTATATTTCGAAAATATTTATTATTTTTGGAATGTAAATGGTATTTATTTATTTAATTATAATATTAAATAAATTATTTAAAAATAATTTTAATTCATGAAAAATCATGAAAAATTATTTTATGGTATAAGAAAATATTTTAAGTTATTTTTGATGACTTTTAATATTTTATGATGAAATTCATTAATTAATCAATAATAATGATAATTAGTTTATTTAATAGATATATTAAATAAATTATGGAAAATAGAATTTATGTTTTAAAAATCATATAAAAATGATTTAAGTGTTATAAAAATATTTTAAGTTATAAAATATAACTTTTGATATTTAGTCATGAAAATATTAATATTTTAATATTAATATTAATTATCAGAAAATGGATTTAAGTGTTTAAAAATCATATAATTATGATTTTAAAGTAATAAAAATACTTTGATATATTATAATTATATTATAATATTATATAATGATTTTTATTAATATTTTATATTAAATAAATATTAATGATTAAGGAATTATGTGGTATTTAATTCATTTAAATACGGTTTTAATGATTTGAAAAATGCTGATAAATGGTAATAATTATCCGAAAATTATTACGAGCCTAGGAAAAATGTTTTAACTGATAAGAAAATTATCTGTGATATTTTTAAGTATTAAGTCAGAGTTTAATTGAACTTAAACTCGATATTCATCCGACTAGACCGTCGGGATGATAGAATTGTGTCGGTTTCAACTCAGACTGCAATAGTTTGACTTGATACCTAATTTTATGTGTGTTATAGACTGATAGGCTTATGTGTTATGTGTTTAGGTTATTCTGTGTGTATAAATATAACAGTATTATACTGTGATGATATTATTCTAATATTGGAGATCTATATTACTAATATTAGGTCTTCGGGTAAAGTGTTATAAATTGCGTTGCGGTAATCAACGGTTCAGGCAAGTTTCCTTGTACTTAACTCTAATAAGAGTGTTTTATTCAAGCTTATGGTTAATCATTTCTGATTGCCACGAAAAATTGTATTCTTTACATCTTGCATGTATAAGGCAGGTATGAAAGGCTGATCACCTTCATTACCAGTTGGTTCAGAAATGTTTGTTCATGTATAATACTTGTTCAGTCAGAAATTTGTTCGTGCTAGTTCTCAATTATATTGATGAATTATAGCAAGCCCATTATTCATACTCTTCAATCATGATATATCGTTATATTATTGTATATAAACTTGCTGGGCAACTTTTATGCTCACCCTTGCTATATCATGATAAAACATTGCAGATAAGGTGAATGCTTTCGGATACAGGAAATGATTAAAACCAAGTTCAGCTTGGGATATAAAGTGCAGCTAGTTTGTAATAGCGTATTTGATAAATATTATTGTGTAATAGATATTTTATGAAATGTGTATTAAGTTAAGGTTACTCGACCTTGGGGAATAGTGTGTAATGTATTGTATAAACAATTTATGTTTATATCTTCTGCAAATAGTTATAGAAATAGTATACCGAATCCGAGGTGATTTGGGACCTGGATTCGGGGCTACTACAAGTTCTTTCCATTGGTGGAGTTTTCATACAACAACAGTTATCAAACAAGTATTTGCATGGCTCTATTCGAGGCGTTGTATGGACGCAAGTGTCGATCTCCAGTATGCTAGGATGAAGTGGATGAAGGAACGTTGTTGGGACCAGAATTGGTATGAATGACAACGAAAAAGATTCAAATGATCCGATAACGTATAAAGATCTCACAAGATCGACAAAAGAGTTATGCTGATCTTCATCGAAAGGACGTAGAATTCAATTTTGGAGAGCATGTGTTGTTACGTGTTGCTCCATGGAAAGGAGTTACAAGATTTGGAAAGAGAGGAAAGCTCAATTCTCAATTCATTGGACCATTTGAAATCCTCGATCGAGTAGGAACTATGGCCTATAGACTCGCCTTACCGCCAAGTATGCCTCGTGTTCATAACATTTTTTACATATCTATGTTACGTAAATATGTGAAAGACCCAAACCACATTATTGAATTAAAACCGGATGATATAGCGGAAGATTTAACATATGAAGAGGTACCTGTTAAAATCTTGGATAAGAAGGATCATATTCTATGCTCCAAGGTTATACCTCAAGTCAAAGTTTTGTGGAGAAATCACGTTGTTGTGGAAATGACCTGGGAGTTAGAATCTGAAATAAAGTTAAGGTATCCTCACCTTTTTGACATACCAGGTACGTACCCTAATTTCTAGGAAAAAATTTCATAAGAAGGGGAGGTTGTAAGACCCCAACTTTTATAAATAAAGATTTTTTTTCTCGAAATATATTTTTGAATATTATGGTATGGTTTTGATATAATGTTATAGTTGTGGGTAATATTTACAAATTTTGCAAAGTAAGTAAGTTGTCATAAAATATTCGATTGGTGAGGAAATATTCATTTTAACAGTTAATATACGTACGATGACAAAATCATTGGTGGACCCCATAACAAAAGTATTGTCGGAGTTAGAAAACGACATAAATGTCTTTTTATAAAAATAACGGCAAATGTTTTACCGTTAAACTGTTTAAATACCCGGTGATAAAAGTACAATAATACACGTAGTTGTATAGTAGCACACGGTATTTATTATTGATGCTTACGTGAGAAGTTACTCAGTTATACTTAATTATTGCTGCAGTAATTGCTTCATAATATCTCTCATATTATTGATTTAATTATTGTCATAGTATCATCTGCATAATATTTTATATTTTAAATTAATAATTGAGACGATGAAGTTATTCATATTATTAATTACAATATTGACGATGTCTAGAAAGTTCTGTTGAGTAAAGGGGTTTGGTCACCTAATCGCGCACCAATAGGGAGAAATCTTTATCGGAAAGCCCCCTCTTTCCTGGGAATGATCTGCTTGTTAAATACTGTGAGGGATAATATTAATGATGAATAATTTTGTGTTGATTAAAGATTAAATTGATATTTCCATTGTGTTGGGATTATTAGTGTTAGTGGAAATCGACATTTATTTCGATAATAATTGATTTCTGGAGGTTAAATTGACCAATCGGGTAATTAATCAGATAAATGAGTAATTAATTGCTATTAGTTCACGTGCATATAAATATTTGTTCACATGAATGGAACTATTGATTCACATGCATGTACTATTAGGGGAAGTGGTGCAAGTTTGATAATACTTGTAGCACTAAATTAAAAATGGAGGAAATGATGAAGGTACTATATTGTAATAATTTGAGCCCCAAAACGTGCAATTATTGAAACTATGTTTTTCTATAAATAGAAGCTCATTCTTCTTTTATTCTCACCAATTCACTAAGATTCACCAGAGCAATTATAGAGAGAGAAGCTATATAGAGAGAAGCTATAGACAAAAAAAAGAAGAGTATTCTGCTACTTCACTATTCTAGTATTTAGTCTTCTTCTAAGGTAAAGGATATTATTTTTTTTCCAGTATTCGTGAGAAATAATATTTTCTTCCATACTCCATAGTATATGAGTAATATTATTTCGTTTTATTCCTAATTCTACACTCATTCTGTTAAAATATTGCTTCTATACTCCTTAAAATTAGTAAAATTTCCTTGATATTTGCACTTCATTCAGTATCTTTTTATGAAAAAATTATTCTAAGTATTCTTGATAATTATTGATCTTTTCATGCCAGAATACTATTCATGGGGTACTATTCACAAAATACTATTTAAGGGGTACTATTCATGAAAAATATTCACAAAGTACTATTCACGGGTACTATTCATGAAGTACATTCATGAGATATTATTCACTCGGGTACTATTTACCCGGTGTATTATTCATAACAAAAATTGATTTTTTTGCTGTCGAAGTTATTTTTGATACAATATTATTCTTAAACTTTACTCCACAACGTAGTATCATATTGACAATTTGGACATTATTGAATTCTGGATAAATTAAATTATAAATCTTTAAAAATTTATCCTTTGCTTTATTTTAATTGAATTCTTATAACATTGTCATCATCCTCATGCTTATATTATAATGAAAGTCATTTGTGGCTTACGTGCATAGATGGACTGTCGATTGGTATGATTATGACCAGGGATTATTTGGTGTAATCATGAACGTAAAGTTACAAATGATGTGGTAAAAGTCCTCATTGGCCCGTAGTGCATTGATGGACAGTGGTTGGCATGATCATGACCATTTGTGAAAACACGAATATCCTTAGCCCGTAGTTCAAGGATAATTCGTGGTCGTGATACTAAGGAATATCATTAGCCGTAGTGCAGGGATTATTCGATTATGTGGATTATTTATTAAGCTAAGTCTCAGTTATAAAATTGATAATAACTTTTAAATCATAAAAGATAGCAGATATCATGCTCTATTTGACTTTTCTAATGGATTGCTTGTTCCGTTGTAGTTAAACTTGATGTTTATTGTATTTTATCAATTTAACACTGTTGAAAGCTAACGATAATTTATTCTGCATTATCTTAGTCATAATATTTCTTACTGGGCTAGTTGAGCTCACCCTTTTGCTTTCATTGTTCTCTTCAGGAAATGAGAACGTAGCCGGGACTAGTCGGGGAATGGAGTGATGGTTCGAGATGGTTGTTTTAGCAGTCCTCACTATTTAGTGTGATAATAAATGTAATGTGGATTTAATTTGAGTTTGGATATTGTCTATGAGACGATATTCGTGTAAAAACTCTCAGCTCATGTTGTATAATTAAGTTTATATTTGTATTCAGTACAATGTATTTGGTGACCCAAGATGTGTGATGTATACCTATTTTGGGGGCGTCAAAGAATACTTCTAAAACCTTAATATTATATATATGAATATTTTATATTCACGAGTCTTATGAATTCACGTTGGGCGAATTGTTGTTATAAAAACTGAAATGTTGAAATTGTGTGTAATTGTGGTGTTAGAATTTGCATTTAGACAAGATTTAGAGTGCTAATTACGTTAAAAAGAAAGAGAATTGTTTACAGTGCATGTTTATATATATGGCTTGCAAAAGTACCAAATTTGATGGTTAATTTGTAAACTAATCTGTACATTAAGCCTTGAATTCATTAATTAGGTAAGAAACGAAGAGAACGTAGTTTGAATAAGTTAATTTCATGTAGAATTGTTGTAGACACTAGAAATTTTCTGCGCACCTGTTACTAACATTGCAGGAGGGCAGATTCGTCTTTCAGAGATAACCTTAGAAGACAGCTCATATCTATTTCGGATACTACCGAAAGTTCAGTCTCTACCCCAGAAGACACACCAGGAGTATCAGTTCAAACCTCATAGATAACCCCGAGTTTCATCCTTGGAGATAACCCCAAGGAATGCTGTTGCAGTTCCGGTGATAACCCCAGAAATACTTGTTTCAAATGCATGCATTCAGCCTCAAACTCAGACCTCCTGCCGAGGCAATCATTCCAAGAACTCGGAGATAACACCAGGAAGACAGACACACTTGAAGATGACCCTGAGGAATTCAAACACTTGCAGCAGTCCAATCTCAGAGAAAACCCTGAACAACGTCTGCTTTATAAGCCCAAACCGGAGATAACCCCGGTGAGGGGAAAAATCGCCATCTTCCCACCTCAACCCCACATTGCGTCGTCTCAACATTTCATACGTACAATTCTACACAACAATGTCCCACAAGAGCTAAGGAGTAACAATCCTGAGTGACTATTACGCATAACAGCACATCGGATAGAATTTGAAGCGTGAAGACCATGGGCATGGTCCCCTCTTCTTGCCTTAGTACAACCTCTAATCCCATGTCATTGCATACCTCTCGACAAAAGTGGTCCGAAAAAGGTCTTGTACACCTTGTTCGGATACTCGGATTGAAGTTCTGCAAGTTTGAAAGGACATTACAGTGCACGAGTGCACGCACTTTGAGACGACGGGACCAGCAGGAGCCCGAGGCACCCCGGGCAGCCGCATGTGCACTTGCGGCTGCCGCAGGTACACCTGCAGCCACCAGCTCTATAAATATAGAGCTTGGGGTGGCGATAATTTAAGAGAAAAAGGCGAGGAAGCACTGTCCAATTTGCTCTGTACACACCCCATATTGAGTGCTTTCTCATTTTAAACACATGTTAGCTCAAATATAACTATATTTTTACCGGTGGGAGCCGAGTGTTTATCCATTTAGAGTCATAGAAGTCTTCTTTGGCAGCCCACTGTAAGCCTTCTTACACTTTATAAAGCTTTTCTCTTCATTTTTGCACACACTATTCTTCAAATTGAGAGTCATGTTTTATGTGTATGCCCGGACTTCGGTCCGTGGTTTTCATTTCTGTGTATATATATATACATATATATGTATATATTTATATATGGACTAACATTATCGAGTAATGTCTCGATTGAGCCTAAACTTATGTCTGGAGCGTTTATTTGCTTATATATATATATATATATATATATATATATATATATATATATTTACATTTCTGTCAGGCCTAGAGTTTACTTCGTGGTCTTTTATTGCTTTATTTACATTCCGTCCCGCTTAGAGTTTACTTCGTGGCGGTTAATCATTTTTTACTGCTCTATTTACATTTAGTCCAGTCTGGAGTTTACTTCGTGGCGGTTAATCGCATTTATTGCTTTATTTACATTTCTGATCTCTCATAGATGTGCTTCGTGGTAGTTGATCATGTCTCAATATATATATATATATATTTATCGCTATTATATATTTACATTTCTGATCTCCCATGGAGGTGCTTCGTGGTGGTTGCTTATGTTTGTATATATATATATATATATATATATATATTTACAGCTTTTATATATATAACTTCTTAATGCTTTTCATATAAACTACGACATCATATGAGCCTAGGAATCATGTGATCACAGATTCTGTCTACTGAATCTGGATTCGGTTCTCGTGATGGACATTTTTAGCTGTAAGCAGCTTGTAAATTATTCACGGTGTTTGAATTTCCTTAGATGGTTGTCATGCTCATGAGGAGTTCGGCACTGCTATATTTTATTTTCTCAAAGATGTTTCGCATCTTTAAAATAAAATCAAACAAGCCAAACATTTAATAATAAAATGGAAGTATAAAAAGGTCTCAATTACTATTGAGCACAGGGTTTGAAAAACCTCTTTTACAAAACTTCATTGCTATATCATGTTTAAAACTGAATTTTTATATAAATTCAAACCCTTTGTATATAGGTGCGAACGAGGCCTCGCACTACTTCTAAATAAATTGCACATTGATCCACACACCCACACATTCATATAATAGTTTATTGAAAAGTGGCGGTCACCATGGTAACACGGATGTCGGGGGGTGCCTAACACCTTTCCTTTGCATAATCAAGCCCTTGAACCCAAATGAATTTCAGTTTCACAGACCCGTTTAGCAGTGTCACATCACTAGGTCAATGTGCAAACCTTTTCTCGGTTGCATTGGTGCAACTAGTTAAAAACACCAACTGACGACTCTTACAGTCAAATCGTCGACATGATACATGTCGGACCTTTTTCACTTGTTTTTTCAAACAAATCTCGCATAACTTGAGAACACCAAAGAACATGAAACGAAAAGGGACAAATAAAAATCCCGACGTCGACAGGTGGCGACTCTGCTGGGGACAACATTAAGAGGGTTAAAGCCACTACTACAAGCTTTTCAAAACTGTTATATGCTTGTGTATGAATGTTGCATTTACATTTATGATGAATGTGTAAGAATGCATTTTACTTACTGCACAACAATATATCTATCTTTGATATTAGTGCTTCGCACATATCATCATTTTCATAAACGGTGAGAAACGTTGTATGTGAATGTATGTTGTGTGGTTCCTCCATCGGGAGGCTATCCTGTCGGTGTTTGATTACTAGACTCGTAGGAAGACAAATTCCAACGAGGCTCAGGAAAGGCACCACCCAGATTCGCTCCAGTTGAAAGACCAGATTAACTTCCCGTCAAGTAGATTGCGATGATCTAGGAACCTTCATGCCAAAAAGCCGTGAGAGTAACCTAAGATAGGTCAGCCTCTGATAAACCAAACGCGGAGGAAATTCTCTTCATGCTTTAAATTTTCAATTACTTGTAAAATCATTTACTTGTAATTTCATTCCATGTTCATCTCTATGTAATGGAAAATATGAAGATTATTTGCATATACATGACATGCTATTAAATGACACCCGTTTTTACAGGATAATGTTACTAAAATGAACACATCATGATAGCATGTAAACATTTACATTATCCCTAAGATTAAACTAAATAAGTTTTTTGTAGAGAAATAATTGGGCTTGTTACTCGCTCAAAATCCAAAAAGGCCACGAGCCTACAGCCAACCATGTCTTCTTCTGACCAGTCTAAGTAAACAAATTATAAATTTGGTTGTCTTGCTTAAAGAATTGCATCAGTCTACTCAGGGCTCGAAGATGCCTACACACACAGAATCCTCCACACAAGGAGGAACTCCAGGTTTGGATAAAAATAATACGAAACCTCAGTTGGATACAACCAACAAAGATCCTGAAAACACCCATCTCAAAAGAGATCCAAACACTAGTGATATCAGGAAAAAGGTTCTTCAAATGGAAGAAACCATCCATTCTATCAAAGGGATTGGAACACATGGGAGTGTTTTATATGTTGTTGACCTTTGTATATTCCCTGGTGTTCATTATCCAAAGAAATTCAAAACACCTGACTTTGAAAAGTATGATGGATTAGGGGATCCTTAAACACATTTGAAGGTGTTCATCGGAGAACTTGGATCTTATGTAGAGGACGAGAAGCTTAGAATGCAGCTGTTCTAGAAGAGTCTGACTGGAGAAGCCCGTTCATTGTATACCAGATTAGACAACTCAAAGATCCAAAGTTGGGAAGAGCTAGCTTATGCCTTCCTTACTCAATATAGTTTCCAGTCTCAGATGGCTCTTGACCGGTATCAGATTACCAAAGTTAAGAAACAGTCCAACGAGTCTTTCATAGAGTATGCTCAAAGGTGGAGGCTCCATGCTGCTCAAGTTATTCCTTCCATGACTAAATCAGAAATGGTCTTGACCTTATAGACATACAAGAAGCTCCTTTCTATGAGAGAGTCTTAGCTGGTATTGGGAAACCATTTTCTGAAATGATCAAACATGGAGAGATAGTTGAGATGGGGTTAAAGTCAGGAAAGATTCAAGACCTAGCCGCTCTTAAAGGAGTTGCTGAGCACATCCAGTCTGGAACTTATGGAAACAACCCCCGGAGGGTCCATAAAAAGAAAGAGGAGGATGTTTCCTTGATACTATAAGGTCAAAAAGGCAATTAAAATATGCCTATACAGTGGAGAAACTACTTCCCTTTTTAAGAAAAGTCTTTAAACCCTCCATTGCCTAAAAGTGGAGAAGCAAAGCATCCTCAAACGTTCACACCCTTAGGGGACTCACTCGAGAATATTCTTGCTCTTCTGACAACTCAGAAGAAAATTACGCATCTTCTTCCACCAGCCAACCCGAATGGAAGGGGTTTCAATTCTACTCGAAAGTGTGCTTATCATGCTGGGGCACCTGGACATGATACTAGAGATTTTTGGGCCTTGAAACACAAGATCCAAGATTTAATAAACAATGGTGAGATCGTGGTTACAAAACAAGATCAACCTCATGTGCAAGATAACCCTCTTCCTCAACACAAAGAAGAAGAGGTCAATATGATTAGTTGGAGCAGTGGACAGAGTTCCAATTTTAATGGTGAACCATCCCAGACCATTAAAGATGGTGTTGATAGATGGGATTACGTAAAGTTTCAATTTGCTATGGAATGAAAGATGAAAGCTATTTGTAAGCAAGTTGAACAATTGGTAGAACTAGTGATCTATCAGCATCAAGTCACATGCCAGTTAATTAGCTAGGAGCATGTCTGTCTCCTTCCTTTTGTCATGATTGCTCTATCATCACCTTTAGAAAATGAAACACTAGATGAAAAGTTTGCGAAGAGAGCAAGTGCTAAAGCCCATAGGGATTTTGCCAATAAAAGGGAATTTACATACATGGCCCAACCTATGGAGGAGATATTTTAGATGCTAATCAACGAAGGAAGAATCACCTCCCTTCTACCTCCAATTAATCCCCGTTTAAGACAGTTCAACTCTAATGGAGTATGTCTGTATCATTCACATTCTCGTGGTCATAGCAAAGAAGAATGCTGGGCACTCCGCCACCTTATTCAGAATCTAATTGACAGCGGTGTCCTGCAAATGGCAGACGATGATACTGTGCTACTCAAGAGTGGGAATACATGTCCTACCAAATGGAAGGGATTAGTAGCAGTTATATCCACTGAGGCTGATGAAACTATCAAATCGTTTCCCATACAAGCAATTCAACTCAAAGATGTCGATAATCCTTTGAAAGTGGTTACACTAGAGCCAATTTCTTTACCCTTCAGACCACAATATCCTATTGTCAGCCTACACAAAGTCCCATGGAATTATGGAGAAACTAAAGGATCCATGTCTCATACTACTACTACTACTACAGTGTCGAAGGAAAATCCACTGTATCTTCCTCAACGGGTAATGAAGCCCATCATAAAAGCACAGAGGAAGATTCCCATGGAGAAGATTGAGAAATTTCTCCGCACTATGGGCCATAATGAAGCCAAGGTGGTTCTAAGCTTAAGAGAAGCTCCACATCAAATCTCAATATTGGACCTGGTTTTCTCTTTAGAGGATCACAGGAAGATCTTATTGAAGGTTTTGGAAGAAGCCTACTTACCAAAATCAGTGGATATGAAAAAATTCAATATCTGATTGATCACATTTTTAACAAAAATGTATCTTTCACTGATGACGACATACCGCCCGAAGGGACCGGTCATTGTAAGCCATTGCACATTGCAGTTTTATCCTCCAGGCAGATGTTAGTTGGAGTGTTGATAGATGGAGGTTTATCTCTGAATATATGTCCTTATGCCACTTTGGTAAAGATGAACGTCAATCTCAAGCGGATCCGAAGTAGCCATACGATTATCAAAGCTTTTGATGGATCCAGATGAAATTTTGTTAGAGTGATTGAGCTGCCAATTAAAATTGATCCAAATACATTCAAAGTATCCTTTCATATCCTCAAGATAGATTCAGGATACAACCTGCTATTGGGGAGACCATGGATCTACATGGCTAGAGTCGTCCCTTCTACGCTTCATCAACAACTTAAATACATTGTCAATAATAGCCTAGTCACTATCAACGATGAGCCAGGATGTCCTAAACAAGGAGACCTACCACTCATCAGCTTCAATTCAGAAGTTGAACCGGCCAGTTTTCATACTTTAGAAGTGAGCAACACATAATTCCATCCTATTGGAGCGCCACTTCCCGTACCCAATATTTCTGCCGAATTGATGGCATCTACCCAAGAAATGATGTCATTTGGTCATCAACCTGGACAAGGGTTTGGTAAAAATTAGCAGGGTATTAAGCACCCAATTCAAATGTCCAGTCAAACTAGTCAACCAGACTAGACTATTCTTCCAGTTCTAGTAATAGGAATCCTCATAAACACAAGCAGATTCCTCAAGCTTCTGCCCCATGACGATTTTCTCTACTTGCACCTCATGAGCTGATACAATCTCCGGTAAAGGTGCTAACCGATGTTCTGACTATGTTGTTTCCCAAACCAGTACCATTTAAAGAAAAAGAGGTCCTGATTCCTGATCCTGAAGTGGAAGATAAGGAAGAAAAATGTAAACATGACATTGCCCTGATGATGTCAAGCATACGCATCATTGTCCATGATGAACATAGAAACAGATACACCCCAAACGATGATTGCCCAGATGTTATGATCATCATTCGAGAAAAAGATGGATGATGACAGCCCCTCCATCACTACAGTCCATCAGGACTTTACCCTCGACAATTGGAGTAGCACTTCATGCATTGGTCAACGAGGGTAAAATGGGCAGAAAATTACATCTCCCCTGTAGATAACTTTAATTGCTTACTTTTCTGTACAGTATTAGCAATTATTTTATCAGTACATGCTAACACTTTTGTATGATTAAACAGTTTCATATATTAAGTGAAAGCATATTTTGTTTCAAGACTCTGAATTTAGATGTGCATGTACTTGCTAATTGGGTGCCTTTTCTACACAAGGACTGTAACTTTGATGAAAAGTTAGACTCAGACTTGATGGAAATCCAAGAGGACATTGAGATACCTCAGGAGATTAAGGAATGGGTCGAAGACAAACCTAAAGCTAATCTTGATCAAACCATTTCTTTCAATCTCGGAACCTTAGAAAGCGCTAAGTTAATCCAGATTGGTTCAGACCTTACCCCAAACCAACATAATGACATGGTTGCGCTACTAACCCAATTCTAGGATGTGTTTGCATGGTCTCATGAAGACATGGTGGGTTTTTCCACTGACATTGTCCTTCATCATCTTCCCATTAAAGAGGGATTCAAGCCAGTCAGGCAAAAGCTCAGGCGATTGAAGCCTGAGTGGAGTTTAAAAATGAAAGAAGAAATTGTGAAACAATTTCAAGCTGGCATTATCATGGTTTCTACATATCCAGAATGGATATCCAACATAGTTCTCGTGCCTAAACCTGGACGAAAGGTGCGAGTTTGTGTGGATTACCGGGATCTGAACAAAGCTTGCCTTAAAGGTAGCTTTCTCGTGCCCTTTATCCACATTCTCATTGACAATACTGCTCAATACGACATGTACTCATTTGCAGATTGCTTCGTCGGGTATCATCAGATTATAGTCACTGAGGAGGATTATGAGAAAACTGCTTTCATCACGCCTTGGGGAACCTTCTGCTACAGACGGTTTTCATTCGGCCTCATCAATGTCGGGGCAACCTATCAGAGAGCTATGATGACTTATTTCCATGACTTAATGCACAATGAGATAGAGATCTACGTGGATGACATCATTGTCAAGTCCCAAAGGGAGGAAGACCACTTAGACCATCTAAAGAGCTTTTTAACAGGTTGTGTAAGTAAACCTTGAAGTTAAATCCAGCCAAGTACACCTTTGGCATTAAATCAGGCAAGTTTTTAGGTTTCCAAGTCAGCCATAAAGGGATTGAGTTGGATCCCACCAAAATCCAAGTCATCAAGGAAATGCACATTCCTCAGACAGAGAAGGAAATACAGGGATTTTTGGGAAGAATCAACTTCATTAGCATGTTCATCTCACTGTAACCTGTGAGCCCATCTTCAAATTGTTAAGGAAGAACTCCTCCATAAAATGGAATGATGAGTGTTAGAAAGCCTTCCTTATAATCAAAGAGCAGTTAGTTAATGCTCCTATATTTGTATCTCCCAGGGATGATGTTCCCCTATTCATGTACATGTCCATTAATGACAATGCTATGGGCAGCATGCTGGGACAGAAAGATGATAGAGGCCAAGAACGAGTTATCCATTACCTCAGCAAAAGATTCAGCAGCAGTGAACACAAGTACACTCTAATTGAGAAAACTTGTTGTGCTTTAGCATGGGTTTCCATGAGGTTACAACATTACCTCCATGGTCACACAACCCATCTCATATCCCGCGTGGATCCTCTCAAGTACGTGTTCAGTAAGCCCATACTAAATTATCGGTTGTCTAGATGGCAGTTGATCCTACAGCAATTTGACATTGTCTATGTGACACAAAAGTCTATCAAAGGTCAAAGAATTATGGATCAACTGGCCGCCTCACCTACACTGGATTTCAAACCCTTGGAAACATACTTCCCCGATGAAGAAGTAATAGCAGTTCAGCAACACCATCAGTATGATGTATGCCATATGTGGAAAATGTATTTTGACGGAGTTATTAACATGGAATGCTCTGGAGTTGGAGAAGTTCTAGTATCCAATACGGGGGAGCAGTATCCCATCGCCATCAAATTGCAGTTTGTCAGCACCAACACCACAGCTGAGTATGAAGGCTGTATCATGGGGCTAAAACTTGCCCATTCAATGCGCATCAGGCGGTTAACTCTCTTGGGGATTTCGAGTTGGTAATCAAACAATCCACGAGAATCTATCAAAAAACTACATTTTCTGTCTTACCCGGCAAGTTTTACAGATGACTTTGGAGTTCGAAGAAATTTACATTTTGCGGATGCACTAGCAACATTGACCTCCTTAATTCATGTGATAACCCAGATTTCGAATAATCCAAAATTTGTGAATAATTTTTTTTTTATTTAATATTAATATTAATTATCAATTTTGTGACGAGTTTCTGTGATACGTATATCGAGAAGGTCAATTTATGTATTGACTAATAAAATTAGAGTAGAGTTGTGCTTAACGGAGAATAGAAACCCTAACCCTAATTTTTGGAACGGGATTCGATAGAAAATGTAATTAAAATAATTATATTACTATGTATGTGTTTGAACGGTATAGAATTTTTGATCAATGATTGATCGGATAAGGTTTAATATTAATAAACCCTAATAAGAGATTAGAAACCCTAAGCTCAATCAAAAGCCTAGAAATCCTAATTTCAAAACTGGGAGTTATAAACCATAAATTAGGAAACCCTAATCCTTATTGACGAGCCTATGGGTTCATTAAACCTAAATATGATTAGAAAACTCTAATTATATTTTTGTATGTTAAATTTCTATTTTTGAAACCCTAATTTTATTTTAGAAAATTTATTTTCTAATTAAACCCTAAATTGAAAATTGTGGGAACTAGAAATTTTTAAAACCTAAAAGGGTTCAAGCCCTAAACCTTAATGTCCAAACCCTAAACCCTAAGAGTTTCATCAAATCCAAATTCTAAAAAAATTGGAAATGACCATAATGCCCTTATGTGGAGATTTTATTAGATTTCTTGTAAATCTTGCCAAATCAAGAGTTGGTGGACAACTCTCTTGACTTTGTTTAGTCTACTAACACAACACATCAGCCTATATAGCCAGCCAAATCATCCAATACATTGCACTTGTATAATATATAAGTATTAAAGAGGGAGAAAATACATAGAAATTGCTATTTTTGCATTTTGCTCTCACCAACTCTCTCTCTAACTAAAAGCTTCGAAAATCTCTAGTAGATCAGTCCTAAATTCAGTCCATAGATCATCCATAAGCAGATTGAAGGATCAAGATCAAAATTTGAGCAAGAAAGGTATAAAAACCCTAATCTTGAAATCCTTCGATTCTTTGTTAAATGTTGCAATTGATTGTTCAAAGATGTGTAATAAGGTGTCAATTGCTGATCTGGGTTGATAAATCTATGACCCATAACATCAAAGTTCACGAATTTAAAGTTTTTCAACATCTGGAAATTTGGAAAATTGTGTTTTTCAGTCAAATGTCAGATCTTATAAATCCGTGTGTATTAAGTGTTTTTGATGTTTAAAACTTGTAACATGTAGCCTGATATGTGTTCTTTAAGTTGCAAAAAGAATAAGACCCAGATCTATTACAGATCACAAGATATAAACGGTCAAAACCCGTTGACCGAAATCTGTCAAGAACACGAACCCAAAAATTTTAAGCCTAACTTCCGTGTTAAAGTTTGACCGGATATATCTAGCTCCTGTTTTGATGTTTTGGTGTTATTATGCTTTATAGTTGTAGTACTACATATTGTCTACAAACTGGAGTTGATAGATCATATAAATCGGACTTAGAATGAAAGTTATAAGGACCCAAAGTGGGTACCTTCGATTCTGGTAAACCCAGAATTCAAGAACAGGCGTCTAGCAGGTACTTTGAGAGCTTAGATCTCTCTTAATTGATGTTGTTTGAACATGAACTTGGTTTCTTGTTGTAGTATTAAATATGTACTACAATATGAAAGTTTTAACCAACCCAGAAAGCACAAGAATAATGAATTAAACCCGGTCAAACCACCCACCCTCGCAACTGCCGAAAAATCTAGGTTTGGCTCAAGAACACCTATAGCGACAGAAAGTGTCGCTATAGGCTTTTAGCGACGGATTAATTAAATTATTTTCTGATTTTTTTTCCGGAAATTAATAAAAAAAATAGAAATAAATTCTAAGAATTACCAAAAATGGTTTTAAAAATTATTTTAATTTATGAAAAATAATTTTTGACCAATTGGAATATTTTTCTTTAATATTTATAATTATTTAAATATTAGTGGTATTTAATTTATTTAATTAGTGTATTAAATAAATTAGAGAAAAATGAATTAATATTATGAAAAATCATTTTAAATGAGAATAATGTATTTAAAAATATTTTGAGTTATAAAATGTAACTTTTAATATTTTTGGAGAATTTTCATTAATAATCTAATATAAATGATATTAAATTTATTTGATTATTAAATTAAATAAATAAGGTAAAAATGATTTAAAAATCATTTTAATTTAGAATAAAGTGTTAGAAAATATTTTAAATTATAAAAAATAATTTTCAATATTTTTCAAGAATTTTCATTAATAAATTAATATTAATGATATTTGATTTATTTAATTATTATATTAAATAAATGAATTAAAAATAATTTTATTGATTTAAAAATGAGAAAAATAATTTAAAAATATTTTAAGTTATAAATTATGACTTTTAATATTTAGATAATAATATTTATTTATTAATGGTGATGATTTAAAAATGATTTTAATTATTTTAAAAATCATTTAAGTAGAATATTGATGATTTAAAAATATTTTAAGTTATTAATAATAACTTTAATATTTTGACAAGTATGTATTGATATTTTTATATTATTAAATATTAATAACGATAAGATTATTTGATAATTAAATGATTTAAGTGTTTGAAAAATTATTATAAATTATAATAAGTGTTTATAAATTATTAAAAGCTTCCGGAAAATATTATAAACGATATTTGACTTATCTAAAATAATATTGAAGCTTAGAGACCAAGTTTAATTGACAATCAATGTGTTAATTGTCAGATAGGGTGACCAGAACACCCAGAATGGACCAAAATCCAACCAGACCTAAATAGTTAGACTTGATAAGTTTTTATATAGGTTATAAAAACTAATGTGGCTATGTGGTAATGTGCCTAGGAGAAGTTTGACTGTAAAATACAGTGTTATGTGTTATAAATGTTTTTACTAATTGTGAGACCGACATTGTTGAATATAGGTCTTACGAACGCAATTAATTATATTGTGTAGCTGTAATCAACGTGGAAGGCAAGTTTCCTAACTCAACCTTGAGTTATATTTCATTCAATTATTATAGTGGTTAATTATTGCTAATTACACCACATCCAGGGAAGTTATTGTTGATTATTCGCAGTTAGTACATGCTTAATAATTCAAATTGAATTACTGATTCAGAAATATACATTCGTAGAATTACTGTTGTTGAATATTCAAATCTGTAGAAGTTAGAATTGACAGTACATATAATTCATGTTCATTGTCAAATTATGTTGAGAAATGTCTTAGCTAATTATTCTGGCTAGACAAACATTTGTTAGAACTTGATAAATTCAAGGAAATAATTCAATTGTTATTGGTAGAATCGATCCCAATTATTTCGGCAAGATCGATAAGTAAGTAGAATTTGAAATCACAGTATTTCGTTGTAAAATCAAAATATTGATTCTAAAACTGAGAAGAACAACCTTTTATATAAAGGGAACATTTTGGGTCGTGAATTCGACCTTTGGGCGCGTTTTGAGTATTATGCATAATATAGGGTATAACGAGTTGGCCGGCTCCAAGTACTTGCAGAGGGGTATGATTTAATCTTTATGGTTATCTGATACTCCTAGTATATATCAAAGTAAATCTTTGATAGATGCCCGAGAAAATAAGTTCAAAGATCTTGTGTGATCGCTCAGTATAAATATGGAAATTAATCCACTTTGTTATTGTGTAGAATTTGATTCTTGTAGAATTTTGAAAGCGTTGTACTCTTTCATTATCAAATTATGGTGTTGCATAGAAAAGGAAAAGCCTTGTTATTGAATAACAAATTGTTCAGCTATTTCAAAGTTCCCCGAACTTTGGTTTCATTCTATCAAAATAGATAGGATATTATTGTTGATTCATATACATTTATTGTATAATCTTAACTTGCGGGGCAAATTTGTTGCTCACCCTTGCTATAAATAAAACATTTCAGCTAGGGACGAAGTTGCAGGAGGTGCTGTGAAGCAGAACAAGGGAAAAAGCGTAGTTATAAATTAGTTATGTTGAATATATTTATTATATTGTATTGTAAACCCTTTTTGTATACCTAAAGGGTATGTTTGTAAACTTAAGGTTAGAGAACCTGGGTGATGTATTATGAAACTCTGATAAAAACTTATGTAAGATACTATCTATATATATTATGGGTAGTTAAATGTTATTTATATTGTGGATCGTGAACACCAAACTCGAGGGTCAGGTAACCCGGATTTGGGGGTGTCACAATTCACATACCTGATAAGGAAAACATGTCAAGCATCACATTTGCCCTACAAAAGGCCCCAGCCTATGGGATGTGACAACCGAGATTTTGTAATTTAATTTTTTAATATTTATTGGATTAAATAAATATTTTCGATGAAATAATTATTAGATTAAATAATTAATTGATGAAGTTGTGGTAGATTAATTTAATTATATGTGTTATATTTATTAAATTAATGTGCAAAATTTTTATTATTCGAAGTATGTATTTATGTGAGCTTATTGAATTAAAAAGAAATATTTAATAAGCCTAATGTTATTTTAATTAATTTAATAATTAATTAGAGATTTAACAATTTGACACAATTAGTAAATGAGAAATTTAATTATGTGACTATGTGAATTAATGAGAAATTATTATATGTTATTTAAAATAAATTAAATAAGATATTGGATTTATTTTATCAAGGGGTGTGACATTATTTAAACTATATTATAAAAGTTAATTAAATTAAATGGGTATAATCTTTTTAAAGCTAGCCAAACATGGCCTTAGTGGGAGTTGAGGGCAGTTAACCCATGATTGGGTAACTGACCACAACGTGTCACTTCCTTTATTATTGTACGTTTTCTTATTTATCTTATTATCTGCTAAGTCTGGAAAAGCAAAACAGAGAGGAGGGAGAGAGTTTTGAGAATCAGTGAGATTAAAGGAGAAGAAGTGTGGGAATTTGAGAATTGTTAACTTGTTATCAACTTGTATAATCCAAGCAGAGTAATCGAGGGTAATCTCTTATTCTCCAAATTTCAAATTACGTTGTTTAAGTTTTTGTAAAATAATTGGCTTTCAAGTTTTCTGTAGTCTCTGTAAATTGGAAATTGTATTGTTATGTGGATATATATGATAATATGTTAACATAACATGTTGTATTATATATTATAGATTTCCATATCATCAGTTTCATAAAATTATACAGTATATGATTATAGAGTAAAGAATACGGCCATATGTCCCTTATTCGTGAATTTAATATGTCAAACATACATTATTTCGTAAAATTCACACTTGTATATAATTATGCATGTTAAAACGAAGAAAACAAATCTTGAATGGATGGATTTGGTGTTATAACGAATCCGTAGTGGTAATTTTTATGTTTTGTTTTTAAAACCTTTAAGAACATCTAAAACAATGAAATTCCATGTTCTAATTATGTGATTATGTGTTTTAATTGGTTAAAATTACTCTTTAAAGGTTGGGTAATGATTATGTACGAATTATAGTATATGGGTATGTTTAATTTGTTGAATTTAATGACTATGTTATGATAAATTCGCCTGATTCTGTGTTCTTTGCGAACTAGAAATTCAGAAATTGGAGTTTTGCGTTGTGGCGCCAACTCCAAGCCTCAAACTCGCGTCGCAGCGCCACCGCGCCGCAATGCCAGATCTTTAAGCCACAGCGCCAAGACCTAGTATAATAGTGGCACCACAGCGCCACTTAGCAGAATGGTCCAAAAATGAAATTTTAAATGCTCAAGTCTAGTAATGTGTTAGTAACTTAATGTAATGAACATAAAAACATGTTAGACATATAACGAGGTGTTAAAATAAATTCTTAACATGTCAATAACACATTTATGTGTGAATTGAATGATTGAATGCATAGTTAGCTTATTGTTCATGAAGTATTAATTATGCGACAATGAGTGTAGTAATTTGACTAAGTATAGTCATAAATTCGAGTTAAACAAAAAGAATGAACTTGTGATGATTAATACGTTATAATTGACTGGTATTGTGAACGTAAATGGTATGTAGGATTTAAATTAAGGAACGAGTATAATTAACGTGTAATCTACGCACGAGACAAGTTTCCTAACCCTACTCGTTATCTTTATATGAGCTTATAAGTTTATCTCTATATCGAGTAAATTCTCGCTATTATTGATCAAGTCCATTTTTGTTATGTTAAAGTATATTTATCTTTCAAAGTATTATTTAGTTATACAATAATTATTCTATTGTATACCTTTTGAGATTGCTATTCAATTTAAATTATCAGTTACTATTGAACCTTGTTAGACTAGTGAACTCTTAATGATTCGACTAGTCCATAGTTGATGAGCGTTCTAAATTTCAGAACCCTTGATGAATTATCCAAACCAAACTTCCTTTGGTGCGGACTCTAATGTCAAACTGAGATGAACAACCCTGCATAGGGGATTACTTATGCGTTAGCGTTAAGATATTGTGCACAGTATGGAAATAAGGGCTGATCCCCCTAAGTACGAGAAGAAGAGTCCATAGTCTTATGACTGTTAAAGGTTCCAAGTATAAACACTTGACAACCTAGGATATAGTTCAAGGCCTTATGACCTTCAGAATTTTTTTTGTTTCTTGTTATTCATTCTTGATTCAAAAGCTAAGTTTCCTATTCCAGAAGTCTTTGATTTATTCGCATGTTACTATTCATTTGATAAATTATTATATTTATGGGAAATCGTGTTCACTCTTGTGTAATAATAACATTGCAGTTAAGAACGAAAGATCAGACTAGCCTTCCACTAGTAAAGGCAAGGGCAAGGTTAACAAATGAAGAAGACTTGTTGTTATTATGTAATGATATTTAGACTTGATGTTATTTAAGACTTGCTATTTGTTTATGATTCCACACCGATGTTTAAGGTTAGAATGACCTGGGATTGTATATTTATGCAGATGATGTAACCCCATAAGGGGAGATTTATTTATTTAATTTTATCTATTGCATGGTTTACTTTTATTTATGGGTAGATAGATAGATGATATTTGTATAGTGAACACCAAATCCTGCGGAAATGGAAGTACCCGGATTTGGGGGTATCACATGTTGGTATCAAAGCTGTAGGTTATGAACCTTAGGTGGGGGAACAACCTTAGGTAGTAGCCTTGTAGGAGATCGAAAACATAGTGGTGGTAAACTCTTATCAAGTTCTAAGAAATGAATTCTTAATTCATTGAAGATAATAAAAGACTTTATGTGCTTATGTGTTAAATTATGTGCTCGCTAGTACAGATTAGTAACTAAAACTTAAAATTTTGTTGTCACGATGTCGGATGTTGGAGGAACTAGTCGAGCTGGGGAGGAGGAACCCCGAGTACCTACAAAGAAAGAGCCCCGAGACATTCATGTCGTCAGGGAACAGTTGGTACAGAGAGAGCCATCTCCGTTGATCACTGTTGTTTGTCGGGAGCATGAGCCTGAGACTGATCTAGAAGAGGATTCTGATGAAGGAGAGGAGGAAGAGGAGTTCCCACCGAACTCCATTGATGCTGAGATGTATGATGCGCTTTGTGATCATAACATAGAGTTGCAAGACACTGTTCAGGAGCTGAAGGAGAAGACTGTTATTCAGCAGAGTACCATCGAGCAGAAGGATGGGGAAATTGTGACTCTTCACACACGTTTAGGAAATATGGAGTGGGATTTGGTTCACAAGAAGGGTCAAATTGAGGAGAAGACCAAAGAAATAGAAAAGTTGAAGAAAGATCTGAAAGAGAGCTCAGAAAGACCGGCTTTTGCAGAGGAGGGCTAGGTAAGAGAGTCACGTCGTGCTGATCTTGTAGAAGAAGATTGTCGTGTAAAGAAGGCTAAGCTTGGGGAGACGTACTCTACACTTCACAATGCAATGGATGCGGCCCATGATCGAGTTATGAAGTATCCAATCCAGTTTGAAGGTCTACCATCATAAATGCTAGATCGCAGGACGATGTCCCGCATCATGGAAGAAGAACGTGGTAAGGTTATTCAGAGCCTTAATAGGCAGTGATAGGATTAGATTATTTATGTGAAACCTATCTGGTAGTTAAAGATGTAAATTTCGATGTGTTTATAAACAAAGGAATATTTTAATGTTTTAAATCATGTAGATTCTTTATCTCGGTATAGTTGATGTAAATAGCAATGATGCTATCGTATGATGTTTAAACTTTTGAATTAAATGAAAATGTCAGAGTTTATTTGAATTAATGTGTTAAGTGAATTATGATTAAATGTTTTAGTTAAGCCTTAAATGTTTAAGAGATTGAATAACGACCTAATAAGCGTATATTCTTAACAGAAATATGCCGCCTAGAAGAAGACAAAACCGTCAACAAGCTCAAGAAGAACCGGTGAATAACAACAACGACGCCAATGCTAACCCTGTTCAGTAATTGGTGAACCTATTAGCCAGAGCAATTAACAATCAAGCACAAGCTCCACCAAACACCTCGTTTAAGGATTTCAAGGCGGTGGGACTGCCAGAGTTTAAGGGCTCCATAAACCCAATCGAGGCTCAAACATGGGTTATGGAGATGGAGAAGGTGTTTGACGTCTCTAGAGTAAGGGAAGACCAGAAGACCGCATATTCAACGTTTATACTGAAGTCTGAAGCCATCTATTGGTGGCAGGTAAACAAAGTACGGGGAGGAGAAGGTGTAATAACCTGGGAGAGATTCAAGGAGATGTTTTTTGAGATGTATTTTCCAACCAGTTCGCAAAACCAAATGGAAATTCAGTTTTTGGAATTGAAATAGAGGAGTATGTTCGTAGTAGAATATGTAGCAAGGTTCAACGAGTTGGCAATGTTCACCACATACCAAGTGCATACTGATGAGAGGAAGGCAAGACATTTCGAGCAGAGACTGAAGACCTGGTTGTATAGTAAGGTGTCAATGTTCCAATTGAACACTTTTGCTGGAGTGTTAGAGAAAGCCATACTCGCTGAAGGTGGAAGTGATGCGGTAACTAAATATAATTAAGATCAAAAGAAGAAAAAGAGTGAGAATGAAGGGATTAAAAAGACTGGTGGGAGTAGCACGGGGGTAGCCATAATCAGAAGAAGAAGTGGTCTGAGAACTCGTCATCTGGAAGTCATCAAGGAGGTCAGAAGAAGAAGATCGAAGCATGCCCAACCTGCGGAAAAACTCATCTTGGAGTTTGCATGAAGGGAAAACGAGTGTACTACAATTGTGGTCAGGAAGGCCACATAGCACCTAATTGTCCTAACCCAAAGAAGGGTGCCTACTTCAATTATGGCTAAAAGGATCATCTTGCAAAGGATTGTCCTATGAAGGGATCTGGAGGGACGGGATCAGGGAATAGAGGAAACAGCGGTGGAAGCACTCTAACTATCACAAGACCAATTGCAACAAATCGACTGACCGCCAGAACATTCAACATGACAGTGTAGGATGTAGTGCAGTCTCGCGATGTGGTGTCAGGTATCATTCCGATTAATAAAGTTAATGCTTCTGTATTATTTGATTTAGGTGCTACTTGTTCATTTATATCCTTGTTAAGTACGTGTATAAGAACTGTAGAGTGAATATTAAGGGTAATATCATGAACGTAGATCTTATCCCTATTCGACTTGGAGAATTCGACGTTATTTTGGGTATGGTCTGGTTATCCAATTATGGGGCGGTAATTGACTGCCAGAAGAAGCGTATTAACCTTATGACTCTGTCAAAGGTTGTGTTTTATGGTAGCAAGTTGCCTAGACAAGAGAGTTGTCTAACGATGATGCAGGCCAGGAGGTTGTTAAGGCAAGGTTGTGTAGGATATCTAGCTTACATAGTCGATAGTCGTAAAGAGAATTCGCGAATAGAGGAGATACCAGTAGTGAGAGAATTCGCAGACGTATTTTTGGTTGATTTGCCAGGACTTCCTCCAGATAGAGCAGTTAAATTCGTGATCGATTGGCTCCAAGAATTACACAAATATCGAAGGCACCGTACCGAATTGCACCGGTAGAGATGAAAGAACTGATGGTCTAACTACAAGAATTGCTGAACAAGAAGTATATCCAACCAAGCGTATCACCGTGGGGAGCGCCGGTGTAAAGTCCCCGAACCTGGATACTTGAAACCCGAACTCGGTACTTCACGATACCATTTCTATGAGCGGAAATATTACTAATAATAATAACACTAAATAAATTATAAACTTATCTTACCTTTATCAGAGTTTAATCCCAAGTACGCAACCTTTACTATATGACACCGTAAACCTAATCTGTTTGCTTTCCTTTTCACTTGTTCTTGACCGATCCTTCTGATTGTTCACATTTATCTGAAAACATTTAAATTAAGCAAGGATGAGCATTTGAGTGCACAGCAATTATTATATATGTATAAGTTGAAAAAGTTTAAATGTTTTTTTTATAATATCCATCTACAACAAGTCAATAGTTGAGAAGTATTCTGAACCGATATTAATAACATAGCAACTGTGACAACCCGAGAATTTGGGTAATTTATTAAAATCATAAATGATTGATTGAAGGTCAAATAATAGACCTAGACAGAAAATAAGTGTATGCGTTTGATGTAATTGGGATTGAATTTTGAGGATTTCAAAATTCTGTGAAGGATATAGGTGAATTATTCAGGATTAAGGATTTATATGATTAAGTTCTGTGAATATGGTTATGTATGTGTGCTGAATGTGGTTAAGGGTCAAGGAATTGATCAGATAAATTACATCTGTGATAAACCCTAGGTATATATTAAGAACTTTAACGTTCTGTTAGAAAACCCTAACGTCTAATAAGAAACTCTAGAAATCGGTTCTGGAAACCCTAGTTTCTGTTTCGGGAATCCGAAACCCTAAATTCATGATATGAATATGGTGATTAAGTTAGAAAACTCTAGCGATATGTTCAAAAACCCTAATTTTAGTATCGGGAATTTAAACCCTAATTTGGGAATCTTAAATGTAAAGTATTAAACCCTAAGGGTTAAAAAGTTATGTGTAAGGAATATGAACATTAGGTGATGGTTTATAATTGTTTATAACAAACAAAAGAAACTAGTGAAATCCTAATTATATATTAGGAATGAAGGATTTAATAACTTAAGGGTTAAGAAAAAAGAGAATTGTGGTATTTAGAATACTTACTAATTCTAGGAGATTTATTTTATATATCTCAAATGATTAATTTTATAACCTAATTATAGCAAGTCTAATTGGGTTAAGGAAATAAGTGGGCATGAGTAAGGATTTGTGTTATAATTGAGGAAGTAAAAACCCTAATTAATTAATTGGGTTGGGTAAGAATTTAGGTATTAGACTATGTATATTTTATAGCCCAAGAGTTGGCCAATGAAATTGGTTAGAGGCCCAAGCAATACATTAATTGAGTGGCCTAAATATTTTTATTGTTAAGCCCAAAGATTTAAGAGTGGCCCAAACCTGGAGCCAATTGAAGGAATGGTACTTTAGGCATTTGGGATAATAGATATTTCATTTACAAGAAACCAAACTTGGAGCTTAAAAAGGCCACATGGTCGGCTATTAGAGGGCAAAAAAGTGGAGGAGTGGTGATTTTTATTTTGTTTGAAAGCAAGTTTACTAACTCTCACCAAATGCTCTAGGTGTCAAGCCATGAACCAAGCCAACACTTATGTTTAAACTTGCAAGCAACATGGTTTGGTATTGTTGATGATGAGTGAGAGAGAAAGGATTGCAATACTTATAATGTATAAACATAATAAAAAAAACACATATCACTTCTCTTTCATTTCATTTTCTCTTCCAAGTTGTTAAGTTAAAAGAAAATGAGAGTAAGAGATAGAAATGGGGTATCCGTAAAGAGAGGGAGAGAGAAGAGGAGAGTTTGGCAGCCTCATGGTGGAAAGAAGAGGAGTTTTTGAACTTCATACACTAAAGATTCATCCATGGATGAAGCTAAGAAGAAGGAGAAGAAGAAAAGCTAAGGTATAACAAAAATTTCCACTTGTGTAGTCTATTTTCCTTTGTGGTTTAATTTGATTTTTGGACAATATGAAGTTGTGATCTTGAGGTTTAAAACCTTAGATCTATGTGTATATAAGTGTTTAATATGTAGATCCAACTCTTTTGTAGATCAAAAGTTAGATCTAAAGTGTGGAATGGAAGCTAGGTTTTTCAAAAGATAGAAAACATGATTTTTCTCTTAGCTTTGATTGTGTTTGATGCTTGTTTGATGAACTAAGAAACTTTGTTTCTAAACTCAAAAGTCATGTATATACATGTTAGTAAGTGTTTATTGTTTGGATCTACCCATAATGGGGGTTGATTTGGTGGAAATCAAAAGGGATTGAAGAATGGAATTTTCCGGAAAAGGTAAACTTTTAAAAAGTGTGATCAAGCTTTTGGATCTTTGAAATATATGATGGATATTTGTGATTTATGTTCTTGGGATGCTAGATATATGTGTTAAGGGTAAAATCCCTTTGGAATTACTCAAATAGGTTGAATATTGAACAAGTTATGGGATTTCTCCCAAACTACACAAAGATAAGAAAACTGTTAAGAGGACAGTTTTGTAACAGCCACTTCCGGGCTAATTTCTGGGAGATAAACATGTCCAAATATGGATTTTGATAGATGAAAACTGTAGTTCGGAAAGATAGGAATCCAACAAAAGTGACGGATCATTAATCGGAGTTACAGATTTCGTTTTATTTAAGTTTTGGTGAAGGACTCCAAAACTGCCAAAGTACAAAAAGTTTCTGCCCAAAATTTTCCGGGAGCTGTTTTGGACATTTAGTTAATGAGAAAAATTCCAGGCTTTTGGGAAATGAAAATATATGGTATTATGTAGCTCGTGTCCAAAAATGAGCTGATTCCGAGTTAAAACGACCAAGTTATGACCGTTCTAATTTTTGTGAGTTTTCGACGGAAATCGCTATAAACGGAGTTCTACAACTCCGATTGCCACGAAATTTAAAATGGAGCATCACGTTAAGATATATAAGGTTATACCAAGAGATGGGAATGTTTGGAGTTAAGCACAAGGTAGCTAATTTCTTAAGTTACGCACTAGAATTAATTTTTGAAAAATACCAAAGGAAGCTGGAAAATTATGGAAAAATAATTTTTGTGTATGAAATACATGTATATATGTTTGACCAAAGGATAGAAAAATAATAAGTTGATTTGGAATTTTCGTGAAGAAAAATAGTGAATTCAGGTTGCTGAAATGGAATTCAGGTTGCTAAAATGATTTGGTCTGCTGAAATAGTAACTTCAGGATACTGAAATGAAATCTGATTTAATGAAATGATATTTCAATTTAATGAAAGGTTATCTTGCTTACTAAGATATCATGAAAAAGGAAAACTTATATGTATAAGTTATTAGGTGATGAAAAGATTATCAACGTATAACAATAACAATAAGACTTAATCGTAATGACTAATACTTAACTACATGTTTAAATGCTAGACACTTTAATATACGATGATAAAATTGTGTCGGGTTCAACTCAGACTGCAATAGTTTGACTTGATACCTAGTCTTATGTGTGTTATAGACTGATAGGCTTATGTGCTATATGTTTAGGTTATTTTATGGATATAAATATAACAGTATTATACTGTGATGATATTATTCTAATATTGGAGATCTATATTATTAATATTAGGTCTTCAGATAAAGCGTTATAAATTGCGTTGCGGTAATCAACGGTTCAGGAAAGTTTTCTTTTACTTAACTCTAATAAGAGTAGTTTCTTCAAGCTTATGGTTAATCATTGCTGATTGCCATGAAATTTGTACTCTGTACATCTTGCATGTATAAGTCAGGTATGAAAGGCTGATCACCTTCATTACCAGTTGGTTCAGAAATGTTTGTTCATGTTTAAAACTTGTTCAGTCAAAAATTTGTTCGTTCTAGTTCTCAATTATATTGATGAATTATAGCAAGCTCATTATTCATACTCTTCAATCATGATATATCGTTATATTGTTGTATATAACTTGCTGGGCAACTTTCATGCTCACCCTTGCTATATCATGATAAAACTTGCATATAAGGTGAATGCGTTCGGATACGGGAAACGGTTAAAGCCAAGTTCAACTTGGGATATAAAGTTCGGCTAGTTTGTATTAGTATAGTTTGATAAATGTGTTAGAAAATTTATGAATTTTGTATAAGTTAAGGTTACTCGACCTTGGGGAATAGTGTGTAATGTATTGTATAAACAATTTATGTTTATATCTTCCATAAATAGTTATAGAAATAGTATACCGGATCCGAGGTGATTTGGGTCCTGGATTCGGGGCTACTACAGTTGGTATCAGAGTTGTTGGTTATGAAGCTTAGGTTGGATTACCTGAGACCAATAACCGCAGTGATAATGATAAGTGTTAACTCATATAGAGTTAGTTGGTCGGTAAGATTCAAAGATGAATCTCAGCGAGTGTAAAGACACAGAGTTCCCTAACTCTGATCATAAAGTTGAACAGTAGTGGTTAATAGATAAAGTCTAAAAGACTGAATGTGCAGGGATAGGAGATCCTAAAACAAAACGATGTAGTCATAGAATTGAATCGTAATATATACGATAAGATCACCCCATGATCTGATAAAGGTTATGATATGGGAAATGAATCAATCTACTGATTGAAAAGTTTACAGCAAGATGCTGTGTGAAAGTTGTACTATGAAATGGTACTATGAAAACTCATAAATGAGTTATAGATTATGAATACGAAATGAAATTCGTATTGAAAAAGGGGGTTAAGATTAGGTGGGGATTTCAATGAGGACTCGTGTCAGCAACTGAGTTGTATGATTCCTTGTACGGGCGGGGAATTGTACTTGGTGTAAAAACTACTTAGTTGGTGGCATTGGTAATAATTGAAATGTTGTGTCACGCTAGTTGTTATATACAGATAAATAGGTCATAGGTAGAGAATATAGGATTAAGTACGAGTTCTTAGAACTCATACTTATGTGATATTCTTGATTCAAAGTTATATGAAATGTTTATGAGCCCCTCAGCGAACGGACGCCAAAGGTCAGACTAGGGTAAGTTCGTAAACTCATATAATTGTGGCCAGGTTATGAACTCATAAGTGTGATTTTATGAATTGGGTATAGTTGTGTGTGAATGGAGTGTTAAGGATTATAGGAACAGATAGATTATTAAGCAAATGATCATTAGTGGAGACTTAGGTTTTTCCTAAACTCCTAGCTATGCTAAACTTCGAAATTTTTGACATCAAGCTAAATACGCACTTTATGCCTTTTAAAAAAAATGTAGACTCGTAACCATTTTTGAAACGGTTTAAAGTACAGTCTATGCTACTTATTTCGGCTAGACGCAAATATTTTGAAATATCAAAAATTGTTTTTATTTATCACTTATGTACCATGTAACCTGGTGCAGAGATGATAAAAATGATGGAGTCATCAATGCATTATTACTTAGTGTGAATTTGACCTGAAGTCACTATTCTACTATGGTATGATGTAGTATGATAAAATCACCAATGACGGAATCCTCAACGGACTGTAAATATAGTGCGGCATCATGACGTCATTCTCGAAAATGTTTTCAAAAATTTTAATTTGCCAACGGGGTTTGGCTACACCTAAATAATTCGATTGAATTGAATTATTGATATGAGTCTATGCTATTTGATTCAGCTAGACTAATGTTATAAAAACTCCAAGTGTTTATTGAAAGAATTTCCCGAACCAAATTGCTTTGGTGCGGAATTCTATGATAAGACTGAGGTGAATGATAATGTTTGGATAAATAATCCAATCTAATAGTGTAAATATTCGCTAAAAATGATTAATACGTTATGCATAACGTAACTGTACGATGGGCTGATCACCTAAAGTACTAGTAATGGTAGTTTACCTTCTTTGTGATTGTAAACAGACCAAGTAATGTATTGTTTTGCGGTATGATCACTACCGTTAAAACTAAATGTGTTCATGGTCTATATGACCCCTCAGCACAATTTCAAAACTTTTACTCTTGTGAGTGGTGTATTGGGTGACATGTGATATGTGTGAATGGTGTAAGGTGCACGGTGTAAGGTGTAAGGTGAATTTCGGGGACGAAATTCTTATAAGGAATGGTGAATGTGACAACCCGAGAATTTGGGCAATTTATTAAAATCTTAAATGATTGATTTAAGGTCAAATAATAGACTTAGACAGAAAATAAGTGTATGCGTTTGATGTAATTGGGATTGAATTTTGAGGATTTCAAAATTTTGTGAAGGATATAGGTGAATTATTCAGGATTAAGGATTTATGTGATTAATTTCTGTGAATATGGTTATGTATGTGTGTTGAATGTGGTTAAGGGTCAAGGAATTGATTAGATAAATTACATCTGTGATAAACCCTAGGTATATATTAAGAACTTTAACGTTCTGTTAGAAAACCTTAACGTCTAATAAGAAACTCTAGAAATCGGTTCTGGAAACCCTAGTTTCTATTTCGGGAATCCGAAACCCTAAATTAATGATATGAATATGGTGATTAAGTTAGAAAACTCTAGCGATATGTTCAAAAACCCTAATTTTAGTATCGGGAATTTAAACCCTAATTTGGGAATCTTAAATGTAAAGTATTAAACCCTAAGGGTTAAAAAGTTGTGTGTAAGGAATATGAACATTAGGTGATGGTTTATAATTGTTTATAACAAACAAAAGAAACTAGTGAAATCCTAATTATATATTAGGAATGAAGGATTTAATAACTTAAGGGTTAAAGAAAAAGAGAATTGTGGTATTTAGAATACTTACTAATTCTAGGAGATTTATTTTATATATCTCAAATGATTAATTTTATAACCTAATTATAGCAAGTCTAATTGGGTTAAGGAAATAAGTGGGCATGAGTAAGGATTTGTGTTATAATTGAGGAAGTAAAAACCCTAATTAATTAATTGGGTTGGGTAAGAATTTAGGTATTGGACTATGTATATTTTATAGCCCAAGAGTTGGCCAATGAAATTGGTTAGAGGCCCAAGCAATACATTAATTGAGTGGCCTAAATATTTTTATTGTTAAGCCCAAAGATTTAAGAGTGGCCCAAACCTGGAGCCAATTGAAGGAATGGTACTTTAGGCATTTGGGATAATAGATATTTCATTTACAAGAAACCAAACTTGGAGCTTAAAAAGGCAATATGGTCGGCTATTAGAGGGTAAAAAAGTGGAGGAGTGGTGATTTTTATTTTGTTTGAAAGCGAGTTTACTAACTCTCACCAAATGCTCTAGGTGTCAAGCCATGAACCAAGCCAACACTTATGTTTAAACTTGCAAGCAACATGGTTTGGTATTGTTGATGATGAGTGAGAGAGAAAGGATTGCAATACTTATAATGTATAAACATAATAAAAAAAACACATATCACTTCTCTTTCATTTCATTTTCTCTTCCAAGTTAAGTTAAAAGAAAAAGAGAGTAAGAGATAGAAATGGGGTATCGGTAAAGAGAGGGAGAAAGAAGAGGAGAGTTTGGCCGCCTCATGGTGGAAAGAAGAGGAGTTTTTGATCTTCATGCACTAAAGATTCATCCATGGATGAAGTTAAGAAGAAGGAGAAGAAGAAAAGCTAAGGTATAACAAAAATTTCCACTTGTGTAGTCTATTTTCCTTTGTGGTTTAATTTGATTTTTGGACAATATGAAGTTGTGATGTTAAGGTATAAAACCTTAGATCTATGTGTATATAAGTGTTTAATATGTAAATCCAACTCTTTTGTAGATCAAAAGTTAGATCTAAAGTGTGGAATGGAAGCTAGGTTTTTCAAAAGATAGAAAACATGATTTTTCTCTTAGCTTTGATTGTGTTTGATGCTTTTTTGATGAACTAAGAAACTTTGTTTCTAAACTCAAAATCCATGTATATACATGTTAATAAGTGTTTATTGTTTGGATCTACCCATAATGGGGGTTGATTTGGTGGAAATCAAAAGGGATTGAAGAATGGAATTTCCGGAAAAGTTAAACTTTTAAAAAGTGTGATCAAGCTTTTGGATCTTTGAAATCTATGATGGATATTTGTTATTTATGTTCTTGGGATGCTAGATATATGTGTTAAGGGTAAAATCCCTTTGGAATTACTCAAATAGGTTGAATATTGAACAAGTTATGGGATTTCTCCCAAACTACACAAAGATAAGAAAACTGTTAAAAGGACAGTTTTGTAACAGCCACTTCCGGGCTAATTTACTGGAGCTAAACATGTCCAAATATGGATTTTGATAGATGAAAACTGTAGTTCGGAAAGATAGGAATCCAACAAAAGTGACGGATCATTAATCGGAGTTACAAATTTCGT
Source organism: Panax japonicus (assembly GCA_020205505.1). Classification (NCBI taxonomy): domain Eukaryota; kingdom Viridiplantae; phylum Streptophyta; class Magnoliopsida; order Apiales; family Araliaceae; genus Panax; species Panax japonicus. Next base: position 29,277,101 of record CM035102.1, read on the forward strand.
TTGATTTAAGTTTTGGTGAAGGACTCCAAAACTGCCAAAGTGCAAAAAGTTTCTGCCCAAAATATTCCGGGGGCTGTTTCGGACATTTAGTTAATGAGAAAAATTCCAGGCTTTTGGGAAATGAAAACATATGGTATTATGTAGCTCGTGTCCAAAAATGAGCTGATTCCGAGTTAAAACGACCAAGTTATGACCGTTCTAATTTTTGTGATTTTCCGACGAAAATTGCTATAATTAGAGTTCTACAACTCTGATTGCCACGAAATTTAAAATGGAGCATCATGTTAACATATATAAGGTTATCCCAAGAGATGAGAATGTTTGGAGTTAAGCACAAGGTAGCTAATTTCTTAAGCTACGCACTAGAATTAATTTTTGAAAAATACCAAAGGAAGTTGGAAAATTATGGAAAAATAATTTTTGTGTATGAAATACATGTATATATGTTTGACCAAAGGATGGAAAAATAATAAGTTGATTTGGAATTTTCGTGAAGAAGAATAGTGAATTCAGGTTTCTGAAATGGAATTCAGGTTGCTAAAATGATTTGGTCTGCTGAAATAGTAACTTCAGGATACTGAAATGAAATCTGATTTAATGAAATGATGTTTCAATTTAATGAAAGGTTATCTTGCTTACTAAGATATCATGAAAAGGAAAACTTATATGTATAAGTTATGAAGTGATGAAAAGATTATCAAAGTATAACAATAACATTAAGACTTAAGCGTAATGACTAATACTTAACTACATGTTTAAATGCTAGACACTTTAATATACGATGATAAAATTGTGTCGAGTTCAACTCAGACTGCAATAGTTTGACTTGATACCTAGTCTTATGTGTTATAGACTGATAGGCTTATGTGCTATATGTTTAGGTTATTTTATGGATATAAATATAACAGTATTATACTGTGATGATATTATTCTAATATTGGAGATCTATTTTTTAATATTAGGTCTTCGGGTAAAGCGTTATAAATTGTGTTGCGGTAATCAACGGTTCAGGCAAGTTTTCTTTTACTTAACTCTAATAAGAGTAGTTTCTTCAAGCTTATGGTTAATCATTGTTGATTGCCATGAAATTTGTACTCTATACATCTTGCATGTATAAGTCAGGTATGAAAGGCTGATCACCTTCATTACCAGTTGGTTCAGAAATGTTTGTTCATGTTTAAAACTTGTTCAGTCAAAAAATTGTTCGTGCTAGTTCTCAATTATATTGATGAATTATAGCAAGCTCATTATTCATACTCTTCAATCATGATATATCGTTATATTGTTGTATATAACTTGCTGGGCAACTTTCATGCTCACCCTTGCTATATCATGATAAAATATTGCTGATAAGGCGAATGCGTTCGTATACGGGAAACGGTTAAAGCCAAGTTCAGCTTGGGATATAAAGTGCGGCTAGTTTGTATTAGTATAGTTTGATAAATGTGTTAGAAAATTTATGAATTGTGTATAAGTTAAGGTTACTCGACCTTGGGGAATAGTGTGTAATGTATTGTATAAACAATTTATGTTTATATCTTCCGCAAATAGTTATAGAAATAGTATACCGGATCCGAGGTGATTTGGGGTCTGGATTCGGGGCTATTACAACAACTCTCATTCAATTTTTTTGAAACTATGTACTGGCTATAAATAGAGTTTAAGTGACATTCTATGAACATTGTATTTATTTTCGAAAAGGTTTAGCAGAACTTCATCTGTAAACAGTCATAACTTACGGACACGGGGGTGATCAGCCCGTTGTGCCCTGTATTGATCAATACTACATTACAAGAACGATGTTATCATTTACTTGGTCCGCCTTGGGCGCATAAAAGTTTTCCCGTGAACGGGATGTTCATATTTGTCAGGGTTCCAGACAAAAAGTTAGGATACTTGCCTGATGCGCTGCTTACAATTCTCAACTTAATTCTATCTTTCTATCACGACCTATCATTAATCAAATCAATCGTTCGATTAGAACAATATACCATAACACATAGTACTGCATTTCGCAGTCAGCACATAACCTAATCATTTTATCACACATGTTCAACAATCATGGCATCACAAACTAACATCAACACATTCCTAATCACATTGTCACATAACCTTAATAACACCATTGAATCGCAATTAAAAAGTTAACTAATCACATTATCTAAATTCAGATCAATTTCTGAAATATGTCGGTCTACCGATATCTTTATCGGGTAATTATCGAGTCTAAGACTTCATTCTGTATCTCAATATCCAAATAGACAACTTAAACAACAATCGTATTATTTTTCACGACTTTATAATAATTATAAAATAATTATTACCATTTACCATACTTTTTGAAATATCATAATCATTATTAAATGATTTAAATATCAAACAATTCTATTATCATTAATATTTAATTAATATTAAACTATTAATGAAACCATTGCCAAAATATTAAAGTTATTTATAATAACTCAAAATATTTTTAAAGTACTTATATTACCCTTAAATGATTTTTAAAACATCTAAAATCATTATTAAATAATTACCATTAATATTTAAATATTAATGAACTATTATCTAAATATTAAAAGTCATTAATTATAACTTAAAATATTTTTAATTCATCTATATCCCTTTTAAATGATTTTTAAAAAAATAAAACCATTTTAAACTATTTATTTAATATAATTATTAAATAAACTTAATATCATTAATATATCATTAATATTAAATTATTAATGAAATTATCCTTTAAATATTAGAAGTTATAGTTTATAACTTAAAATATCTTTAAACACTTTATTTTCATTTAAAATGATTATTATAATATTAAAATTATTTTTAAACTAATTTATTTAATATAATTATTAAATAACTTTAATATCATTAATAATCATTAATTAAAGAAATTAACCATTAAATATTAAAAGTTATATTTTATAACTTAAAATATTTTTAAATACCTTATTATTATTTAAAATGATTTTTAATATAATAAAATCATTTTTAATTCATTTATTTAATTCATTTAATAAATAACTTAATAATCATTAATATTAATTAATTAATGAAATTTCATCACAAAATATTAAAATTCATCAAAAATGACTTAAAATATTTTCTAACACAATAATATAATTTTTCATGATTTTTCATGAATTAAAATTATTTTTAAATAATTTATATTATATTGTAATTAAGTAAATAAATACCATTTGCATTCCAAAAATATTAAATATTTTCGAAATATACCCAAAATAATTAAAATATAATTTTCAGACATTAAAATAATTTTTAAGAATTTATTATGTATTTTTAATAATTAAAAACCATTTTTATCAATTTTTTTATTAATTTCCAGAAATTATAAATAAAACTGTTGCTAAAGGGCTATAGCGACACTTTCTGTCGCTATAGGTCTTCTTGAGCCCAAGAACACTGACAGATCAGTGTTCGAGTTGCCTCCTTTGACCGGCTGTAAATCGAAATCTGATCATGATTTGGTCTATCTAAAGCATTGATATTATACTCAGTATGTAGTACTACAACTATCGACAATTAATTAGGTCATACATCAAACACACAAGGAGATCTGAGCCGTCAAAGAAGCTGTCAGACCTGTTCTTCATTTTCTGGGTTACCCAGAAAATGAAGAATAACTCGACCTGTTCACTTTGGGCATCCACTACATGTTGATCGAGCATTGTTTTTGTGATCTAAAAGCTTTAGTGTGTAGATAACATACCATTGTACATATCTATATTAAAACATCACCAATAATAACAACAGATCTAGCATAAATGATCTGGTCAAATAGCTGTCTGATCCCCACTCAAGACTTTCTGGAAATTCCAGAAAGTGCATTTCATGATAATTTCAGTTACTTTGACCGTCCACAAAATTCCCTATATATAATATTGTAACGATATAAAAGCGTAGATCTAAAGTACATATTACAAGCTACTACTTTGTTACCAACACATCAACAAACAAGCATCAAAGCTGTCAGATCAGGGCCGTTCAAAAACTGTCAGACGCTGATTTTAAACTTTCTGGGCTGCCCAGATTATCCTCGGTCATGGTCGGTCAACCAACTTTGACCGAGTATAACTTGGAATCTAGATATTAAAAAGTTGTCATTTCACATCCAGAGTAAAGATCTTACATCATACTACAATAACCAACACTTAAAACATTAAACTAATAAACACACTATGATCTAGACGTTCTGACATTCACTGTCAGACATCAAAAACAACATTTTCCAGATTTTGTAAAATCTCAAATTCGAGCTTCTAAATGTTATGGATCCAACATTTAGCAACCCAGATCATCATAAGACACCATAAACAACATATTCTAACACCTAAACATAACATCTAACACATATTTTGGACAGAATTAAAGCTAGGGTTTTATACCTTTAAATGCAAAATTCTTGATTCTTTGTTTCTGATTTGTGATGTGTGTTAGTGGGGCTTGAATATATGACTGATCTAGCAAAATTTTCAGAGGTGTGGAGCTTAGGAGAGTTAGGTTTAATATTTGGTACAAAATGAACAAAAATGTAGCTTTCTCTCTCTTGAATCTATATATAACAAGCATGATGCATTGAATGCTAGCAAAAGGGCTGATTTGCTGTCCATTTACTGTCAAGAGAGTGGTTAGGAGTGGTTGGGTTTGGTAGGAGTTGGTAAACAACTCTCATTTTGTAAAGATTTACAAGCAAGCTCAAATAATGTACAAAAGGGTATTTTGGTCACTTGATAAATTAATTTAATGGCATAATTGTAATTTTGTCAAACCCTTAGGATTAGGTTTTGATTTAGGGTTTAGGGTTTGAGCCAATTTAGCAAAATTCTAGAATTTCCTATTTTTAGGGTTTGCACAAAAATTAAATAAATAAAATTAAATAACTTTTCATTTCTAAAATTTTGAAAAATAAATTTGTTAATCAAATTAAGTTTGTAATTATCTTATACATGGATATTAGGGTTTATTACCCTTAATCACAATTAACTTTGCTAATAAAGCAATTAGGGTTTATCATATCAAAAATTAGGGTTTCCATAATATAATTAGGGTTTTCTAGGAATTAAATTAGGGTTCTAATTTTTTTAGGGTTTTAATTTACTAATTAGGTTGACCTTAATTAGTAATTAAAGTCTATTACATGTGTCATTAATCACAGTAACAAAATTCTTGATAGATCAAACCTCCGGTTTAGGTTTCCGAATTAGGTTTTCATTCATAGTTAGGGTTTTCTAATATCTAGAAAATACAAATACAAACTAGGGTTTTAATATTTACAATTAGGGTTTCCTAATTAGCATATCATGAAGTAGCACATATCATATATCACATAACACAATTATATAATAGCCTTAAACTCGCAATTGAGTTTCAAAATTAGGGTTTTCTCACAGTAAAACTAGGGTTTTCAAATACTGCACCATTATACATCATAATCAACCAAACATTAACACGTACATACAGTACATATATATAGCACTGAAAAATGAAAATATTATAATATTATAATATTATTATCATTATTCCTTATTCCAGAACTAGAAATAGGGTTTATAAAAATACTATTAGGGTTTGGTCGTAATATAATAAAACTGTTCCACACATTAACATTGCACACACATATCCATACATATATATAACACTGAAAAATAATAATATAATATTATTATTCTCATTCCTTAATCAAAACCCAAAATTAGGGTTTAGATTCCATATCTGATTTATCTTACATAAATAACATTATAAATTAAGTTAAAATAATTAACTTGATAATCTGAACAAAATTCACATAATAAAATAATTATTATTATAATTATTCTAAAAATCATTTCATATATTATTTAAATAATATATAATTATATTTTCATGAAAAATAATTAATAAAAACATTTCAATCTTAAAATTTATTATTATAAGAATATACTTTATAATAATCAATAATTATAAAATAAAATTATTTGCAAACATTCATGTAATAAATATATTTTTATTTACCACATAAATACATATACATATTATCTTGTACAAATCCTCATCCTTATAATAATAAAAAAAAATTATACGCAAAATTTCAGTTTTATTTATTTAGAAAATATCGGGTTGTCATATTCACCTTCCCTTGTAAAGATTTCGTCCGCGGAATCACCACTTTAAAACCTATACATACCAGGGTACATAGCATACACAGTCATTGCAAGTAGATCTCGTTCATGATTGATCGAATCGATCTTTAACTATTCACATAAAGCTTGTCTTTCTGATTAAACAGAAATTTGATTTCTAAAAGATCTCAAATTCCTCCTTCAAAAGTAATTTATAAAATAATTTATTATTTATGAAAAAATAATATATGAGAAAATAAAATTGGTTCGAGTAATACCTGGAGTTGCATCCCCGGCTGCCATGATATCTTGAACGTCATGTTGAAGACGTCTGCAGTTGGTTCTATTGATTCGTTCGGTGTTGTTGGTCCCGTTGTCGCCAATGTCCTGCTGCCTTTTCCCCATATTCGCATTCCTTACCTCCATTCTCCTTCTTGAACAGTCTCCCACCTTATTTTCCATTGATCCACACTTGAAACACCTACTATACATTCTTGGATTGAGACAATCGGAAGAGATATGTCCCTTCTGCCCGTACTTACAGCATACAAACTTTTCTTACAAACATTTTCCCGAGTAGTTCTTTCCACAAGTCATTACACCTCCTGCTTTTTCTTTTTCACACCTTCTTGCTTCACCTGCACACTCCCAAAGTTGTTCGCCTTCCTCTTTTCGTTCCCACCCTTACTTCCACTATTAAGTCCTACCTTCCCAGTTCCCTCAACCTTACCCTTGTTCCTTCTTACATTGTTATAGAGCTAGGGTTCGAATCCCAGCTCAAACCTTCATGCCTTTCTAGCCCCCGTATCAATCTTGATGCAGAGCCAATCTAGTCAACTCATTAAATTTCACTGACATATTCCGCAACTTACATATCCCCTCGCTTCAATTCTAGAAATTTCACCTCCATTCTAGCCGGTATACTAACAGAAAAATAATTTTAAAAAATAAAGTCTTAAACCTATCCCATGCTATCACACCTACTCCTGCCCTCGTCTAATTTGCTTTCCACCAAAAATTTTGCCTCACCCTTCATCATGCATGTGGCAAAAATGGTATTTTGCCCCTCAGCTACCCTAACTATCACGAACACCTGTTCAATTTCCCTAACCCAAATCTGGGCTTCTATACGGTCAGTTGTACCTTTAAATTCTTGACAATAGGACCGCCTTGAAGTCTTTAACATTCGACATTTGATTATCTGGTTGATCTTTCGCGGCTGATATTCCGTTCTGCACAACTTGATCGCCCATATTCACAAGTTTCTGTATCGAGTCTGGTTGTCTTCCAGCTTTGTTGACAGATTCTTCTATCCTTTGGTTTTGTTTTCGTCTTGACGACATTATTATAAATTATTCTTACATACTAAGCCTTATCGTAAACGCTTAACATATAACACAAAATTTTCTACTTCAAATAATCATGTATTCAAATATTAAATTTTTAAAAAAAACTCGGTCTACTGTAATAACCAGTGACCAAATAAATATCTACTATCTTTATACCAACTTATTTCATTAATCCAACATAGACTCATATTCATATCACTTGATATGCCATAGCACATTCTATTTTAAACATTCGTTATCCCTTTGTGACTTCAAAAGTTTGGATGTACAACTTTGTCCAACACAAAAGTTAAAAATATTTCATTACACAAATATACTTATCACATGTACCTCATAGAAACATACATATTTAGCTAATACCAATACTACCTATTTCTTTTGCCTTCACTAAAGATTAACGATTTAGTATCTTATCTATTCCCATCATCCACAATAATCAATTCACAATTAACTATACCCAGTTCGTCAAACCACACTAATGAGTCCATAAACTTGTCACAGTTATATGAGTTTACGAACTTATCCTAGTCATACCTTTGGCGTCCATTCGCTGAGGGATTCATAAACATTTCATATAACTATGAGTCAAGAATGTCACATAAGTATGAGTTGTAAGAACTTGTACTTAACCCTATGTTCTCTACCTATGACCTATCTATTTTTTTATACACATGAGAAAGGAATCACCCTCTTAACATGCATATAGAAAATAGTGCGACACAAACATTTCAATGATTATCAGTGTCAGATACTAAGTAGTTTTTACACCAAGTACAATTCCCCGCCCATACAAGGAATCATACAACTCAGCTGCCGACATGAGTCCTCATTGAAATCCTCACCTAATCTTAACCCCCTTTTTCCATTCGAATTTCATTTAATCCGTATTCATAACCCTTTCTTGAATCTGTATCATTCACACATCAATCTTGCTTTAAACTTTCCAATCCTAAGATTGATTCTTTCTGGCTGTCATAATTTTATCAGATCACGGTGATCTCATCGTATATATTATAATTCAATTCTATGTCTTAATTGTTTTTTTTTACGATCTCCTTTCCATGCACTTTCAGTCTTTTAGACTCGATCTATTCCCCATTACTGTTTAACTTTATTATCAGAGTTAGGAAACTCTGTGGCTTAACAACTTGCCGAGATTCATTTTTGAATCATACCAACCAACTAACTCTATATGAGTTATTTGTATTTTCAACGTTTCCCTATGTTTTAAGGTTATAGCCTAAGGTCTAACCCACCTAAGGTTTTTAACCCTATAGCTCTGATAGCAAATGTAAAGTCCCCGAACCCGGATACTTAAAACCCGAACTCGGTACTTCACGATACCATTTCTATGAGCGGAAATATTACTAATAATAATAACACTAAATAAATTATAAACTTATCTTACCTTTATTAGAGTTTAATCCCAAGTACTCAACCTTTACTATATGACACCGTAAACCTAATCTGTTTGCTTTCCTTTTCACTTGTTCTTGACCGATCCTTCTGATTGTTCACATTTATCTGAAAACATTTAAATTAAGCAAGGATGAACATTTGAGTGCCCAGCAAGTATTATATATGTATAAGTTGAAAAAGTTTAAATGTTTTCTTTATAATATCCATCTACAACAAGTCAATAGTTGAGAAGTATTCTGAACCGATATTAATAACATAACAACTCTCTTTCAAATTTTTTGAAACTACGTACTGGCTATAAAAAGAGTTTAAGTGACATTCTATGAACATTGCTTTTATTTTCGAAAAGGTTTAGCAGAACTTCATCTGCAAACCGTCATAACTTACGGACACGGGGGTGATCAGCCCGTTGTGCCCTATATTGATCAATATTACATTACAAGAACGATGTTATCATTTACTTGGTCCGCCTTGGGCGCATAAAAGTTTTCCCGTGAACGGGATGTTCATATTTGTCAGGGTTCCAGAAAAAAGGTTTTATTTTATCCAACAATAATCTATAATTCAATATATATGTATAACAAAGGTGTATCAACATGTGATTAAATACAATGATTATCCAAGTGGGGACACTTGTATAATCATTTCTAGAAATTAACGAACAGAATATATATCTGAATTATCATATACTAACATGTTGATAATCAAAGGGTGTATATAATATAGGTTTAACCATCTGTACATTAATAATAATAATTCTGAACTTCTCACTTCTGTCCATTGCATAAAAAAAATGCAAAGTTAGGATACTTGCCTGATGCGCTGCTTACAATTCTCAACTTAATTCTATCTTTCTATCACGACCTATCATTAATCAAATCAATTGTTCGATTAGAACAATATACCATAACACATAGTACTGCATTTCGCAGTCAGCACATAACCTAATCATTTTATCACACATGTTCAACAATCATGGCATCACAAACTAACATCAACACATTCCTAATCACATTGTCACATAACCTTATTAACCATTGAATCGCAATTAAACAGTTAACTAATCACATTATCTAAATTCAGATCAATTTCTGAAATATGTCGGTCTACCGACATCTTTATCGGGTAATTATCGAGTCTAAGACTCCATTCTGTATCTCAATATCCAAATAGACAACTTAAACAACAATCGTATTATTTTTCATGACTTTATAATAATTATAAAATAATTATTACCATTTACCATAATTTTTGAAATATCAGAATCATTATTAAATGATTTAAATATCAAACAATTCTATTATCATTAATATTTAATTAATATTAAACTATTAATGAAACCATTGCCAAAATATTAAAGTTATTTATAATAACTCAAAATATTTTTAAAGTACTTATATTACCCTTAAATAATTTTTAAAACATCTAAAATCATTATTAAATAATTACCATTAATATTTAAATATTAATGAACTATTATCTAAATATTAAAAGTCATTAATCATAACTTAAAATATTTTTAATTCATCTATATCCCTTTTAAATGATTTTTAAATAAATAAAACTATTTTTAAACTATTTATTTAATATAATTATTAAATAAACTTAATATCATTAATATATCATTAATATTAAATTATTAAAGAAATTATCCTTTAAATATTAAAAGTTATAGTTTATAACTTAAAATATCTTTAAACACTTTATTTTCATTTAAAATGATTATTATAATATTAAAATTATTTTTAAACTAATTTAATTAATATAAATATTAAATAACTTTAATATCATTAATAATCATTAATTAATAAAATTAACCATTAAATATTAAAAGTTATATTTTATAACTTAAAATATTCTTAAATACCTTATTATTATTTAAAATGATTTTTAATATAATAAAATCATTTTTAATTTATTTATTTAATTCATTTAATATTAATTAATTAATGAAATTTCTTCACAAAATATTAAAATTCATCAAAAATGACTTAAAATATTTTCTAACACAATAATAAAAATTTTCATGATTTTTCATGAATTAAAACTATTTTTAAATAATTTATCTAATATTGTAATTAAGTAAATAAATACCATTTGCATTCCAAAAATATTAAATATTTTCGAAATATACCCAAAAAAATTAAAATATAATTTTCAGACATTAAAATAATTTTTAAGAATTTATTATGTATTTTTAATAATTAAAAACCATTTTTATCAATTTTTTATTAATTTCTGGAAATTATAAATAAAACTGTCGCTAAAGGGCTATATCGACACTTTCTGTCGCTATAGGTGTTCTTGAGCCCAAGAACACTGACAGATCAGTGTTCGAGTTGCCTCCTTTGACCGGCTGTAAATCGAAATCTGATCATGATTTTGTCTATCTAAAGCATTGATATTATACTCAGTATATAGTACTACAACTATCGACAAATAATTAGGTCATACATCAAACGCACAAGGAGATCTGATCCCTCAAAGAAGCTGTCAGACCTGTTCTTCATTTTCTGGGTTACCCAGAAAATGAAGAACAGCTCGACCTATTCACTTTGGGCATCCACTACATGTTGATCGAGCATTGTTTTTGTGATCTAAAAGCTTTAGTGTGTAGACAACATACCATTGTACATATCTATATTAAAACATCACAAAAAATAACAACAGATCTAGCATAAATGATCTGGTCAAACAGCTGTCTGATCCCCACTCAAGACTTTCTGGAAATTCCAGAAAGTGCATTTCATGATAATTTCAGTTACTTTGACCGTCCACAAAATTCCCTATATATAATATTGTAACGATATAAAAGCATAGATCTAAAGTACATATTACAAGCTACAACTTTGTTACCAACACATCAACAAACAAGCATCAAAGCTGTCAGATCAGGGCCGTTCAAAAACTGTCAGACACTGATTTTAAACTTTCTGGGCTTCCCAGATTATCCTCGGTCATGGTCGGTCAACCGACTTTGACCGAGTATAACTTGGAATCTAGCTATTAAAAAGCTGCCATTTCACTTCCAGAGTAAAGATCTTACATCATACTACAATAACCAACACTTAAAACATTAAACTAATAAACACACTATGATCTAAACGTTCTGACATTCACTGTCAGACATCAAAAACAACATTTTCCAGATTTTGTAAAATCTCAAATCTGAGCTTCTAAATGTTATGGATCCAACATTTAGCAACCCAGATCATCATAAGACACCATAAACAACATATTCTAACACCTAAACATAACATCTAACACATATTTTGGACAAAATTAAAGCTAGGGTTTTATACCTTTAAATGCAAAATTCTAGATTCTTTGTTTCTGATTTGTGATGTGTGTTAGTGGGGCTTGAATATATGATTGATCTAGCAAAATTTTCAGAGGTGTGGAGCTTAGGATAGTTAGGTTTAATATTTGGTACAAAATGAACAAAAATGTAGCTTTCTCTCTCTTGAATCTATATATAACAAGCATGATGCATTGAATGCTAGCAAAAGGGCTGATTTGCTGTCCATTTACTATCAAGGGAGTGGTTATGAGTGGTTGGGTTTGGTAGGAGTTGGTAAACAACTCTCATTTTGTAAAGATTTACAAGCAAGCTCAAATAATGTACAAAAGGGTATTTTGGTCACTTGATAAATTAATTTAATGGCATAATTGTAATCTTGTCAAACCCTTGGGATTAGCTTTGATTTAGGGTTTAGGGTTTGAGCCAATTTAGGAAAATTCTAGAATTTCCATTTTTAGGGTTTGCACAAAAATTAAATAAATAAAATTAAATAACTTTTCGTTTCTAAAATTTTGAGAAAAAAAATTTGTTAATCAAATTAAGTTTGTAATTATCTTATACATGGATATTAGGGTTTATTACCCTTAATCACAATTAACTTTGCTAATAAATCAATTAGGGTTTATCATACCAAAAATTAGGGTTTCCATAATATAATTAGGGTTTTCTAGGAATTAAATTAGGGTTCTAGTTTTTTTAGGGTTTTAATTAATTACTAATTAGGTTGACCTTAATTAGTAATTAAAGTCTATTACACGTGTCATTAATCACAGTAACACAATTTTTGACAGATCAAACCTCCGGTTTAGGTTTTCGGATTAGGTTTTCATTCATAGTTAGGGTTTCTAATATCTAGAAAATACAAATATAAACTAGGGTTTTAATATTTATAATTAGGGTTTCGTAATTAGCATATCATGATGTAGTACATAACATATATCACATAACACAATTATATAATAGCCTTAAACTCACAATCGAGTTTCAAAATTAGGGTTTTCCCACAGTAAAACTAGGGTTTTCAAATACTGTACCATTATACATCATAATTAACCAAACATTAACATGTACATACAGTACATATATATAGCACTGAAAAATAAAAATATTATAATATTATAATATTATTATCATTATTCCTTATTCCAGAACTAGAAATAGGGTTTATAAAAATACTATTAGGGTTTGGTCGTAATATAATAAAACTGTTCCACACATTAACATTGCACACACATATCCATACATATGTATAACACTGAAAAATAATAATATAATATTATTATTATTCTCATTCCTTAATCAAAACCTAAAATTAGGGTTTAGATTCCATATCTGATTTATCTTACATAAATAACATTATAAATTAAGTTAAAATAATTAACTTGATAATCTGAACAAAATTCACATAATAAAATAATTATTATTATAATTATTCTAAAAATCATTTCATATATTATTTAAATAATATATAATTATATTTTCATGGAAAATAATTAATAAAAACATTTCTATCTTAAAATTTATTATTATAAGAATATACTTTATAATAATCAATAATTCTAAAATAAAATTATTTGCAAACATTCATGTAATAAATATATTTTTATTTACCACATAAATACATATACATATTATCTTGTACAAATCCTCATCCTTATAATAATAATAAAAAAAATTATACGCAAAATTTCAGTTTTATTTATTTAGAAAATATCGGGTTGTCACAGCCGGTTTTATTCGTGAAGAAGAAGGATGGGACAATGCGGCTCTGCATTGACTATAGAGAACTGAATAAGGTCACGATTTAGAATAGATATCCATTACCGCAGATCGACGAACTGTTCGATCAGTTAAAGGGAGCAAGATACTTTTCAAAGATAGACTTGAGAAGTGGTTATCATCAACTGAAGGTGAGACCAGAGGATGTGCCGAAGACATCGTTTAGAACACGATACGGTCACTACAAATTTTTGGTAATGTCATTTGGTCTAACGAATGCTCCAGCAGCATTTATGGGCTTAATGAATGGATTGTTCAAGCCCTTTTTGGACAAATTTATAGTGGTATTTATAGATGATATTTTGGGATATTCAAAAACCATGGAAGAACATGAACAAAATTTGAGGGTGACATTAGAGACATTGAGAAAGGAGAAGTTGTATGCCAAGTTTTCAAAATGTGAATTCTGGATTGAAAGAGTACAATTTCTTGGACATGTGATCGATAGGGACGGAATTTCGGTGGATCCCTCCAAAGTCAAAGCTGTGATTAACTGGGACAAGCCAAAGACGCCGTCAAAAGTAAGAAGTTTTCTTGGATTGGCAGGTTATTACAGAAGATTCATTCAGAATTTTTCCAAGATCGCGACTCCATTGGCGAATTTGACTAGGAAATCAGTTAAATTTGTTTGGACAGAAAAGTGTGAGGAAAGCTTTCAAGAATTAAAAAAGAGGTTGAGTTCAACACATGTATTATCTCTTCCAGATAATTACAGGAAATTTTGTGGTATATAGTGATGCGTCGCATAAAAGACTTGGTTGTGTGCTTATGCAAAATGACAGAGTCATTGCATACGCGTCACGACAACTGAAAGATTATGAGAAGGGGTATTCGACCCATGACTTGGAATTAGCTGCAGTGGTTTTTGCTTTGAAAATCTGGAGGCACTTTCTTTATGGGGAGAAGTGTGAAATATATACAGATCACAAGAGTCTGAAATATATTTTTACACAGAAAGACTTGAATATGCGCCGAATAAGGTGGTTGGAGTTAATTAAGCACTACGATTGTGAGATTATATACCATCCGGTTAAGGCAAATGTGGTTGCCGACGCCTTAAGTAGAAAGGGTCGGGAGAAACTGATGATCTTGACCGATCAGGAGGAGTTAATTTCAGCAATGGAAAAGCTGGAATTGGAAGTGAAGTGTACTATGGAGATTGATTGGAAGCTATTTCAGATGCAATCTGGTATAACTCTACTAGACAAGGTTAAGGAGGCTCAACTTCAGGAACACGAATGTAAAACGGTGAAAAAGAAGATATCTGAAGGAACCGAATCAAGATTTAAGATGGATAAGGAAGGAATACTGAGATTTGAAAGTAGAATTTGGGAACCGCCAGTACCAGAGATTAAGGGAGAAATTTTGAGCGAGGCTCATAACTCTCGATATTTGATTCACCCTAGTAGTACCAAGATGTACCAAGATCTTCGACAACATTTCTAGTGGCCAAATTTGAAACGAGAGGTTGCAGAATGTGTTTCCAAGTGCCTGACATGTCAGAAAGTGAAAGCAGAACATCAGAGGCCGAATGGGTTACTACAACCTTTAGAGATTCCAGAATGGAAATGAGAATATATTATGATGGATTTCGTGGTTGGCCTACCAACAACTCAGAAAGGCTACGACGCAGTATGGGTTATTGTTGACCGATTGATGAAATCCGTACACTTCCTTCCGATCAAAATCAGATTCAACTTAGATCAGTTGGCAAGGTTATATATGAAAGAGATTATTTCAAGGCACGGAGTTCCAGTTTCAATTGTTTCTGATAGAGATCCGTGCTTTACATCAAACTTCTGGAAATGTCTATAAGAATGCATTGGTACACAGTTGCGAATGAGCATGACATATCACCCTCAGACAGATGGACAGAATGAAATAACAATTCAGACATTGGAAGATATGTTAAGAGCTTGTATAATGGACTTTAAAGGAAATTGGGATGATCACCTACCGCTCGTAGAGTTCGGCTACAACAACAGTTACCACGCTAGTATTGGCATGCCGCCTTATGAAGCGTTATACGGCAGAAAGAGCAGAACCCCGCTATATTGGGATGAAGTTGGCGAAAGACAATTACTAGGCCCAGAATTGGTACAACAAACAGCAGAAATAGTCAAAGTTATCCGAACAAGATTGATAGCAGCTCAAGATAGACAGAAGAAATACGCCGATCCACACCGTAAAAATTTTGAGTTCAAATCGGGTAGTTATGTGTTTTTAAAGGTCTCTCCCTGGAAGGGAAAGATCAGGTTCAGAAAGAAAGGGAAATTAAGCGCAAGATTCATTGGACCCTTTAAAGTTCTGCGAAGGGTCGGAGAAGTTGCTTATGAGGTAGCCTTACCTCCAGCTCTAGAGAATGTCCACAACGTTTTCCATGTTTCAGTTCTACGACCCTACAAACCTGATTACAAGCACGTGATTGAATATGAACCCCTACATTTTGACAAAGACTTATCTTACGAAGAAATTCCAGTTCAGATTGTCGACCGAAAAGAGCAAGTCCTAAGAAATAAAGTAATACCTTCTGTTAAGGTAATTTGGAGGAACCACAATGCTGAAGAAGCTACATGGGAACTCGAAGAGAATATGATGACGAATTATCCTCATTTATTTACTTAGAGTATTATAAGCGATTCTGGGGACAGAATCTTTGTAAAGGGGGGAGAATGTAACGTGACGAATTGTTTGAATCGTGATTATGAGGACAGAATCCTTTTAAGGGGGAAAAGATGTGACAACCGAGATTTCATAATTTAAATTTTTAATATTTCTTGGATTAAATAAATATTTTCGATGATTTAATTATTAGATTAAATAATTAATTGATGAAGTTGTGGTAGATTAATTTAATTATATGTGTTATATTTATTAAATTAATGTGGAGAATTTTTATTTTTTGAAGTATGTATTTATGTGAGCTTATTGAATTAAAAAGAAATATTTAATAAGCCTAATGTTATTTTAATTAATTTAATAATTAATTAGATATTTAATAATTTGACATAATTAATAAATGAGAAATTTAATTATGTGACTATGTGAATTAATGAGAAATTATTATATGTTATTTAAAATAAATTAAATAAGATATTGGATTTATTTTATCAAGGGGTGTGACATTATTTAAACTATATTATAAAAGTTAATTAAATTAAATGGGTATAAGCTTTTTAAAGCTAGCCAAATATGGCCTTAGTGGGAGTTGAGGGCAGTTAACCCATGATTGGGTAACTGACCACAACGTGTCAGTTCCTTTATTATTATACGTCTTCTTCTTTTTCTTATTATCTTTAAGTTTGGAAAAGCAAAATAGAGAGGGAGGGAGAGAGTTTTGAGAATCAGTGAGATTAAAGTAGAAGAAGTGTGGAAATTTGGGAATTGTTAACTTGTTGTCACCTTGTATAATCCAAGCAACGTAATCAAGGGTAATCTCTTCTTCTCCAAATTTTAAATTACGTTGTTTAAGTTTTTGTAAAATAATTGGCTTTCAAGTTTTCTGTAAAGTCTCTATAAATTGGAAATTGCATTGTTATGTGGATATATGTGATAATATGTTAACATAACATGTTTTATTATATATTATAGATTTCCATATCATCAGTTTCATAAAATTATACAGTATATGATTACAGAGTATAGAATACGACCATATGGCCCTTATACGTGAATTTAATATGTTAAACATACATTATTTCGTAAAATTCACACTTGTATGGATGGATTTGGTGTTATAACTAATCCGTAGTGGTAATTTTTATGTTTTGTGTTCAAAACCTTCAAGAACATCAAAAAAAATGAAATTCCATGTTCTAATTCTGTGATTATGTGTTTTAATTGGTTAAAATTACTCTTTAAAGGTTTGGTAATGATTATGTACAAATTGTAGTATATGGGTATGTTTAATTTGATGAATTTATTGACCATGTAATGATAAATTCGCTTGATTCTGTGTTCTTCGCGAACTGGAAATTCGAAAACTGGAGTTTTGCGCCGCGGCGCCAACTACATGCCTAAAACTTGCGCCGCAGCACCAGATCCTTAAGCCGTAGTGCCACAGCGCCACAGTGCCAAGACTTAGTACAACAGTGGCGCCGCAGCGCCACTTAACAGAATGGTCCAGAAATGAATTTTTAAATGCTCAAGTCTAGTAATGTGTTAGTAACTTAATCTAATGAACATAAAAACATGTTAACGATTAAATGCATAGTTAGCTTATTGTTCATGAAGTATTAATTATGTGACAATGAGTGTAGTAATTTGACTAAGTATAGTCATAAATTCTACTTAAACAAAAAGAATGAACTTGTGATGATTAGTATGTTATAATTGACTGGTATTGTGAACGTAAATGATATGTAGGATTTAAATCAAGGAACGAGTATAATTAACGTGTAATCTACGCACGAGGCAAGTTTCCTAACCCCACTCGTTATCTTTATATGAGCTTATAAGTTTATCTCTATATCAAGCAAATTCTCGTTATTATTGATCAAGTCCATTTTTGTTATGTTAAAGTATATTTATCTTTCAAAGTATTATTTAATTATACAATAATTATTCTATTGTATACCTTTTGAGATTGCTATTCAATTTAAATTATCAGTTACTATTGAACCTTGTTAGACTAGTGAACCCTTAATGATTCGACTAGTCCATAGTTGATGAGCGTTCTAAATTTCAGAACCCTTGATGAATTATCCAAACCAAACTTCCTTTGGTGCAGACTCTAATGTCAAACTGAGATGAACAACCCTGTATAGGGGATTACTTATTCGTTAGCGTTAAGATATTGTGCACAGTATGGTACTAAGGGCAGATCCCCCTAAGTACGAGAAGAAGTGTCCATAGTCTTATGACTGTTAAAGGTTTCAAGTATAAAAACTTGACAACCTAGGACATAGTTCATGGTATTAAGACCCTTAGAAGTTCTTTTGTTTCTTGTTATTCATTATTGATTCAAAAGCTGAGTTTCCTATTTTAGAAGTCTTTGATTTATTCGCATGTTATTATTCATTTGTTAAATTATTATACTTATGGGCAATCGTGCTCACTCTTGCGTAATAATAACATTGCAGTTAAGAACGAAAGATTAGACGAGCCTTCCACTAGTAAAGGCAATGGCAAGGTTAACAAATGAAGAAGACTTGTTGTTATTGTGTAATGATATTTAGACTTGATGTTATTTAAGACTTGTTATTTGTTTATGATTCCGCACTGATGTTTAAGGTTAGAATGACCTGGATTGTATTTTTATGCAGATGATGTAACCCCATAAGGAGAGATTTATTTATTTAATTTTATATATTGCATGGTTTGCTTTTATTTATGGGTAGATAGATAGATGATATTTGTACAGTGAACACCAAATCCTGCGAAAATGGAAGTACCCGGATTTGGGGGTGTCACAGGTTGGTATCAAAGCTGTAGGTTATGAACCTTAGGTGGGGGAACAACCTTAGGTAGTAGCCTTGTAGGAGATCGAAAACATAGTGGTGGTAAACTCTTATCGAGTTCTAAGAAATAAATTTCTTAATTCATTGAAGATAATAAAAGACTTTATGTGCTTATGTGTTAAATTATGTGCTCGCTAGTACGGATTAGTAACTAAAACTTAAAATTTTGTTGTCAGGATGTCGGATGTTGGAGAAGCTAGTCTAGCTGGGGAGGAGGAACCTCGAGTACCTATAGAGGTGGAGCCTCGAGACATTAATGTCGTTAGGGAATAGTTGGTACAGAGAGAGCCATCTCCGTTGATCACTGTTGTTGGTCGGGAGTATGAGCCTGAGACTGATCCAGAGGAGGATTCTGATGAAGAAGAGGAGGAAGAGGAGTTCCCACCGAACTCCATCGATGCTGAGATGTATGATGCGCTTTATGATCGTAACATAGAGTTGCAAGACACTGTTCAGGAGCTGAAGGAGAGGACTGTTATTTAGCAGAGTACCATCGAGCAGAAGGATGGGGAAATTGTTACTCTTCACACACGTTTAGGAAAAGTGGAGTGGGATTTGGTTCACGAGAAGGGTCAAACTGAAGAGAAGACCGAAGAAATAGAAAAGTTAAAGAAAGATCTGAAAGAGAGTTCAGAAAGACCGGCCTTAGCAGAGGAGGGCTGGGTAAGAGAGTCACGTCGTGCTGATCTTGCAGAAGAGGATTTTCGTGCGAAGAAGGCTAAGCTTGGGGAGATGTACTCTACACTTCACAATGCAATGGATGCGGCCCAGGATCAAGTTATGAAGTATCCAATCCAGTTTGAAGGTCTACCATCATATATGCTAAATTACAGGACGATGTCCCGCATCATGGAAAAAGAATGTGGCAAGGCTATTCAGCGCCTTAATAGGCAGTGATAGGATTAGTTTATTTATTTGAAACCTATCTGGTAGTTGAAGATGTAAATTCCGATGTGTTTATAAAAAAGGGAATATTTTATTGTTTTAAATCATGTAGATTCTTTATCTCAGGATAGTTGATGTTAATAGTAGTGATGCTATCGTATGATGTTAAAACTTTTGAATTAAATGAAGATGTCAGAGTTTATTTGAATTGATGTGTTAAATGAATTATGATTAAATGTTTTAGTTAAGCCTTAAATGTTTAAGAGATTGAATTAAGACCTAATAAGCGTATATTCTTAACAGAAATATGCTGCCTAGAAGAAGACAAAACCATCAACAAGCTCAAGAAGAACCAGTGAATAACAACAATGACGCCAATGTTAACCCTGTTCAGCAATTGGTAAACCTATTAGCCGGAGCAATTAAAAATCAACCATAAGCTCCACCAAACACCTCGTTTAAGGATTTCAAGGCGGTGGGACCGCCAGAGTTTAAGGGCTCCATAAACCCAATCGATGCTTAAACATGGGTTATGGAGATGGAGAAGGTGTTTGACGTCGCCAGAGTAAGGGTAGACCAGAAGACCACATATGAAACGCTTACGCTAAAGTCTGAAGCCAGCTATTGGTGGCAGGCAAACAAAGTACGGGGAGGAGAAGGTGTAATAACCTGGGAGAGATTCAAGGAGATGTTTTTCGAGATATATTTTCTGACCAGTTCACAAAACCAAATGGAAGTTCAGTTTCTGGAATTGAAACAGAGGAGTATTTCCATAGCAGATTATACGGCAAGGTTCAACGAGTTGGCAAGGTTTGCCACATACCAAGTGCATACTGATGAGAAGAAGGCAAGACGTTTCAAGCAGAGACTGAAGCCCTGGTTGTATAGTAAGGTGTCAATGTTCCAATTGAACACTTTTGTTGAAGTGTTAGAGAAAGCCATACTCGCTGAAGGTGGAAGCGATGCGGTAACTAAATATAATCAAGATCAGAAGAAGAAAACGAGTGAGAATGAAGGAATTAAAAAGACTTGTGGGAGTAGCACGGGGGTAGCCATAATCAGAAAGGGAAGTGGTCTGATAAATCTTCAGCTAGAAGTCATCAAGGAGGGCAGAAGATGAAGATCGAAGCGTGCCCAACCTGGGAAAAAACTCATCTGGGAGTTTACATGAAGGGAAAGCGAGTGTGCTACAATTGTGGTCAGGAATGCCACATAGCACCTAACTGTCCAAACCCAAAGAAGAGTGCCTACTTCACTTGTGGCTCAAAGGATCATCTTGCAAGGGATTGTCCTATGAAGGGATCTGGAGGGACGAGATCAGGGAATAGAGGAAACAGCGGTGGAAGCACTCTAACTATCGCAGGACCAATTGCAACCAATCCACTAACCGCCAGAACATTCAACATGATAGTGCAGGATGTAGTGCAGTCTCACGATGTGGTGTCAGGTATCATTTTGATCAATAAAGTTAATGCTTCTATATTATTTGATTTGGGTGCTACTTGTTCATTTATATCCCTGTTAAGTACGTGCATAAGAACTGTAGAGTGGATATTAAGGGTAATATCATAACGTAGATCTTATCCCTATTCGACTTGGAGAATTCGACGTTATTTTGGGTATGGTTTGATTATCCAATTATGGGGCGGTTATTAACTGCCAAAAGAAGCGTATTAACCTTATGACTCCGTCAAAGGTTGTGTTTTATGGTAGCAAGTTTCCTAGACAAGAGAGTTGTCTAACGATGATGCAGGCCAAGAGGTTGTTAAGGCAAGGTTGTGTAGGATATCTAGCTTACATAGTCGATAGTCATAAAGAGAATCCGTGAATAGAGGAGATATCAGTAGTGAGAGAATTCACAGAAGTTTTTTCGAATGATTTTCCAGGACTTCCTCCAGATAGAGCAGTTGAATTCGTGATCGATTTGGCTCCAAGAACGACACCAATATCGAAGGCACCGTACCGAATGGCACCGGTAGAGATGAAAAAACTGATGGTCCAACTACAAGAATTACTGGACAAGAAGTATATCCAACCAATCGTATCACCGTGGGGAGCGCTGGTTTTATTCGTGAAGAAGAAGGATGGGACAATACGGCTCTGCATCGACTATAGAGAACTGAATAAGGTCACGATTAAGAATAGATATCCATTACCGCGGATCGACGACCTGTTCGATCAGTTAAAGGGAGCAAGATACTTTTCAAAGATGGACTTGAGGAGTGGTTATCATCAACTGAAGGTGAGACCAGAGGATGTGCCGAAGAAAGCGTTTAGAACACGATACGGTCACTACAAATTTTTGGTAATGTCATTTGGTCTAACGAATGCTCCAGCAGCATTTATGGGCTTAATGAATGGAGTGTTCAAACCCTTTTTGGACAAATTTGTAGTGGTATTTATAGATGATATTTTGGTATATTCAAAAACCAAGGAAGAACATGAACAACATTTGAGGGTGACATTAAAGACATTGAGAAAGGAGAAGTTGTATGTCAAGTTTTCAAAATGTGAATTCTGGATTGAAAGAGTACAATTTCTTGGACATGTGATCGATAGGGACGGAATTTCGGTGGATCCCACCAAAGTCAAAGATGTGATTAACTGGGACCAGCCGAAGACGCCGTCAGAGGTAAGAAGTTTTCTTGGATTGGCAGGTTATTACAGAAGATTCATTCAGGATTTTTCCAAGATCGCGACTCCGTTGACGAATTTGACTAGGAAATCAGTGAGATTTGTTTGGACGGAAAAGTGTGAGGAAAGCTTTTAAGAATTAAAGAAGAGGTTGAGTTTAGCACCTGTATTATCTCTTCCAGATGATACAAGAAATTTTGTGGTATATAGTGATGCATCGCATAAAGGACTTGGTTGTGTGCTTATACAAAATGGCAGAGTAATTGCATACGCATCACGACAACTGAAAGATTATAAGAAGGGGTATTCGACCCATGACTTGGAGTTAGCTGCAGTGGTTTTTGCTTTGAAAATCTGGAGGAACTATCTTTATGGGGAGAAGTGTGAAATATATACAGATCACAAGAGTCTGAAATATTTTTTTACACAGAAAGACTTGAATATATGCCAAAGAAGGTGATTGAAATTAATTAAGGACTACGATTGTGAGATTCTATACCATCCGGGTAAGGCAAATGTGGTTGACGTCGCCTTAAGTAGAAAGGGTCGGGAGAAACTGATGATTAAGGAAGAAATTTTGAGCGAGGCTCATAACTCTCGATATTTGATTCACTCTGGTAGTACCAAGATGTACCAAGATCTTCGACAACATTTTTGGTGGCCAAATTTGAAGCGAGAGGTTGCAGAATGTGTTGCCAAGTGCCTGACATGTCAGAAAGAGAAAGCCGAACATCAGAGACCGAGTGGGTTACTACAACCTTTAGATATTCCAGAATAGAAATGGGAACATATTACGATGGATTTTGTGGTTGGCCTACCAACAACTCAGAAAGGCTACGACGCAGTATGTGTTATTGTTGACCGATTGATGAAATCCGCACACTTCCTTCCGATCAAAATCAGATTAAACTTAGATAAGTTGGCAAGGTTATATGTTAAAGAGATTATTTCAAGGCACGGAGTTCCGATTTCAATTGTTTCTGATAGAGATCCGCGCTTTACGTCAAACTTCTGGAAACATCTATAAGAATGCATGGGTGCACAGTTGCGAATGAGCACGACATATCACCCTCAGACAGATAGACAGAATGAAAGAACAATTCAGACATTGGAAGATATGTTAAGAGCTTGTATAATGGACTTTAAAGGAAATTGGGATGATCACCTACCGCTCGTAGAGTTCGGCTACAACAACAATTACCACGCTAGTATTGGCATGCCGCCTTATGAAGCGTTATACGGCAGAAAGTGCAGAACCCCGTTATATTGGGATGAAGTTGGTGAAAGACAATTACTAGGCCCAGAATTGGTAAAACAAATAGCAGAAATAGTCAAAGTGATCCGAACAAGATTGATAGCAGCTCAAGATAGATAGAAGAAATACGCCGATCCACACCGTAAAAATGTTGAGTTCAAATCGGGTAGTTATGTGTTTTTAAAGGTCTCTCCTTGGAAGGGAAAGATCAGGTTCAGAAAGAAAGGGAAATTAAGCGCAAGATTCATTGGACCCTTTGAAGTTCTGCGAAGGGTCGGAGAAATTGCTTATGAGGTAGCCTTACCTCCAGCTCTAGAGAATGTCCACAACGTTTTCCATGTTTCAGTTCTACGACCCTACAAACCCGATTACAAGCACGTGATTGAATATGAACCCCTACATTTTGACAAAGACTTATCTTACGAAGAAATTCCAGTTCAGATTGTCGACTTAAAAGAGCAAGTTCTAAGAAATAAAGTAATACCTTCTGTTAAGGTAATTTGGAGGAACCACAACGCTGAAGAAGCTACCTGGGAACTTGAAGAGAATATGATGACGAATTATCCTCATTTATTTACTTAGAGTATTATAAGTAATTCTGGGGACAGAAACTTCGTAAAGGGGGGAGAATGTAACGTGACGAATTGTTTGAATCGTGATTCTGAGGACTGAATCCTTTTAAGGGGGAAAAGATGTGACAACCGAGATTTTATAATTTAAATTTTTAATATTTATTGGATTAAATAAATATTTTCGATGATTTAATTATTAGATTAAATAATTAATTGATGAAGTTGTGGTAGATTAATTTAATTATATGTGTTATATTTATTAAATTAATGTGGAGAATTTTTATTATTCGAAGTTTGTATTTATGTGAGCTTATTGAATTAAAAAGAAATATTTAATAAGCTTAATGTTATTTTAATTAATTTAATAATTAATTAGAGATTTAATAATTTGACATAATTAATAAATGAGAAATTTAATTATGTGACTATGTGAATTAATGAGAAATTATTATATGTTATCAAAAATAAATTAAATAAGATATTGGATTTATTTTATCAAGGGGTGTGACATTATTTAAACTATATTATAAAATTTAATTAAATTAAATGGGTATAAGCTTTTTAAAGCTAGCCAAACATGGCCTTAGTGGGAGCTGATGGCAGTTAACCAATGATTGGGTAACTGACCACAATGCGTCAGTTCCTTTATTATTATACGTCTTCTTCTTTTTCTTATTATCTTTAAGTTTGGAAAAGCAAAATAGAGAGGGAGGGAGAGAGTTTTGAGAATCAGTGAGATTAAAGTAGAAGAAGTGTGGGAATTTGGGAATTATTAACTTGTTGTCACCTTGTATAATCCAAGCAGCGTAATCAAGGGTAATCTCTTCTTCTCCAAATTTCAAATTACGTTGTTTAAGTTTTTGTAAAATAATTGGCTTTCAAGTTTTCTGTAAAGTCTCTATAAATTGGAAATTGTATTGTTATATGGATATATGTGATAATATGTTAACATAACATATTTTATTATATATTATAGATTTTCATATCATCAATTTCATAAAATTATACAGTATATGATTACAGAATATAAAATATGACCATATGGCCCTTATATGTGAATTTAATATATCAAACATACATTATTTCGTAAAATTCACACTTGTATATAATTATGCATTTTAAAATGAAGAAAACAAACCTTGAATGGATAGATTTGGTGTTATAACTAATCTGTAGTGGTAATTTTTATGTTTTGTGTTCAAAACCTTCAAAACAACAAGAACAATAAAATTCCATGTTCTAATTATGTGATTATGTGTTTTAATTGGTTAAAATTACTCTTTAAAGGTTGGGTAATGATTATGTACGAATTGTAGTATATGGGTATGTTTAATTTGATGAATTTATTGACCATGTAATAATAAATTCGCTTGATTCTGTGTTTTTCGCCAACTGGAAATTCAGAAACTGAAGTTTCGCGCCGCGGCGCCAACTCCATGCCTAAAACTCGCGCCGCAGCGCCAAGACCTAGTATAACAGTGGCGCCGCAGCGCCACTTAGCAGGATGGTCCAGAAATGAATTTTTAAATGCTCAAGTCTAGTAATGTGTTAGTAACTTAATCTAATGAACATAAAAACATGTTAGACATATAATGAGGTGTTAAATTAAATTCTTTACATGTCAATATCACATTTATGTGTGAATTGAACGATTGAATGCATATTTAGCTTATTGTTCATGAAGTATTAATTATGTGACAATGAGTGTAGTAATTTGACTAATTATAGTCATAAATTCGAGTTAAACAAAAATAATGAACTTATGATGATTAGTACGTTATAATTGACTGGTATTGTGAACGTAAATGATATGTAGGATTTAAATCAAGGAACGCGTATAATTAACGTGTAATCTATGCACGAAGCAAGTTTCCTAACCCTACTCATTTTCTTTATATGAGCTTATAAGTTTATCTCTATATCGAGAAAATTCTCATTATTATTGGTCAAGTCCATTTTTTTATGTTAAAGTATATTTATCTTTCAAAGTATTTTTTAGTTATACAATAATTATTCTATTGTATACCTTTTGAGATTGCTATTCAATTTAAATTATCAGTTACTATTGAACCTTGTTAGACTAGTGAATTCTTAATGATTCGACTAGTCCATAGTTGATGAGCGTTCTAAATTTCAAAACCCTTGATGAATTATCCAAACCAAACTTCCTTTGGTATGGACTCTAATGTCAAACTGAGATAAACAACCTTGTATAGGGGATTACTTATGAGTTAGCGTTAAGATATTGTGCAAAGTATGGTACTAAGGGCTGATCCCCCTAAGTACGAGAAGAAGTGTCCATAGTCTTATGATTGTTAAAGGTTCCAAGTATAAACACTTGACAACCTAGGACATAGTTCAAGGTCTTATAACCCTCAGAAGTTCTTTTGTTTCTTGTTATTCATTCTTGATTCAAAAGCTGAGTTTCCTATTCCAAAAGTCTTTTATTTATTCGCATGTTATTATTCATTTGTTAAATTATTATACTTGTGGGCAATCGTGCTCACTCTTGCGTAATAATAACATTGCAGTTAAGAACGAAATATCAGACGAGCCTTCCACTAGTAAAGGTAAGGGCAAGGTTAACAAATGAAGAAGACTTGTTGTTATTGTGTAATGATATTTAGACTTGATGTTATTTAAGACTTGTTATTTGTTTATGATTTCGCACTGATGTTTAAGGTTAGAATGACCTGGGATTGTATTTTTATGTAGATGATGTAACCCCATAAGGGGAGATTTATTTATTTAATTTTATATATTGCATGGTTTGATTTTATTTATGGGTAGACAGATAGATGATATTTGTACAGTGAACACCAAATCCTGCGGAAATGGAAGTACCCGGATTTGGAGATTTCACATGGGAACTATGTTGGAGAAGTATCGGATGATCTACCTCCCATCCAACACCCTTGGTGTTAGCATATTAAGGAATATCTGTGAGATGGATCTACACCCGCTGAGGCGAACCCAATTGAAAAAAAGGCAGATCCATCGACTTGCTATAAAATTTTACCTGAGCGGAGATGCAGTCTACAAGAGAGATGCAGGATTAGGTCTCCTCAGATGTCTGGACAAGGACCAAGCCCAGAGACTTATGGATGAGATCTATGGTGGAGTATGTGGCCCAAACATGAGCGGCCCCCTACGTGTTAAGAAAATCCTTAGAACAAGGCATTATTGGCTTACACTCAAAGCTGACTGTGATGATCACGTCAAGAGGTGCTATCAATGCCAAATTCATAGAAATGTTATCCACACCCCTCCAAGGGAACTCCACAACATGAGTTCACCTTGGCCCTTCTCAATGTGGGGAATGAACGTGATCGGCCCATCGAGCCCAAAGCCAGTTATGGACATCGGTTTATCTTCATCATGATCGATTACTTCACCAAGTGGGTAGAAGAAGCATCCTTCCCCAGGGTTACCAAAGAAGATGTCATTACTTTCATCAGAAACATTGTCATTTATCGATATGGACAACCAGAGGTAATTGTGTCAGACAATGCTAATAACCTCAAAAATAAAATGATAGTAGAATTATGCAGTAAATTCCACGTTAAACACCTTAACTCCATCATCTACCGTCCTAAGATAAATGGTGTTGTTGAAGCGACTAATAAAAACATCAAGAAGATAATGCAAAAAATGACTGTCAATCATAAGGGATGGCCTGACCTCTTGCCTCTGACTTTATTAGCCTACAAAACTTCAATGCCTACTTCCACTGGGGCAACCCCCTACTCATTAGCCTATGAGATGGAAGTAGTGCTCCCCATAGAGGTGGAAATGTAATCCCTCAGAGTGTTGAATAGACGCTCAGTTAGATGAAAACCAATGGATACAAGACAGGTATCACCAATTGTCTCTAATAGACAAAAGGTAAACCGCAACTATCTTCCATGGTCAGTTATATCAGCAAAGGATCGCCAGATCCTACAACAGAAAAGTCCGGCTATGGCAGTTTAAATAACATAACTTGGTTTTAAGGAAGATCATTGAGAACCAAGATCAATTTAAGGGAAAATTTGCTCCTAACTGGGAAGGCCCGTTTATTATCAAGGAGGTATTAACAGGAGGCGCTCTCAGCTTACAGGAAATGGACGACGATGAATTTCCACAGCTTATCAACTTCTGCCGTGAAATGGTACTATGTCTGAGGTTACCATCAAGCAAACATCCTAGTTTTAGATCATCAGATCACCAGTCATTTCGGTTTTCTAACCCTTTTTACATATTCTTCTGCCCCTCAAGGAAACATACACTTCAAACCAGCAGCTTGGTTCCACCTCATTTCAAACCTTTTCGATTATCCCCCCAGGGATTGAACCTTTCACACCTGTAGTTTATCCTGAAGTCGGGATTAAACTTTTTTACACTTGCAGTTTGTCCTGAAGACGGGATCAATCTTTTTCACACCTACAGTTTGTCCCAAGTATAGTATCAAACTTTTTTTTCCCCGCAGTATAGCCTGCACATGGGATTAAGACTTCTCTTTGACTACGAATCGTCTTGAGGGGCGAACTACGTCGACCTGATCTCCCTGATACCCAGGAGTACGTAGGCAACCATATTTTATATGGCCCGGTCGCAATAAAAAAAATAACAATAAAAACATTTCTGCCATTTCTCTATAAAAATAATTAAAACATTTTTGCCCTTTCTCTATAAAACAATAAAAACATTTCTGCCCTTTCTCAAATAAACAAAAACCACAAAAAGACTTCTACACCCTTCTTAACCAATAAAGCTTCTACAACCATTTACAGCTTTCACATTCAGCATTGAACCTATTACACCAGGTTCGAACTACGCAGACCTGATCTCTTCTTCAATAGGAGTACGTAGGCAGCCATTTATGGTTCGTTCTAACCCCTACCAGAACAAAAATACTTGTCACATGGTATTGGGATCAAATTTAAATCCACCACATTTTATCGTCTTCAGACCAAAGGGATGCAACTACTTAACCTCTCCCTACAAATAGGAGATTTGACGACCATCTAAGTTACGGTTGTGCCTCAAAGAGCAACACCAATCCATAAGAGATGGAATTAACTAGGCTCCTCACAAATAGGAGTACTGGCGACCATCTATGGTGCGATCAACCGCAGAGAGGAAAAAGCCATACCCCTCTCCACATCTACATACAGAAACCCATCCCAAGACACCAAAGATGGTAGGGATGCATACAGATCAATGATCCGTTCTGAAAGATCCTGCGACATCTCAATGTCCACACATCAAGGATGAGTTCGGAATGCATCAAAATCACAAGGCATCAAGAAACAGGTAAATATCAAGCAAGTATCAAGGCACAACTGAAAGGGAAGTGAATCAAAATATATTTCCCTGCTATATATACTACTGTTTGATATATACATATGTGATGTACATGAAAAAATGGCTAAGCTAGTCTGTTCGTGAAAATACAAGTCTATCTACGGATTTGTGTGTATGCAGACTATAAGATCTAATATAGCATCCCTCTCCAAAGAAAGAGGTAACGCTGCAAGCTCCTGCCCAATGGTATCTACACGAGCTAGTAGATCTGTGGCTAACTGCATGGTGGCATGATGCTCATCAATGTATGCACTCATATCGGTAAGGATATCAGACGTAAGGAATCTCACTGAAGTACTATCTATGACGGTTATATCTCGGGCTGATAGAGCAGCATCCCGCTCTACAATCAATGTATCTCTGGTTGATCTGGCCTCGTCTCTCTCTAATACAGTTGTGTATGTCCCATCAAGAGCTGTCAACATCAAGGCCCTAGCCTGATCTCTCTCGAAGGTCATCAGATGTAGACTCAGCTCCAGATATTGTGTTGAATGCTGAATAACAGTAGCACTCGTAGTGGGAGAATCCATCACAAATACTGGTAACCCAGTCAAATCCTCCTTGATGGGAATATCAGTCTTCTCCATAGACTCCTCATCATCGTAATCAGTCCTCTGCACTATGGATACGACCGCAGCCGATGCAGTCTCTGTCTCCATCCATGCAGGATACTCTGCAGAACAACCCGGATGGCTGACGAAAAACTCAGCTAGCTCACGCTGATCCCAACAGGCATACAAACTGGATCTATCCTTTGCTGATAAGTGGCGACAAGCGAAGCGCTGACTCAATGCCCCCTCAAAAGGATGAAAATCCTGGAACTGGTCAAACTGACACATCACGGTCAGTGGGTGGTAAGTAATCATGCCTCTCAAACCAGCTAAGGGAGATAATCCATGCCTGGAGCATGAGAGATGAAGAAGTAGGGTGAGCTGAGCCTTGAACACAATAATATATCTAACGGATCTCCTATCCCTGCCAAGAAAGCAGACCAAGATGCAGCATCTGTACACTCTGCAGGCTGAAAGGAGTATGACATGGCTATATCGTGGGCGAAACAATACCCATGCCATCTGAAAGTGCCAATCGGTCTCAAGTGTGACATAAACCACACGTACATCATGACCTAGCTGCATGTAAACACTCTTATCAGATAAGTGCAGCAGTATGTAGCCGACCTCAGAGTCTTTGTTATAATCATCGGTATAATGGTGTGACCCTCCCTGAGAGCTCTCACTACCGTGATGACTCCTATGTCCAACTCATCGATGTACCGTGGCATGTATGTAAGATCCCAACTTCTAATAAATAAAATTGAATTTTCTCTATTCATTATCTTGAAATAATATGGAGTTAATTTGATATAATACTTTGGTTATGGGTGAAATGTGCAAATTTTGTGAAATAAGCAAGTGGTTATAAAATATTCATTTTTGTCGAGGAATATTCGTTTGGTCATGGAATATTCGTACGATGGTGCAACCATTTGTGAGCCCCATAACAAAATAACTGTCGGATGAAGAAAATGACAAGTTTGAGTTTTTATAAATAACGGCGTAGTTGTTACCGTTAACACTATTAGAATACCCGGTGGTTAAAATACAGTAATATGCGTGGTTGCATAGTAGCACACGATATTACACAGTATTTTTGAATTATTAATTCTTACGTAAGAAGGCACTACTCAATAATTGTTACAGTACTTACTGTTCAATATTTTATTTTATTGATTCAATAATTGTTGCGTTCATATTTTATATTATTATTGTTTTAATAATTGTCACTACACAGTATTTTCCATCAATAATTTATATTATTTGAATAATATTATTAGATAGAATTATTGACAATGTCTAGAAATTTCTGTCAAGGAGAGCTTTGGTCACCTAATTGCGCAAGTAAGGAGAAATCCTTATCGAAAAGCCCCCTCTTTCCTGGAAACGGACTGGTCATCATTATTGTGATTTTATAATATTATTAGTGAATAATTATTTATTGATTTATATAATAAAGAAATATTTATTTTTTATGTGAATATAATTGAAGGAGTTAATGTTGAGGAGTTTTATCAGTATTTTTGTCGGGTTGGAGGTATTAAAAAAATCAAATCAGTGTTCTTAAAGCTCTATTGCGTGAGTTATAATTTTAATCCGACCGTTGGATCGTTGTGATTTTTGGATATGTTATGTAAAGTCCCCGAACCCGGATACTTGAAACCCGAACTCGGTACTTCACGATACCATTTCTATGAGCAGAAATATTACTAATAATAATAACAATAATATAAATTTTAAACTTAACTTACATTTATCAGAGTCTAATCCCAAGTACGCAACCTTTACTACATTCTTTACATGATATATAATACATATCATTAACTTAATACAATTTATCTATTACAAATGATACCAATAACATATTCTATTTGCTTTCCTTTTCACTTGTTTTGACATGAGCTTTTTGGTCCTCCACACTTAACTGAAAACATTTAAATTAAGCAAGGATAAGCATTTGAGTGCCCAGCAAGTATTATATATATATAAGCTGAAAGAATTTAAATGTTTTCTTTATAATATTCTTCTACAACCAGTCAATAGTTGTGAAGTAATCTGTACCAATAATAATAACATAACAACCCTCTTTCAAATTTTTGAAACTGTGTATTGACTATACATAGGGTTTCAGTGACATACTATGAACATTGTTTTTATTTTCGAAAAGGTTAAACAGAAATTCATCTGTAAACCGGCATTTCTTACGGGCCTGAGGGTGTACAGTCCATGGGCCCTGTATTGATCAATACTACATTGCTAGAACGATATTATCGTTCATCCTTTGTTCGCCGTAGCGCATAAAAATTTTCCCATTATCGGAATGTTCATACCTGTCGGGTTTTCATAACAAAGGTCTTATATAATTCAACATATATATATATATATATATATCAAAGGTGTATTAATATATGATTAATTACAATGATTATCCAAGTGGGGACACTTGTATAATCATTTATAGAAATAAACGAACAGAATATATATCTGAATTATCATATACTAACTTGTTGATAATCAATGGGCGTATATAATATAGGTTTAACAATCTGTACAGTAATAGTATAATTGTGAAACATTCTTACACTTGTCCATTGCATAAAGAAAATGCAAAGGTAGGATACTTGCCTGATGCGCTGCTTACAATTATGCAACTTAGATTTATCTTTTCTATCACGACCTATGATTAATCAAATCATTCTATCGATTAGAATTACACATTATAACACATAATACTGCTTATTGCAGTCAGCACATAACCTAATCACATTGTCATATACATTTCACAGTCATCACATCACAAACAAATACATATATAGACACATTATGTAAATCCAGATCAATTTCTGAAATATGTCGGTTTACCGACAGCTTTATCGGATAATTATCGAGTCTAAGACTCTATCCTGCACCTTAATATCTATTTAAACTATTTAAGTAACAGTCATATCATTTTTAAATGACTTACAATAATTTTTTAAATAATTATTATCATTTATCACAATTTTTGAAATATTAGAATCATTATTAAATGATTTAAATATCAAACAATCCTATTATCATTAACATTTAATCAATATTAAATTATTAATGAAACCATTGCCAAAATATTAAAAGTCATTAATTATAACTTAAAACATTATTAATTCATTTATATCCTTTTTAAATGATTTATAAGTAAACAAAATCATTTATAAATTCTTTATTTAATATAATTATTAAATAAATCTAATATCATTAATAATGAAATTATCCTTTAAATATTAAAAGTTATATTTTATAACTTAAAATATTCATAAACACCATATTTTCATTTAACATGATTTTTATAATATTAAAATCATTTTTAAACTAATTTATTTAATATAATTATTAAATAACTTTAATAGCATTAATAATAAATAATTAATGAAATTTACCTTTAAATATTAAAAGTTATATTTTATAACTTAAAATATTTTAAAACTATTTATTTTCATTTAAAATGATTTTTCTAATATTAAAATCATTTTTAAACTGATTTATTTAATATATTTATTAAATAAATTTAATATCATTTAATATTAAAATATTAATATTTTTCATGACAAAATATCAAAAGTTATATTTATAACTTAAAATACTTTTATAACCTTTAAATCATTTTTTCTATAATCTTTAAATCATTAATTCCATTTTTCATAATTTATTTAATACATTAATTAAAGAACTTTAATTACCATTAATATTAATTAATTAATGAAATTCATCACAAAATATTAAAAGTTATCAAAAATAACTTAAATTATTTTGTTATACCATAATATAATTTTAAATTATTTTTCATGTATAAAAATCATTTTTAATTAATTTATTTATTATTATAATTAAATAAATTAAATACTTTTAATATTCTAAAAATATTAAATATTTATGAAATATATTTAAAATAATTAAAAACAAATTTTCGGATTTTAAAATAATTTTTAATAATTTATTTTATATTTTTAATAATTAAAAACTAAATTTACTATCTATTTCGTAAAAATAAATAATTTTAAAAATAAACTGTCGCTAAAGACTGCCTATAGCGACAGAACCGTCGCTATAGGTGTTGTTCGTGTTCTTGAGCAAAACCCAGATTTCATGTCAGTGTTCTAGGAGCTTGGTTTGACCAGAAATTGATCTATGATCCTAATGCTTTTTGGATAGCTAATGATACTTAGCAGGTAGTATAAGTGTAATACTATGATTATAAATTAATATCAAGGCCATCCAACAACAAATCAGTAAGATAAAGGCCTTCGAATTTGATGTCAGACTTGTTCTTCATTTCTGGGTTTTCTAGAAATGAAAAACAGTTCGAGGTTCGTATTTTGATCCTTTTAATTTATACGTTCCCAGCTGGCTTAATGTGATGTTAAGGTTACAAAATGTAGTCCGGATGTCATAGTACAAGTTTACAACCTTATATGAGTCTAGAAACAACACATGAACAAGATCAAGACTGGTCAAACTAGGGGTCAGGATGTGGTTCTTGAAGTTTTGGGTTTCCCAGAAATCTTCATCCGGTCAGTTGGTCAACGGTGGTTTGACTATTAATTGCTACAATCCTGTTACAGATCTGGGTTATCTAAAGGTTTTAATATGCACTCCTCATGTCATGTTACAAGGATCAAACAACAAAATAGCTAAAACATAAACATCCAGCAAGATCAGAGCCCATTATAAACGTTGTCAGACTTCTGAAAAAATTCTGGGTCACCCAGAATCAGTGAAGTCGTGGTCGGTCAACGACCTTTGACCATCAATAACTTTCAGTATACAACTGATCTGACTTTGAATCCAATTCCAGATGAAAGATCACATACCAAACTACATGTTTGAAAATTCAAATAACAAAAACATATAACAGATAAAGATATACATGGTCTGACATTTGGTTGTCAGACTCGTTTTAAAAAAATTTCAGAATTGAAAAATTATCAAATCCGAGCCTCTAGATGTTATGGATCTAACATCTAGGAACCCAGATCATCCTTAGACACCTTATATAACATGTTTAACACAAAAAAAACATCAAACAACAGATCTTTCGACAGAATTCAAGCTAGGCTTTTATACCTTCCTTGGACAAATCTTGATTCTATGTTTCTGATTTGTTATTGTTGATCAGGGGGCTTGTATATAGAGCTGATATACTATGTATTTTCGTGGGTTATAAGTTGAGAGAGATAGGTTAAGGGTTTGAGCAAAAATAGGCTAGCAACTAACATTTTCTCTCTCTCAAATCTATATATATGACTTGTATGCATTGTATTTGGTTG
Organism: Panax japonicus; assembly: GCA_020205505.1. NCBI lineage: Eukaryota > Viridiplantae > Streptophyta > Magnoliopsida > Apiales > Araliaceae > Panax > Panax japonicus. Next base: position 29,313,082 of record CM035102.1, read on the forward strand.
CTAGGTGGCTGATATGGGTTGATGTGCTGGTCATTTAGTACAAAAGAGTGGTTGGTTAGGTAAATAACTCCCATTTTGTCTAGATTTTCAAGCAATCTAATAAAAATGTGACAAAAGGGTAAAATGGACATTTGGTAATTGATTTTAATGGCAAAATTGGAACTTGACAAACCCTTAGGGTTTAGGGTTTGAGCCATTTTAGCAAAAGTCTAGGATTTCCAAAATTAGGATTTAAAAATAAAAAACAATTTAGTTTTAAAAAAATAATAATTGAAGTTTGCTAATTAAATTGAATTAGTAATTATGTTATACAGGATCATTAGGTTTTAGTATCACTAATCACAATTAACGTTGCTAATATAGCAATTAGGGTTTATACTTTTAGAAATTAGGGGTAAAAAAATGCATTTAGGGTTTCTAATTATCAAATTAGAATTCTATGTATTAGGATTTTAATTTCTATATCACGAGTCGTTAATCACATTATTGTGATTACATAACAGCTTTAACAAATTCTCAAAGTCGTGAATGACTTTCGCTTTAGAGTTTCAATTCCATTAGGGTTCCAAAATTATAATTAGGGATTATAATATAGAAAATAATGATAATAATAATAATAATAATAATAATAATAATAATAATAATAATAAGGGTTTTGAATAATTATGAATCTCCCTAATTAGGGTTAATACATAAACACCGATCATAAATCATATTAACATGATTATATAACAGTCTTAAGCCGATATTCAGCTTTATCTTATGGTTTAACAACTTAAACTAGGGTTTTGGCATTTTACACCAAATTTGACCAATATTATCAGTTCACACATAAACAGTACATATTTATAGCACTGAAAAATAAAAATATAATATTTTTTATTATTATCATCATTCCTTATTCCAGAACCAGAAATAGGGTTTATCAAAATATTATTAGGGTTCGATCGTAATATAATAAAACTGTTTCGCACATTAACATTACACACATAACCATACATATCTATAACACTGACAAATAATAATATAATATTATTATTCTCATTTCTTGATCAAAACCCAGAATTAGGGTTTGGATTCTATAACTGATTTATCTTTCACATATAACTTTATTAATTAAGTTAAAATAATTAACTTAACTATTCTGAAATAATTTCATATAATAAAGTAAGTATTATAAAAATTCTATAATCATATCATCTATTATTTAAATAATATAATTATCATATTTTCATGGAAAATAAATATTAAAAACATTTTTACTATAAAATTATTTATTATAAGAATATAATTTATAGAGATCAATAATTCCAAAATATATTTATTTGCAATACTTAATGTAATAAATAAATTTTATTTATCACATATATAATTATAATTACACATTACCTTGACACATATCATTCATATTTATTTTAAAAAAAAATTTATACGTAAAATTTATGATATATTTATATAGAAAATATCAGTTTGTCACATTCACCCTCCCTTATAAAGATTCCGTCCCCGGAATCACCTTTTAAAACCTATACATACCAGGGTACATAACATACACAATCATTACAATTAGATCTCGATCATAATTGATCAAATCGATCATTAACTATTCAGCATAACGCTTATCTATCTCCTTAAAAATAAATTTGATTTCTAAGAGAACTCAAATTCCTCCTTCAAAATAATTTATAAAAATAATTTACTATATATAAAAATATAATAAAAAATAAAAATTGGTTAGATTAATACCTGGAGTTGCATCCCCGGCTGCTACCGAATCCCGAACAGTCCTGCTGAAGACGCTTGCGGTTGATTTCGTTGGTTTGTTTGTTAAAGTTGTTCCCGTTGTCGCCAATGTCCTGCTGCCTTGTTCCGTATTCGCATTCCTTGTTCCCATTTCCTTTCTTGGACAGTCTTTCACTTTATGCTTTATTGATTCGCACACAACACATTCACTATACATTCTTGGATTGGAACATTTTGGAAAGATATAAATCCCTTCTGTCCATACTTTCCACACACAAACTTTTCTTTTAATCACATTCCTGGCTTATTTATTGAAATTATCTTCTTTTATCATATAGGTGACAAAAGTTGTCTTTTGCCCCACCGTTATCCTAGCTATCACATACGCTTTAACAGGGTCGGTTGATCTTCTACATCCAGGCGGTCCGGTTGTCTTGAAGTCTTTGAAGTTTGTCGATCGATTGTCTAGTTGATTTCCCGCGACTGGTATTTCGTTCTGCATAACTTGATCGTCCGCATTCGCAAAATTCTTTGTTGGGTCTGGTTGTCTTCCAGCTTTGTTGACAGGTTCTTCTTCCTTTGGTTTCGTTTTTGTTTTGACGACATTATCATAAATTATTCTTACATTCTAAGCCTTATCGTAAACGCTTAACATATAACACAAAACTTTCTATTCAAACAATCATGTACTCAAAATATTATATTTTGAAAACTCGGTCTAGTGTAATAACCAGTGACCAAATAAATATCTACTATCTTTATACCAATTTATCCCATTAATCCAACATAAACTCATATTTATAGCACTTGACATGCCTTAGCACACACTGCTTTAAACATCCACTATCCCTTTGTGACTCGAAAGTCAGGAATCGCTGCCATAACTTATACAAAACATTATATTACACCAACATACCTATCATATATACCACCTAAAATCATATATATCCAACTAATACTAATACTACCTATTCCTTACACATTCACTAATGATCAATTGCTTAGTAACCTATCTATTTCCATTATCCTCAATATCCATTTACACATAACTATATCCAGTTTGTCACAACTTTCAACACCTTATGAGTTTAAGAACTCCTCACCAACATATGAGTTTAAGAACTCGACATTGGCCACTTATAATCCTTTAGCTATACTTTTCCTATCAGTTATGCTGATCATTTCTTAATCTGATACTGTACTTTCCAAAATAACCACCTCTTTGAGGTAGCTTTCAATGTGAGCCTTTATTGCAGTTATTGACTTTGATATTGGCTCGGTCATGGAGGTTGACTTATTCTTTACGACTTAAGGGTATCCTAATTCTGTTCCTTTCTAACACCTACACACAAAAATTATCTTGACTAGCAAATAATAAATACACACAACACATAATAGTTTTATAAATTATCTTTTAATTTGTTTGACAATGAATTTATCCGATTCATCTATCTTTAAAATCTATATGAGTTATTTGTATTTTCAACGTTTTCCTCTGTTCTAAGGTTATAGCTTAAAGTCTAACCCACCTAAGGTTTCTAACCCTATAGCTCTGATACCATTCTGTAAAGTCTCCGAACCCGGATACTTGAAACCCGAACTCGGTACTTCACGATACCATTTCTATGAGCGGAAATATTACTATTAATAATAACAATAATATAAATTTTAAACTTAACTTACATTTATCAGAGTCTAATCCCAAGTACGCAACCTTTACTACATTCTTTACATGATATATAATGCATATCATTAACTTAATATAATTTATCAATTACAAACGATACTAATAACATATTCTATTTGCTTTCCTTTTCACTTGTTTTGACATGAGCTTTCTGGTCCTCCACACTTAACTGAAAACATTTAAATTAAGCAAGGATGAGCATTTGAGTGCCCAGCAAGTATTATATATATATATATATATATATATATATATATATATATAAACTAAAAGAATTTAAATGTTTTCTTTATAATATTCTTCTACAACCAGTCAATAGTTGTGAAGTAATCTGTACCAATAATAATAACATAACAACCCTCTTTCATATTTTTAAAACTGTGTATTGACTATATATTCATGGGGTTTCTGTGACATACTATGAACATTATTTTTATTTCCTGAAAAGGTTAAACAAAAATTCATCTGTAAACCGGTATTTCTTACGGGCCTGAGGGTGTACAGTCCATGGGCCCTGTATTGATCAATACTACATTGCTAGAATGATATTATCGTTCATCCTTTGTCCGCCGTAGCGCATAAAAATTTTCCCATTATCGGGATGTTCATACCTGTCGGGTTTTCATAACAAAGGTCTTATATGATTCAATATATATATATATATATATATATATATCAAAGGTGTATCAACATGTGATTAAATACAATGATTATCCAAGTGGGGACACTTGTATAATCATTTATAGAAATTAATGAACAGAATATATATCTGAACTATCATATACTAACATGTTGATAATCAATGGGCGTATATAATATAGGTTTAACAATCTGTACAGTAATAGTATAATTTTCAAACATTCTTACACTTGTCCATTGCATAAAGAAAATGCAAAGGTAGGATACTTGCCTTATGCGCTGCTTACAATTATGCAACATAGATTTATCTTTTCTATCACGACCTATGATTAATCAAATCATTCTATCGATTAGAATTACACATTGTAACACATAATACTATTTATTGCAGTCAGCACATAACCTAATCACATTGTCACATACATTTCACAGTCATCACATCACAAACAAATACACATACAGACACATTATGTAAATCCAGATCAATTTCTGAAACATGTCGGTTTACCGACAGCTTTATCGGATAATTATCGAGTCTAAGATTCTATCCTGTACCTTAATATCTATTTAGACTATTTAAGTAACAGTCATATCATTTTTAAATGACTTACAATAATTTTTTAAATAATTATTATCATTTATCACAATTTTTGAAATATTAGAATCATTATTAAATGATTTAAATATCAAACAATCCTATTATCATTAACATTTAATCAATATTAAATTATTAATGAAACCATTGTCAAAATATTAAAAGTCATTAATTATAACTTAAAACATTATTAATTCATTTATATCCTTTTTAAATGATTTATAAGTAAACAAAATCATTTATAAATTCTTTATTTAATATAATTATTAAATAAATCTAATATCATTAATAATGAAATTATCCTTTAAATATTAAAAGTTATATTTTATAACTTAAAATATTCATAAACACCATATTTTCATTTAAAATGATTTTTATAATATTAAAATCATTTTTAAACTAATTTATTTAATATAATTATTAAATAACTTTAATATCATTAATAATAAATAATTAATGAAATTTACCTTTAAATATTAAAAGTTATATTTTATAACTTAAAATATTTTTAAACTATTTATTTTCATTTAAAATGATTTTTCTAATATTAAAATCATTTTTTAAACTGATTTACTTAATATAATTATTAAATAAATTTAATATCATTTAATATTAAAATATTAATATTTTTCATGACAAAATATCAAAAGTTATATTTATAACTTAAAATACTTTTATAACCTTTAAATCATTTTTTCTATAATCTTTAAATCATTAATTCTATTTTTCATAATTTATTTAATACATTAATTAAATAACTTTAATTACCATTAATATTAATTAATTAATGAAATTCATCACAAAATATTAAAAGTTATCAAAAATAACTTAAATTATTTTCTTATACAATAATATAATTTTAAATGATTTTTCATGTATAAAAATCATTTGTAATTAATTTATTTAATATTATAATTAAATAAATTAAATACTTTTAATATTCCAAAAATATTAAATATTTATGAAATATATTTAAAATAATTAAAAATAAATTTTTAGATTTTAAATTAATTTTTAATAATTTATTTTGTATTTTTAATAATTAAAAACTAGATTTTCTATTTATTTCGTAAATATAATTAATTTTAAAAATAAACTGTAGCTAAAGACTACCTATAGCGACAGAACAGTCGCTATAGGTGTTCTTCATGTTCTTGAGCAAAACCCAGATTTCAAGTCAGTGTTCTAGGAGCTTGGTTTGACCAGAAATTGATCTATGATCCTAATGCTTTTTGGACAGCTAATGATACTTAGCAGGTAGTATAAGTGTAATACTATGATTATAAATTAATATCATGGCCATCCAACAACAAATCAGTAAGATAAAGGCCTTCGAATTTGATGTCAGACTTGTTCTTCATTTCTGGGTTTTCTAGAAATGAAGAATAGTTCGAGGTTTGTATTTTGATCCTTTTAATTTATACGTTCCCAGCTGGCTTAATGTGATGTTAAGGTTCCAAAATGTAGTCCGGATGTCATAGTACAAGTATACAACCTTATATGAGTCTAAAAACAACACATGAACAAGATCAAGACTGGTCAAACTAGGGGTCAGGATGCGGTTCTTGAAGATCTGGGTTTCCCAGAAATCTTCATCCGGTCAATTGGTCAACGGTGGTTTGACTATCAATTGCTACAATCTTGTTACAGATCTGGGTGATCTAAAGGTTTTAATATGCACTCCTCATGTCAGGCTACAAGGATCAAACAACAAAATAGCTAAAACATAAACATCTAGCAAGCTCAGAGCCCATTATAAACGTTGTCTGACTTCTGGAAAAATTCTGGGTCACCCAGAATCAGTGAAGTCGTGGTCGGTCAACGACCTTTGACCATCAATAACTTTCAGTATACATCTGATCTTTCTTTGAATCCAATTCCAGATGAAAGATCACATACCAAACTACATGTTTGAACATTCAAATAAGAAAAACATATAACAGATAAAGATATACATGGTCTGACATTTGGTTGTCAGACTCGTTTTAAAAAAAAAATCAGAATTAAAAAATTATCAAATCCGACCCTCTAGATGTTATGGATCTAACATCTAGCAACCCAGATCATCCTTAGATACCTTATATAACATGTTTAACACAAAAAAACAACATCAAACAACAAATCTTTGGACATAATTCAAGCTAGGGTTTTATACCTTCCTTGGACAAATCTTGATTCTATGTTTCTGATTTTTTATTGTTGATCAGGGGGCTTGTATATAGGACTGATATACTATGTATTTTCGTGGGTTATAAGTTGAGAGAGATAGGTTAAGGGTTTGAGCAAAAATGGGCTAACAACTAACATTTTCTCTCTCTCAAATCTATATATATGACTTGTATGCATTGTATTTGGTTGCTAGTTGGCTGATAAGGGTTGATGTGCTGTTCATTTTGTGACAACCCGAGAAATTAGACAAATTATTAAAATCTTAAATGATTGATTTAAGGTCAAATATTAGGACCTAGACAGGAAATAAGAGTATGGAATTGGCAGTTATGTAATGAAATTCCAAGAATTTCAAAAGTTTTGGACAAGACTTGAATTCTGTGATAGACTGTAAGTGATAGTCTAGTAATGAGGTATAAGATTATGGTAGATTTAAAATTCTTTTGAAGAATTATCAGGGATAAGTTTCGAAGTGAATACTAGTCGGTATATTTGGTTACATATGTGAACAATAATGATTTAAGATCAAGGATTGATCAGATAAGTTATAACTTTAGCAAACCCTAAAGTTATGTTAATCATATGTTTATTAAGTTAGAAAAATCTAACGAACTGTTAGAAACCCTAACGATACGCTCAGAAACTTTAATTTTAGTTTCGAGAATCCGAAACCCTAATTCGGGTATTTAAACCCTAATTTGGGAATTTAAAATCTAAGTGTTAAAAGCTTAAGTATAAATACGTGGGAGAATAATAGTATTTAATTATATACTAATTCTAAGAGATTTATTTTATACATCTCGGTTGATTAATTTTATAATCTAATTATAGCAAGTCTAAATTGGGTTAAGGAAATGTATGGGCTTGTGAGTAAGGATTGGTGTTTTAATTGAGGAAATAAAAACCCTAATTAAATTATTTGGGTTGGATAAGAATTTAAGGCATTGGACTATGTATATTTTATAGCCCAAGTGTTGGTCAATAAAATTGGTTAGAGGCCCAAGCAATACATTAATTGAGTGGCCTAAATATTTTTATTTTGAAAAGCCCAAAACATTAAAGGAATGACCCAACTTTTAGCCCAAGTGGGAGAGGAATTTTTGGACATTTAGTAAATCAATTAAGGCATTAAAAAGAAGGGTCCTTTACATAAGTATACAACAAAATGAAAGTAATTACAAGAAAAGTGCATCAACTAAATAATTACAAAAGAATGTAATTATTACAAAAATAGTACAATTCACATTAATAAGGAAACCTAAAATCAAGGATAATTAATAATTCAAATTCAAATTCAAATCTTGTCTCTAACAACAAATTCAAATCTATATTTCAAAAATCAAATCAAAATGAGAAAATTAAAAATAATAAATTATGAAGGAGCTAATGTTCATCATACTCCTTTCTAGCTGCCACCGCTGCCGCCGCCACCGGAGTTGCTATTCTGAATTTCTTTTGACGATTTGGTTACCCACAAAAATTGAAATGGTTACCTTTATACGAATTTTGACTAGTAACTGCATCACATTTAAAATAAAATTGGTAATCAAATAAAACTGAATTGGTTACCTTATCAAATGGTTTGGTAACCAACTATTTGAAATTTGGTTACCAACTGCATCACATTCAAAATAAATTAGTAACCTAATAAAACTAAATTGGTTACCTTATCGAAAGGTTTAGTAACCAACTGCATAAATTTTGGTTACCAAATGCATTACATTCAAAATATATTAGTAAACTAATAAAACTGAATTGGTTACCTTATCAAATGATTTGGTAACCAACTACATGAAGTTTGATTACCAACTGTATCACATTCAAAATAAATTAGTAACCTAATTAAACTGAATTGGTTACCTTATCGGAAGATTTCGTTACCGGTGAAAATAAAAAATGGACCGGTGGCGGTGGGAGGCGGAGGGATCGAGGAGAGGGAGGGATGGGAGGAGGAGGGGGTGGGGCGTGGGGTGTGGGGGGAGAGGAGGGTGGAGGAGAGGGAGGGGGTGGGGAGGGAGTGGCGTGAGGTGGTGGAGGAGGGAGGAGGGGAGGCGGGAGGAGGAGGAGGGGGAGGGAGAGGGGGCGGGGGCGGGAGGGGGCGGAGAAAGGGGCGGGAGGAGAGGGAGGGGGTGGGGAGGGAGTGGCGGGAGGAGGTGGAGGCGGGAGGAGGGGAGGCGGAGAAAGGGGCGGAAGGAGAGGGAGATGGAGAGGGAGGGAGTGGCGGGAGGAGGTGGACGCGGGAGGAGGGAGGAGGGGAGGGGGAGGGGGTAGGAGGAGAAAGGGGAGGGGGGAGGGAGGAGGGGAGGAGGGGGAGGCGGAGGGTGGGGAGGGGTTGGACAGGAGGAGGAGGAGGAAGAAGGGAGGAGAAGAAGAAGGGAAACTAACTAATGCAGTTGTTATTGATGAGGAGTGAGAAGAAACTATAACTAATCCCTAAATTAAGGAATTCTAATTGAATTATAATTCCCTAAATTAAGGAATCCTAACTACACCAGAACATGTAAATAAATATGAAAGTGTATTAGTTATGTAAATATTATATGAGTGCACTATTGATGTAATTATTTTTAAAAATGTAATAGAATATGTAAATCACCCTAAAAAGAAAGCCAAAAATTGGGACAATCTAAGGCCAAGTGGCCGGACCTAGGTGAGCAAAAAGGAGGGTGAATGAATGTTATGATTATTTGCTTTAGTTGGTTACCAACTTCCACCAACTCCCCCATGTGTCCTCATTTGTTTAAGCCAACACTTTGGCATTTATTCCAAGTAAAAGCTTGGTGGTTTAAGGGAGAAAGAGCAAGAATTAGTGGGATCTAGTAATGCTACATGGCCAGATCATGCATGGGAGGAAAAGAGAGGGTGAGTGGGGGGAATGAATGATAGATATACAATTTTTACTAAACCACAAAATCCATTTCTCTCTCATCCTATTACTTCTTTTTAGCTAGCAAATAAACTAAAAAGGGAGGGAGTGAGAGAAGGGAGGCTTCGGCAGCTCCAAGATGAGAAGAAGATGAGTTTTTGATCTTCATACACCAAAGATTCATCCATGGAAGAAGCTATGAAGAAGAAGGAGAGCAAGTAAGAAAAGGTATAAACCTTTTTGTTTAGTTAAATTTTGATGGTTGTAAATCAAAACTTGAATCCATAGTTCTCAACTCAAAAACCATGTATATACATGTTAATAAGTGTTTATTGTTTGGATCTACCCATAATGGGTCTTAATTTGGTGGAAATCAAAAGGAATTAAAGAATGGAAAATTTCTGGAAAAGTAAAACTTTTAAAAAGTGTTTTGATATGGTGTTTTAGATCAAGTGTTGAACTTATGATTTTGAACCATATGAGGGAAGATCTACATGATATATGATATTTTGTGGTTAGATCTTGCCATTTTTTAGGGTTGATAAGCTTGAACAAAGAAGAGGAACCAAAACAGTTTTATTTGTTTTAAATGAATTAGTGGACTGCTTCCCTAAACAGAAAATTTCAGATTTGTTAAGGTACTCTAAAAATTCTGGACTTGTGATATGTTATAGGACACTCAATAAGATTTCCATAGACTCCGAAACGGACTAAATCCGACATCGGAGGAGAGAGATATGGGATTTCTACCAAACTACTCAAAGATAAGAAAAACTGTTAGAAGGACAGTTTTTACTAGCCACTTCTAGGATAAATTCCGGGATCTTAACATGTCCAAATATGGATTGTTATAGATGAAAATTGAAGATCGGAAAGATATGAATCCAACAAAATTGACGGATCATTAATCGGAGTTACAGATCCCGTTTTATATAAGTTTTAGCAAAGGACTCTAAAACTGTTTTACATCAAAAAGTTGCTGTCCAAAAAATTGTAGGGACTGTTTTGGCAACTTAAAGTGAGGGAAAAATTCCGACCATTCGGGAAATGAAAATATATGATATTATGTAGTTCGTGTCCAAAAATGAGCTAATTCCGAGTTAGAACGACCAAGTTGTGACCATTACAATTTTTGTGATTTTCTGACAGAAATCGCTATAAACGGAGTTCTACAACTTCGATTGCCACGAAATTTAAATTGGAGTATCACGTTAACATATATAAGGTTATGCCAAGAGATGGGAATGTTTGGAGTTAAGCACGAGGTAGCTAATTTCTTAAGCTACGCACTAGAATTAATTTTTGAAAAATATCAAAGGAAGTTGGAAAATTATGGAAAAATACTTTTTATGCATGAAATATATGTATATGTGTTTGACCAAAGGATAGGAGAATAATAAACTGATTTGGTATTTTTGTAAAACGGATATAGAATTCAGCTTGCTGGATTGTGTAAATTGTGAATCCAGTTTGCTAGATTAGAAAATCTGATGAATACAGCTTGCTGGATTGAAAAGAAGTTGACTGAATTGATGAATTGGTGAATCCAGATTGCTGAATTAGAAATTTGGTTGATAGATTTAGAATCCAGGTTGCTGGATTAGTATTTAACTTACTAAGTGTTAGCGAATAACTTATGAAATGAAAAGGCGAGTGTTAAATCATATAAATGTGATTCTATGGCATGGTTAAGTGCTTAAGCAGAGTTTAACTGAACTTAAACTCGAGTGTTGACCGACTAGATCGTCGGGATATTAAAATTGTGTCAGTTTCAACTCAAACTTAATAGTCTAACTGATACTAAGTCTTATGTGAATTATAGACTGATATGGTTATGTGGTAATGTGTTTAGGTTATTCTGTGGATATAAATATAACAGTATTATACTGTGATGATATTATTCTAATATTGGAGATCTATATTACTAATATTAGGTCTTCGGGTAAAGCGTTAAAAATTGCGTTGCGGTAATCAACAGTTCAGACAAGTTTCTTTTTACTTAACTCTAATAAGAGTAGTTTCTTCAAACTTATGGTTAATCATTGCTGATTGCCATGAAATTTGTACTCTGTACATCTTGCATGTATAAGTCAGGTATGAAAGGCTGATCACATTCATTACCAGTTGGTTCAGAAATGTTTGTTCATGTTTAAAACTTGTTCAGTCAAAAATTTGATCGTGCTAGTTCTCAATTGTATTGATGAATTATAGCAAGCTCATTATTCATACTCTTCAATCATGATATATCGTTATATTGTTGTATATAAACTTGCTGGGTAACTTTCATGCTCACCCTTACTATATCATGATAAAACATTGCAGATAAGGCGAATGCGTTCGGATACATGAAAAGAATAAAGCCAAGTTTCAGCTTGGGATATAAAGTGCGGCTAGTTTGTAATAGCGTATTTTGATAAATGTGTTGTATGATAAAAAATTTATGAATTGTGTTTAAGTTAAGGTTACTCGACCTAGGGGTAATGTGTAATGTGTAATGTATAAACAATTTATGTTTATATCTTCCGCAAACAGTTATAGAATGATTAGTGTACCGAGTCCGCGGTGATTCAGGGCCCGGATTCGGGGCTACTACACATTTAGTACAACAGAGTGGTTGGTTAGGTAAACAACTCCCATTTTGTCTAGATTTTCAAGCAATCTAATAAAAATGTGACAAAAGGGTAAAATGGACATTTGGTAATTGATTTTAATGGCAAAATTGGAACTTGACAAACCCTTAGGGTTTAGGGTTTGGTTTAGGGTTTAGGGTTTGAGCCATTTTAGCAAAAGTCTAGGATTTCCAAAATTAGGATTTAAAAATAAATAACAATTTAGTTTAAAAAAAATAATAATTAAAGTTTGCTAATTAAATTGAATTAGTAATTATGTTATACAGGATCATTAGGGTTTAGTATCACTAATCACAATTAACGTTGCTAATATAGCAATTAGGGTTTATACTTTTAGTAATTAGGGGTACAAAAATGCATTTAGGGTTTCTAATTATCAAATTAGAATTCTATGTATTAGGGTTTTAATTTCTATATCACCAGTCGTTAATCACATTATTGTGATTACATAACAGCTTTAACAAATTCTCAAAGTCGTGAATGACTTTCGCTTTAGAGTTTCAATTCCATTAGGGTTCCAAAATTATAATTAGGGATTATAATATAGAAAATACTGATAATAATAATAATAATAATAATAATAATAAGGGTTTTGAATAATTACGATTCTCCCTAATTAGGGTTAATACATAAACACCGATCATAAATCACATTAACATGATTACATAACAGTCTTAAGCCGGCATTCGGCTTTATCTTATGGTTTAACAACTTAAACTAGAGTTTTGGCTTTTTACACCAAATTTGACCAATATTATCAGTTCACACATAAACAGTACATATTTATAGCACTGAAAAATAAAAATATAATAATTTTATATTATTATCATCATTCCTTATTCTAGAACCAGAAATAGGGTTTATCAAAATATTATTAGGGTTCGATCCTAATATAATAAAACTATTCCATATATTAACATTACACACATAACCATACATATCTATAACACTGACAAATAATAATATAATATTATTATTCTCATTCCTTGATCAAAACCCAGAATTAGGGTTTGGATTCCATAACTGATTTATCTTTCACATATAACTTTATTAATTAAGTTAAAATAATTAACTTAACTATTCTGAAATAATTTCATATAATAAAGTACGTAATATAAAAATTCTATAATCATATCATCTATTATTTAAATAATATAATTATCATATTTTCATGGAAAATAAATATTAAAAAAAAATTTACTGTAAAATTATTTATTATAAGAATATAATTTATAGAGATCAATAATTCTAAAATAAATTTATTTGCAATACTTAATGTAATAAATAAATTTTATTTACCACACATATAATTATAATTACACATTACCTTGACACATATCATTCATATTTATTTAAAAAAAATTTATACGCAAAATTTATGATTTATTTATATAGAAAATATCACGGTGTCACATGTTATACATATATAAGTTGAGTATATGTCCACAAATTTTGAACCGTTAAAAATTAACGTATGATTTGTTATGAATTTTATGAGGTATTAAAAATCGTCCGTTTATGGAATTCGGATATTTTATATTTGGAATTTGAAAAAACTTTCTTCTGCAAAGTTGTAGAGAATTCGATTTGGTGTGGAATGGACATAAAATTTATATTTTTTCTGATAAAAGGACTATTTATTATGAATTATTGAAGTTTCAGAAAATAAATATTTTTTATTAATAACATGGGTGGGTCCCACTTTTGGTTGGTGTAGAAAACATGTGCTGAATTGGTGGGACCCGCTAGAGGTGGCTGAAATTTGGTCTTGGTTGGTGGCATGCGTTGAAATTTTGAAAAATAATAATATTATTTTATTATTTAGTCTCCTATGGCATTCTAGCATTTTCCTATAAATAGGCGCTTAAGTTAGAATTGAAAATCACACCAGAAACAAGTTTTTTTTTCCCTCTCTCTCTCTCTCTATATATATATATATATATATATATATATATATATATATATATATTATTGAGCGTATTTTGTGAGTATTTAGATACTTTGAGAGTTGCTATTCAGTGCAAGTGTCCTTCGGCTTTACATCCTATACTCCGATCAGAAATACAATTATTTTGAGTTAAGGGATGTTATTTTCTTTGTAAATGATATTCTTTTCTTCAATATCATTATGCTGAAATATTGATATAAATTTTATTGTGGAATTTATACATTTTTGTGTCGGGAATACTATTCACGTATACGGTAGCATTTACGAATACGACACTATTCACCAAAAAATGAAATCCCTGGAATGTTGTGTATAACTATCCCTAGAGCCATATCTGTCAAACAGAAAATGCTTGGGGTATAACGTGGCCAGATGTGACCTCATCTTGCAACACCCTACGCCTCAATCCAGTGAGGGTCATGAACTTCCTACTCATGTCTCCAATCGCCATATGCACGCAAGGTCTGTCCAATGGTAGCATTGTCAAACGTGCATACTCCTCTAAAGTAGGAGTCAACTCCTGGTTCCCAAATCGAAAAACCTGCCTCTCTAATACCTAGGGCTCCAGCATGCCCTCTACGAATCCTGCAGGAACCGAAAACATCAACAGGTTCATATTATGCTACAACAGCTAATCTACAGTAACCCTGTCTGATGGTGACATACTATCATACCACGATCGCATACCAGATACCACCAATAATGGTGGGGTATGATCAATACGGCTATTTGTTGAAGAAGACATTTGTATGGGCCATGCCATAAGACCATCCAGGGGTCAATGCTGAATATCTCTGGACATACATATATATGGATAACATAATAACATGCATGATATAATAGATGGCAATATGATATAGGGAATGGAAAACGGTACATATATTCCTAAGTATATCATCACCTAATACATCTATGTACAGCTAAAATACAGGGAAATGGGGCAAAACTGCACTACAACTAACAGAAGCCTATCAAAAGATATAATGAGAATGGGGCGAAGCTACCCAATATGTAACAGAGGCCTATCAAAAGAGATAACAAGAATACACATCAGAAGAAGACAATGGTATTAATGTCTACATCATCAATCCTGTCCACCTGATGTAACTCCTCCTGAGTCACTGGATCTCTATCCACGAGGATGTCAGGCCTATACAATGAAGGATCTACACCGATAAAACCATATGGGTCACCTGAAGGGCCAGTGCCAAAGTTAGAAGGATCAAAAGTATCTGCCTCTGAAGGATCTCTGCCCAAGTGCCGGATAGAGAAATATGCCCGGTCCAACTGCCGGGTCAAACTGTCAATCAGTGTCAAACGAGTCGGATCTCGGACACAGGCTAGCCAATCCGTCATCATCACGGATCCTGAAACCATATCCCCCATGAGCTGAGTGGCGCGGGTCTGGGCTCCAATGGTACGAGGGAACCACCAATGCTGGAACATCTCTTGAATGTAGGGACCCTCTGGCAGTGCAAAACTGTTAACGCCCAACAATGGAATATCAACAATGGGTGACTGCGAAACAGGCCAGTAACGCCTGGTAGGAAGCAAGATCGGCATACGAATCTCTCATGTGGTGTTTCTGATATCACACTCTTCTAAGTAGAGCTCACATCCTCCATATGTGAATAGAGGAATCCTACGGGTGGAAATAACGTGTTCAACTCCAGTCGGGTACCCATCCTCAAATCCAATGCACAAGTGCTCCCCAGAGTAGGGAACCCACGTGATGACATCCGTTGTCAACAACTCCAACTGTAGGCGACAATGAGTAAAGCCCTCTGTGATAGGGACCTCCGTCGGTATGGAATGATGCCATCTCCGTCCTTGTGGATAGGTATCTAAGCCTAACACACTCACATGACGCAAACATAGAAGCCTCTCATTGGCCCAAAACTTCCAACACAAAGGTGAATATCTGCTGTCAGCCAACTCTCTTAACCTGTACATAGGAAAAGACAAGAGAAATACTATCCAGCAAAAACAGGTAGAATCTCGGCCAAGCCTCAGTCAAGCCTTGTGAGCGCATGCGCATTCCCCTGAAGAAGTAGGCAAAGGTGTAGGAACCCCAATCATAATCTCCAATACGGTCCACATGTCGAGTGGTGTTGATCAAAGCGAAGGACACCGTAGAAGAGTTATCTGCTATGAAGCAGCCCCTAATGATCATCAGGAATAATCGCTGAAGAATGCGATCCCTGACTCTCACATCACCGGGTATGGGCTCACTCAACAGCTGGCTCATAGCATCTACGCTCAAAGGACCTGCACGTATAGTCCTGCCCTTGAGCGCCCCGTCTTGAACTCCTAGCTAGTATCTGACAGTAGTACGGGTGATATCCATCGTACAAGGCACTGGTACCCCTCCAAAATCCATACTTGTGATAAACCGCCAATCCATCTGCGTCATCATCACCTCACAATCCAGCAAATGGAGTGACTGAGTTTGGTGAAACCAGCGCTCAGACAATGCCCTGAGATAACCCCAGGGACAACGACGGGGAAGAATGGAAAAGAACGTCCCAAATACCCAGCCATGTACAATCGCTCTATAATCATCATGCAAAGCTTGATACATAGAGTGGATGCTGAACCAGTTCCCTCGAGGCTGTGTAAAGCCGGGAACCTACATTAAAAGCAGATTAACATCAGAATCCTTTACTCCTCATCAATAGGAAAGAAAGAAGATTAAGATCTAACTTTATACCTCGTTTGCGTGAAGGTAAACTGAAGGGTATCGACTCAAATCGCCTAGAAGCTCTGGGTTTGCCACTTGAATGCCTGGAAAATTCCTACGAGGAATAGATGTAGCAGGAGTGGGAGCCTCAACCGGTACATCCTCATCCTCGTCCTTGATGTCTGGCACATCAACCTGGACTAGATGTATCACCGCCTCCACCAAACGATGAGGCTGTCTAACAGAAAGTGGTCCAGGCACTTCAGAAGCCCTCCTCCGTACACTAGAAGTGGTCCTGCAGGAACTACTCGACTGATTCGGATCCATATATCTGGACAACAAGTCTCCAAATCACCTCAAAAAGGGTGTGGTAAATTCATATCTGGAGCTTTTCAAAATACATTTTTATGACTATATGCATGCATGCATTAGTTTAACATACATCTATAGTAGAGTTAAAAATGCATGACTACCCAATGCCTACATTTTTGAAAATTTTGACATAGTCCCCTTTGTAAATAGGACTATCCACATGCACATAGGCATGACTAGGTGGCCACAGTTACATACATTGTGATGCCTCCAAAATAGGTATACATCACCTATCCTAAGTCGTCAAATACATGGTACAGAATACAAATACAATCTTTAATATACAACAAAAGAGCTGTGAGTTTTAATACAAGTATTGTCTTCTAGACAATATCCACTCTCAAAATAAGTCATCATTACATTTATTGTCACACTATTTAACAGAATAGTGAGGACTACTAATGCTATCCTCTGGACCGTCACTCTGTTCCCCGAATAGTCCCCGCTACGTTCTCATTTCCTGAAGAGAATAATGAAAGAAAAAGGGTAAGCTCAACTAGCCCAGTAAAAAATATTATGACTAAGATAATGCAAAATAAATTATCATTATTCTTCAACAATGTTAAACTGATAAAATACAATAGACATCAAGTTTAATTGCAGCGGAACAAGAAATCCATTAAAAGTGTCAAGTAGAGAATAAAATCTACTATCTTTTATGATTTAAAAAGGTTTTTCATCACTTTTATCGCTGGGACTCAGCTTAATAAATAATCCACATCATCGAATCACCCCTGCACTATGGCCAAAGATATTCTTTAGTATCACGACCACAATTACCCATGCACTACGGGCCAAGGACATTCGTGTATTCATCAATGGTCATGATTATGCCAGCAATTATCCATCAATGCACTACAGGCCAATGAGGACTTTTATCACATTATTTATAACATTACGGTCATGATTATACCGAATAATCCCTGGTCATAATCATACCAAGTCCATCTATGCACTACAGGCCACAGATGACTTTCAAAAAAAATATAAGAATGAGGATGATGACAATAATATAAGAACTCAATAAAACAAGTTCACGAATTAATTTATCTAGGAACTAATAACGGGCAAATTGTCAACATGATACTTCTTTGTAGAGTAAAATTCAAGAATGCTCAGAAGAATATTTCCATGAAAAGATACTAGATGAAGCGCGAATATCAATGATATTCTACTAATTTCATGGAGTATAGAAGTCAAAACTTTAACCAACTAAGTATAATAAGGAATGGAATAACAAAAGAAATCACCAAACAAGCGGTAGACAGCATAGGCACATTATTCCAATAGAATAATAAAGACGGAACAAGGTCCGGCGTAAAACGCACAGACAGGATATTCTAACAAAATAATTAAGACGGAACCAGGTCCGACGTAAAACGCACAGACAAGATATTCCAACAGAATAATAAAGATGGAACCAGGTCCGGCGTAAAGCACAAACAAGATGTTCCAATAGAATAATAAAGACAGAACCAGGTCCGGCGTAAAGCACACATAGGATGTTCCAACAGAATAATAAAGACGAAACCAGGTCCGGCGTAAAGCACAGACAGGATGTTCCAACAGAATAATAAAGAATGGAATAACAGAAGAATTTCACCATTTATGCGGTACTTCCCATAACCAGGTTATTCCAACATAATAATAAAGAATGAGATGACAGAAGTTCTCTTCATAAAGACGAAAGAAAGAAATAATACCCCTTACCTTTGAAAGAAACTGGATATAGGAGTAGTGAGGTAGCAGGCTTCTCTTCTTCTACAGATTTTCTCTCTACAATTTCTCTCTATAATAATTGCTCTATAGCTTTAGTGAATTGGTGAGAAATAAAGGAAGAATGAACTTTTATTTATAGAAAAATATAGTTTCAATAATTGCACGTTTTAGGGCTCAAAAAATTACAGTACAATACCTCCAACTTTTTCTTTATTTTTAATTTAGTCATGCAAGTATTATCAAACTTGCACCACCTCCTCTAATAGTAAATAATATGATTCAATAGTAAATCATGTGAATTAATAGTTCTAGACATGTGAAAATACGAATTATAATATAGTACCTCCATCTATACCTCCATTTTTAACTTATTCATGCAAGTATTATCAATCTTGCACCAACTCCCCTAATAGTAACAAGAATGTGAAACAATAGTATACACATGTGAACAAATAGTTATAATGATGTGAAATAATACCAATCAATTGCTCATTTATCTGGTTAAATACCCGATTGGTCAATATAACCTCCAGACATCAATTATTATCGAAATAAATGTCGATTTTCACTAACACAAATAATTCCAACACAATGAAACTATTTTTATCAAAATATAAATTTTGAAATTTCAAAGTTTGAAGTTTCTTGAAAAAGTCAACTGTTGACCTTTTGACCAAATAGTAATATTCGGAATTTTTTTTTGTTTATAGTCTATTCTTACTAATTTCATTGCTCCGAACTCAAATATCACGTCTGCGTCTCCAAATTCAACTCCGAGCACAATTTTAATTTTAATAACATTCATCATTAATATTATAACTCACAATATTTATCAACTAGGTTGTTCCCAGGAAAGTGGGGGCTTTCCAATAAGGATTTCTCCCTATTGGCGCGCAATTAGGTGACCAAACCTCTCCTTGACAGAACTTCTAGACATTGTAAATATTATAATTTAATAATCTGAATAACTTTGTCGTCTCAATTATTGATTTAATAAAATAACATATTATACAGATGATATTGTGACAATAATCGAATCAATAATATGAGAGATATGATGCAACAATTACAGTAGCAATAATTGAGTATAACTGAGTGACTTCTCACGTAAGCATCAATAATCAATACCGTGTGCTACAATGCAACCACGCGTATTACTGTACTTTTAATACCGAGTAGTTGAACAGTATTAATGGTAAAACTTCCGTCGTTATTTTCATAAATATATTTTTGTCGTTTTCTCAATCCGACAATAATTCTGTTGTGGGATCCACCAATGATTGCGCCATTATACGAATATTCCCTGCTAAAATGAATATTCTTCGACTAATCGAATATAATATAACAACTTTCATACTTTGCAGAATTTATAAATACTACCCACAACTATAACATTATAACAAATTCATTCCATAATATTCAAAAATGATAATTATAGAATAATCATCTTTATCATAAAAGTTGTGGTCTTACAACTTCCTCTTCTTATGAAAATTCGCCGTCGAAATTAGGGTACGTACATGGTATGTCGAATAGGTGAGAATATCTTGACTTCATCTCAGATTCTAACTCCCAAGTCATTTCTTCCACGTCGTGGTTTCTCCACAAAACTTTGACTTGAGGTATAACCTTGGAGTGTAGAATATGATCCTTATTATCTAAGATTTTAATAGGTAACTCTTCATAAGTTAAATCTTCCTCTATCACGTCCGGTTCTAATTCAATAATGTGGTTCGGGTCTTCCACATATTTACATAACATGGATATGTGAAAAATATTATGAACACGAGGCATACTTAGCGGTAAATTGAGTCTATACGCCACAGTTTCTACTCGATCGAGTATTAAAAATGGGCTAATGAATCGAGGATTGAGCTTTCCTCTCTTTCCAAATCTCGTAACTCCTTTCCATGGAGTAACACGTAACAACACATGATCTCCAATATCGAATTCTACGTCCTTTCGATGAAGATCAGCATAACTCTTTTGTCGATCTTGTGAGGTTTTTATATGTTTTCAGATTATTTGAATCTTTTCCATAGTCATACGTACCAAATCCGATCCTAACAACGTTACTTCACCCACCTCATCCCAACATACTGGAGAACAACACTTTCTTCCATACAACGCCTCGAATGGAGCCATGCCAATACTTGCTTGATAACTGTTGTTGTAGGAAAACTCCACCAATGGTAAGAACTTGTCCCAACTTCCTTTGAAGGCAAGGACACATAATCTTAATAAATCTTCAAGAGTTTGAATAGTCCTCTCTGATTGTCCTTCTGTCTGAGGATGATATGCCGAACTAAATAGTAAATCTTTGACCATAGCTTTTTGTAAACTAACCCAAAATCTTGGAGTGAATCTTGGGTCTCGATCAGAAACTATGGATACTAGCATACCATGCAATCTTACAATCTCGATTATACACATACTAGCAAGATGTTCAAGTGTATAAGTTTCTCGTATCGGTAAGAAATGAGCAGACGTGGTCAATCTATCAATAATGACCCAAATCGCATCTATGCCTTGAGAAACCTTGGGAAGACTAGTAACAAAATCCATGGTAATGTGCTCCCACTTCCATTCTGGAATTTCAAGTGGTTGCAATGGACCTTTTTGCACTTGATGCTCCGCCTTGACTTATTGATAAGTTAGACACCTTGAGATAAACTTCGCTATCTCTCTCTTTATATTGCTCCACTAAAATGTATGTCGAAGATCACGATACATTTTGGTACTCCCATGATGGATTGCAAACGGTGTGTTGTGCGCCTCCATCATGATTTATACTTTAACTTAGGGTCATTAGGAACACAAAGTCTGGATTTGACTCGAAGTATTCCTTCATCATCGATTCTTACTTCCGGCATAGCACCTTCTTGCACTTTCTTTCTCATACGCATCAGCTCCAGGTCTGTAGCTTGAGCAGCTTTAACCTTATCAATTAAAGTCAGTTCTACTCATATATTCTCCATCATTACGTGGGTCCCTGGAGTCTTTATCTTTATCTCCATCCTTTGCAAGTCATACAAAATGGGGCTTTGCATTGACAATATCGCACTCATACCCGCATATGATCTTCTACTTAATGCGTTAGCTACCACGTTCGCTTTTCCAGGATGGTATTGGATGGTATGATCATAATCTTTCAACAGTTCAAGCCAACGTCATTGTCGTATGTTAAGTTCCTTTTGAGTGAAGAAATATTTGAGGCTTTTATGATCCGTAAATATCTCCACTTTCTCCCCATACAAATAATGCCTCCAAATCTTTAGTGCAGAAACGACTGCTGCCAACTCTAGATCATGAGTAGGATAATTCCTCTCATATTCTTTGAGTAGTCATGAGTCATAGGCTATGACTTTCCCATGTTGCATGAGAACACAACCTAACCCTTTTCCCGAAGCATCACTGTAGATGACAAATCCTTCCGATCCAGATGGTATTGTCAAAACAGGTGCTGAAATGAGTCTCCTCTTGAGTTCTTGAAAACTGTTCTCACATTCCTCGCTCCAACCGAATTTTGTATCTTTCCGAATTAGCTGAGTTAAGGGAGTAGCTATTCGAGAAAACCCTTCTATGAATCTCCGATAATAACCAGCTAAGCCGAGAAAGCTACGTACTTTAGTCACAGATTTAGGTTGCTCCCAACTTTGAATAGCTTCAATATTTGCTAGGTCAATAGATATTCCATGACTTGACACCACGTGCCCAAGGAATGCTACTTCCTCAAGCCAGAACTCGCATTTCTTCAACTTGGCATAAAGCTTATATTCATGAAGCTTTTGGAGTATCATCCTTAAGTGTTGCTCATGATCTTCACGACTTTTGGAATAAATAAGGATGTCATCAATGAAAACGACCACAAAGTGATCCAAATATTCCTTTAATACTTGGTTCATCATATCCATGAAGGCAGCAGGAGCATTAGTCAATCCAAAAGACATGACTGAGAATTCATAATGCCCGTACCGAGTTCTGAAAGCCGTCTTTGGAATGTCATCAGTTCTAATCTTCAATTGGTGATAACTGGAACTAAGATCAGTCTTTGAAAAGAATTTGGCTCCTTGTAACTGGTCAAACAGGTCATCAATACGTTGCAATGGGTACTTTTTTTTTATGGTGACATGGTTCAACTCCCGATAATCAATACAAAGTCGCATACTCCCATCTTTCTTTTTCACAAATAGAACAGGAGCAGCCTAAGGAGACGTACTAGGACGAATGAAACCGATGTCTAACAATTTTTGCAATTGGGTCTTTAACTCCTGAAGTTCAATAGGAGCCATTCAATATGGGGCTTTGGAAATAGGCTTTGTACTGGGTTCAAGGTCTATAAAAGCTTTAATTTCATGCTCTGGGGGTAGGCCAGGAAGTTCTTCAGGGAATACGTCAGGAAATTCATTAACAATAAAAATATCATTCAAAATTGATGTATTTTTATTTAGATCCCGGACATGAGCTAAGAAAGCTTGACATCCGTTTTTCAATAAACGAATAGCTTTATGGCTTGAGATGATAGTGATTGATTTTAATAGTTTGGTTGCTTGAATTCACAAAATAGGTTGGTTAGGAATATGAAAGCTAACAATCTTACGAAAACAATCAATTTTTGCTTGATGAGTAGTTAACCAATCAGTCCCTAGAATCACGTCAAATACAAGTATTTTCAACGAAATAAGATCGACAAGTAATGTGAGGGTACCGATTTGAACTAAACAATACTTATAAATAGTGGAAGTAATGAAGGTTTCTCCCAATAGAGTTTCAACAGATAAGTTAAAGTCCAATTTCTCCGGAGTCAAATTTAAACTTTGAGCGCAAGTAGGAGAAATAAAAGAATGGTTAGAACCGGTATCAAATAAGGTATAGACTTTGCTAGAGTTTATGATAAGCTTACCCGTGATGACCTCGTTCGGGTTCCTTGCTTTCTGGGAGGTCACAACAAACGCTCTCCCTTACACTACCGGCTTTGAGTTTTTTGGGACGGCCGTGGGTGCCTCTATCCTAGCTGAACTTGTCTTCGGTGAATGACAAAATCGAGCTAGGTGACCTTCTCTTCCATAATTATAAAATGCTTTGTATGGCATCACGCAGTTTGGACTAATGTATCCCTCCCCTCCACATTTGATGCATGTAATAGGTGGTCATTCTCCTTCCTTCACAACGGGTGCTGGTGCTGACGTCTTTCCATTATTGTTAAATCTTCTCTTCTTGAAATTTCCATTCTTATTGTTTTGGCCTTGATTACCACCGAAGTGGTTACCATTTCTGGCATGCTGATTCCCTCCACGCTTGTTGTAACCGCTTCGATGACTGCTCTCACTGGTATTACCATTTTGCCGGCTGGTCTCTTTTGGTTGGGTTAACTGGTTATCGCGCTCCAATAATTGAGCCCTATTAACAAAATCTAAATACAAACACAGTTTATGAGAGATAAGATATTGACGAATCTCGAGTTTCAAACCTTTTAGAAATATTCGCGTCATTCTCTCCTCATTATCAACCAAATGGGACGCAAACCGGGACAGCTCGGCAAACTTGGCTTCAAACTGCGACACGGTCATGTTGTTTTTCTCTAGTTTAATGAACTCTAACTCTTTCATATGACGAATACTTTCGGGAAAGTACTTTTCATTGAATAGTTCTTGAAACTTCTCCCAAGACATCTTCAATGCGGCAGGTTGGGTACGCTTTACAGATTCCCACCAGTAATCTGCCTCTGCCCACAACATGAAGGTGGAGAAGGGAACCTTTTGCTCCTCGAAGCAATCCAACACATCAAATATCTTGTTGATATGTTTTATCCACGTCTCCACCTTAAGAGGTTTTAGCTCTCCAAAAAACTCCCGTGGTCCCAGCTCCTTGAACTGTTTGGCGGTGACCGTCTGAGAGTTGTCAGTGTTTCCACCTGTATTTTGGACAAGAGCCTCCCTCGCCTGATGTTGCATGAATTGCATGAAGCCTCGAAATATTCCATCGTTCATCATTTGGTCAATGTTGTTGTTTACTTGAGGATTGTCGCCTTCCTGATGCACACTGTCCTGGTTATTGATCTGTGGAGACTCAACGGTCTCCTGTGCTCCATTGATGTTCTCAAAATTCTAGGATGCCATTTTCAAATACTGCCACAAAACAAGGGTTAATTAACATATCACATATTATCCCTATACTCTGACCGACCAATTAAATACCAAATAAACTTAGGTAGGTCATACTAGCGAAGGAATTCCCGTCTCTCCTCTCCTAGTTCTTGTCTCACATCTTAGCCAGGGATCATATCCCTAAGCTTTGATACCAACTGTGACGCCCCCAAAATAGGTATACATCACCTATCCTGAGTCGCCAAATACATAGTACAGAATACAAATACAATCTTTAATATACAACAAAAGAGCTGTGAGTTTTAATACAAATATTGTCTTCTAGACATTATCCACTCTCAAAATAAGTCCTCATTACATTTATTGTCACACTATTTAACAGAATAGTGAGGACTACTAATGATATCCTCTGTACCGTCACTCTGTTCCCCGACTAGTCCCCGCTACGTTCTCATTTCCTGAAGAAAACAGTGAAAGCAAAAGGGTGAGCTCAACTAGCCCAGTAAGAAATTTTATGACTAAGATAATGCAGAATAAATTATCATTAGTCTTCAACAATGTTAAACTAATAAAATACAATAGACATCAAGTTTAACTGCAGTGAAACAAGCAATCCATTAAAAGAGTCAAGTAGAGAATAAAATCTACTATCTTTTATGATTTAAAAGGTTTTTCATCACTTTTATCGCTGGGACTCAACTTAATAAATAATCCACATCATCGAATCACCCCTGCACTACGGCCAAGGATATTCTTTAGTATCACGACCACAATTATCCATGCACTACGGGCCAAGGACATTAGTGTATTCATCAATGGTCACGATCATGCCAACAACTGTCCATCAATGCACTACGGGCCAATGAGGACTTTTATCACATAATTTATAACATTACGGTCATGATTATACTGCATAATCGCTGGTCATAATTATACCAAGTCCATCTATGCACTACAGGTCGCAGCTGACTTTCAAATAAAATATAAACATGAAGATGATGACAATGATATAAGAATTCAATAAAACAAGTTCACGAATTAATTTATTCAAGAACTAATAACGTTCAAATTGTCAACATGATACTTCTTTGTAGAGTAAAATTCAAGAATTCTCAGAAGAATATTTCCATGAAAAGATATTGGATGAAGCGCAAATATCAAAAATATTCTACTAATTTCATGGAGTATAGAAGTCAAAACTTTAACCAACTGAGTATAATAAGGAATGGAATAATAAAAGAAATCACCAAGCATGCGGTAGACCGCACAGACAGGTTATTCCAACAGAATAATAAAGATGGAACCAGGTCCGGTGTAAAACACACAAACAGGATATTCTAGCAGAATAATAAAGACGGAACCAGGTCCGGCGTAAAACGCACAGACAGGATATTCCAATAGAATAATAAAGATAGAACCAGGTCCAGCGTAAAGCACAGACAGGATGTTCCAACAGAATAATAAAGACGGAACCAGGTCCGGCGTAAAGCACAGACTGGATGTTCCAACAGAATAATAAAGAATGGAATAACAGAAGAATTTCACCATGTATGCGGTACTTCGTATAACTAGGTTATTCCAACATAATAATAAAGAATGGAATAATAGAAGTTCTCTTCATAAAGACGAAAGAAAGAAATAATACCCCTTACCTTTGAAAGAAACTGGATATAGGAGTAGTGAGGTAGCAGGCTTCTCTTCTTCTACAGATTTTCTCTCTACAATTTCTCTCTATAATAATTGCTCTATAGCTTTAGTGAATTGGTGAGAAATGAAGGAAGAATGAGCTTCTATTTATAGAAAAATATAGTTTCAATAAT
The DNA here is from genome assembly GCA_020205505.1 of Panax japonicus. Taxonomy (NCBI): domain Eukaryota; kingdom Viridiplantae; phylum Streptophyta; class Magnoliopsida; order Apiales; family Araliaceae; genus Panax; species Panax japonicus. The sequence continues at coordinate 29,340,054 of CM035102.1, forward strand.
TGTACGTTTTGGGGCTCAAAAAATTACAGTATAATACCTCTAATTTTTTCTTTATTTTTATTTTAGTCATGCAAGTATTATCAAACTTGCACCACCTCACCTAATAGTAAATAATGTGATTCAATAGTAAATCATGTGACTCAATAGTTCTAGACATGTGAGAATACGAATTATAGTATAGTACCTCCATCTATACCTCCATTTTTAACTTATTCATGCAAGTATTATCAATCTTGCACCAACTCCCCTAATAGTAACAAGAATGTGAAACAAGAGTATTGTTGGGTAAAATCTAGTTACGCACAACACGCAGGTATACGTGGTCAACAAGTAATACAGTGATAAGTTGAGTATCGTTCCCACAGAGAATTCTAATTAATAAATCCCAACTACTAATACTATATCAATTCAATTTTATTTGAACAAGAAGAAATTATGATTTTCTAAATTACTAACACAAAATTAAACACCAAAAGATATTATCCTAAAATAAACGAATATATAAACTAATGCTTGAATAAATAATTTCCGATAGATAAAGGTTAAGACTTCAATATCCCCAATTATGAACCATAAATCAGTTACCTACTCATCCCAATTACTATGTCTACTGAATTGTTAACAAGAATTCTCAAATGCCAAACGTCCTTTTCCAAATGATCAATTGACTTCTATTTAATCCAGATTAATCTTGCTATATTCCTATGCAAAACAATTGAATTAAACGCTTTCCAATTCCAATTCCCTATGTGTTACATGCGGTGAAAAGATATTTCCATTCAATTCACAAACCTAATTATGCAAATAATCAAGTCACATATCATCATGCCCAGTTCTAACTCTAGAATTCCTTTTCCAATTCCTTCTAGAATAACAGGATAATTATTGGCCAAATAATTACGCAATAAAGTCAAAACATGATGAACAATTCACTTCAACATAAATAATTAGAATGAATGAATAACTACTTTATAGTCATAAAAGGTTCAATTGAAATCTTAATGAAAGAATTAGTTCATCTTGGAAATAAAAACCATTAATTGTTGACAAATCATCCTTAAAGAATTACAAATGAAAAATAATGAGAAAAAGAATAAACTCTGTAGCCAATCCTTAATCTCCGAGCAATCTCGCGTAGCCTGCAATAGAGAACTTCTTCAATCCTTTCCTCAGAATAAAAGTCCAAAAAGAGAGTGTCCCTTATTTCAGCACTTTGTTTCTTTTATATCCCCCACAATCCTTCTCCAATTAGGTTTTTATTTGAGCTCCCAATGACCAAATTAAGTCCAACCAGAAGTCAAACGCGCGTAACCAGTCAACGCCAGCCGAGGCTCAGCGCCCCGGCGCTGTAGATAGTACCATTTCCAGCGCCCCGGCGCTGGACTTCTCCATAATTACCGAATTGCCATTTATTTGCTTGAATTTCCCATAATTGCCCCCTCCAGCTTCCAAATCTGCAAAACAAGATATAAACACAATAAAATGCTACTAAATAACTTTAAAATGCAATAAATTAAGTCCAAATATATCCAATTCATGGGTATACTACCCATTCATCAAGTATACACATGTGAAAAATAGTTATAATCATGTGAAATAATAGCAATCAATTGCTCATTAATCCGGTTAAATACCCGATTGGTCAATATAACCTCCAGACATCAATTATTATCGAAATAAATGTCGATTTTCACTAACACAAATAATTCCAACACAATAAAACTATTTTTATCAAAAATATAAATTTTGAAATTTTAAAGTTTGACTTTTTTAAAAAAGTCAAATGTTGACTTTTTTACCAAATAGTAAAATTCGAAAAATTTTGTGTTTATAGTCTATTTTTACTAAATTCATCGTTTCGGACTCAAATATCACGTCCGCGTCTCCAAATTCAACTCCGAGCACAACTTCAATTTTAATAACATTCATCATTAATATTATAACTCACAATATTTATCAATAGGTCATTCCCAGGAAAGAGGGGGATTTCTAATAAGGATTTCTCCCTATTGGTGCGCAATTATGTGACCAAACCTCTCCTTGACAGAACTTCTAGACATTATAAATAATGCAATTTAATAATATGAATAACTTTGTCATCTCAATTATTGATTTAATAAAATAACATATTATACAGATGATACTGTGACAATAATCAAATCAATAATATGAGAGATATGATGCAACAATTACTGTAGCAATAATTGAGTATAACTGAGTGACTTCTCACGTAAGCATCAATAATCAATACCGTGTGCTACTATGCAACCACGCATATTACTGTACTTTTACTACTGAGTAGTTCAACAGTATTAACGGTAAAACTTCTGCCGTTATTTTTATAAATATATTTTTGTCATTTTCTCAATCCGACAATAATTCTATTGTGGGGTCCACCAATGATTGCACCGTTATATTAATATTCCCTGCTAAAACAAATATTCTCCGACCAATTGAATATAATATAACAACTTGCATACTTTGCAGAATTTATAAATACTACCCACAACTATAACATTAGAACAATTTCATTCTATAATATTCAAAAATGATAATTATAGAAAAATCATCTTTATTCATAAAAGTTGGGGTCTTACATACATCCTAAATACATTAAAACATCATAGTAAAAAAATCCATAAGTGTAGTCTAATTATCAGGATTATTTTGCTTTTCCACCTTTACTCATTTGTCCTCAATTAGGATAAGAAATGACAGTAAAAGGTGTCAATTTGACTATTTTAAAAGTCAAAATTTTCACATCATTATGTTTAGCAGGTTTAATGCTAACATTTACTATGTTGAATATTTTTTATAAAGTCATATCAGCATACATATTCACTACTATGTGTCTAGATGCATTTCGTGTGATAAGTCATTTTCCAAAGGATAGAAACTGGAAAAGAATACATGCATACGTTACCAGGACATTGTATAACACATGTACGGTAGTAGAATTTGTACGGTAGTAGAATCCTGGTTGTCACAAGTCAAATTATGGCTTCACATGTCACTCATTGGTATTCACCTAATTACAAGGTACACTATACCGATGAGCTCAGCTTTTGAAAATCATACTCGGCAATGCCTCATATAGGTCCGATGCCGCCAAATACATGGTCGTAACCCTAAACAGTGTCCCCAATGGGGGTCACAACGCCGATATCATTAATAAAGTACCCCCGACGTGGGTAACAATGCAGATTTAATTCATCCACGTATCCCCGGTGGGGGTTACAACGCATTCTTCATCCATGAACGAATCCTCGGTGGGGGTTACAACGCATTCTTCATCCATGAACGAATCCCCGGTAGGGGTTACAATACAATTCAATCGTTGATACACACATCAATGAAGGTTAAGTTGCCTTGATAATTCACCCAAAAGGGATATATCCGTTGATACACACATCAATGAAGGTCAAACAGCCTTGACAAATCACCCAACAGGGATTTATCCAGTGATACACAAATCAGCGAAGGTCAGGCAGCCCTAACAATACATACTATTGACAGTAACTTTAACAAGACCGTGGTATATGCTGGTAACACAAACCAGAGCAGACCATCCTCATTAGAGAGGATCGATGATGGAATATGTTATACACATCCTCAAACAGACAAAGCTTTATCCCCACAGATCTCTTGCACACGAGAGGCACATCTTCAGAGTAAAGTCTGTATCAAGGATTCAGGACTTTGGTGATAACCCCAACGTTAACATCCTGGAAGACTTGGATCGCATGTCCAAGACATCACTGATTTTCATCCCTAGAAGGATTAACAGGGAACTAGAAATCATCCCATCTTGTTGGAAAATAATCCAACAAAACACATACATCATGAATTTGCATAATTTTGCTACACATGACATCATATTTATCTAGTTGCATTTCAAGTGTCTAGGATTCTTTATCCTATCCATGCCTTTTATTGCATGAATATGATAAAGAGAGGCATCTATAGACACCCAAAATTTTTTGTGCACCTATTACTAACATTGCAGGAGGGCATATTCGTCTTTCAGAGATAACCCTGGAAGACAGCTCATATCCATTTTGGATACCATCAAAAGTTCAGTCTCAACCCCGGAACACACACCGGGAGTATCAGTTCCAACCTCAGAGATAACCCTGAGTTTCATCCTTGGAAGGAATGTCATTGCAGTTCTGGCGATAACCCCAGAAATGCTTGTTTCAAATTCATGTATTCAACTTCAAACTCAGACCTCCCGTCGAGGCACTCATTCCAAGAACCCGGAGATAACATTGGGAAGACAGACACACTTGAAGATGACCCTGAGGAATTTAAACACTTGCAGTAGTCCAATCTTAGAGATAACCATGAGCAACGTCTGCTTTATCAACCAAAACCGGAGATAACCCCGGTGAGGGACAAAATCATCATCTTGCCACCTCAACCCCACATTGCGTCGTCTCAACATTTTATACATACATTTCTACACAACAATGTCCCACAAGAGCCAATAAATTACAATCCCGAGTGACTATTACGCATGGCAGCACACCTGATATAATTTGAAGCTTAAGACTATGGGCATGGTCCCCTCTTCCTACTTTCGTACAACCTCTAATTCCATGTCATTGCGTAACTCTCGATAAAAGACGTCCAAAAAAGGTCTCGTACACCTCGTTCAGATGCTCAAATTGTAGTTCTACAAGTTCGAGCGAACATCACAGTGCATGCACTTCGAGACGATGGGACCCGCGGAGCCCGGGGCACCCCGGGCAGCCGCAGGTGCATCTGCGGCTGCCGTAGGTACACCTGCGGCCACCAGATCTATAAATATAGATCTTGGGGTGGCCATAATTCAAGAGAAAAAGGCGAGGAAGCCCTGTCCATTTTTATCTGTACACACCCCATATTGAGTGCTTTCTCATTTTAAACACATGTTAGCTCACATATAGCTATATTTTTACTGGTGAGAGCTGAGTGTTTATCCATTTAGAGTCATAGAAGTCTTCTTTGGAAGCCCACTGTAAGCCTTCTTACACTATATAAAACCTTTCTCTTCATCTTTGCACACACTCTTTTTCACATTGAGAGTCGTGTTGTGTGTGTATGCCCGTACTTTGGTCCATGATTTTCATTTCTGTCTGTATATATATACTTATATATGTATAAATTTGTATATGGACTATCATTATCGAGTTATGCCTCGATTGAGCCTAGACTTATGTCTGGAGCATTTATTTGTTTATATATATATATATGTACTTATATATATGAACTGTTGTCTGATTATATCCGATGAGCCTGGATTTTACATCCGGAGTGTTTACTACTCTTATATATATATATATATATATATATATATAGCGACAAATCATTGAAATGATAAACCGAGCCGGGATTGAGAAACATCCTGTGCGTTTATCACTTATATATATATATATATATATATATATATATATATATTCTGTCAGGCCTGGAGTTTACTTCGTGGACTTTTATTGCTTTATTTACATTCTGTTCCTCCTTGAGTTTACTTCGTGGCGGTTGATCGCATTTATTGCTTTATTTACATTTCTGATCCCCCGTGGAGGTGCTTCGTGGTGGTTGATCATGTCTCTATATATATATTTACCTCTTTTATATATATACATTTTTGATCCCCCGGAAAGGTGTTTTATGGTGGTTGATCATGTTTGTATATATATATATATATATATATATATATATATATATATATATATATATGTATATATATATATATATATATATTTACAGCTTTTATATATATAACTGCTTACTGCTTTTCATATAAATTGCGGCATCATATGAGCCTAGGAATCATGTGATCACATATTCAGTCTACTGAATCTAGATTTAGTTCTCGTGATGGACATTTTCAGCTGTAAGCAGCTTGTAAATTATTCAAGGTGTTTGAATTTTCTTAGATAGTTGTCATGCCCATGAAGAGTTCGGCACTGCTATATTTTATTTTCTCGAAGATGCTTCGCATCTCGAAAATAAAAGCAAATAAACCGAACATTTAATAATAAAATGGAAGTATGAAAAGGTCTCAATTACTATTAAGCACATGGTTTGAATAACCTCTTTTATAAAAATTCATTGCTATATTATGTTTAAAACTGAATTTTTATATAAATTCAAACCCTTTGTATATAGCTGCGAACGAGGCCTCACACTACTTATAAATAAAGTGCACATTGATCCACACACACACACACATTCATATAATAGTTTCTTGAAAAGTGGCGGTCACCGTGGTAACACGAATGTCGGGGGGGCCTAACACATTCCCTCTGCATAATAAAGCCCCCAAACCTAAATGAATCTCGGTTTCACAGACCCGTTTAGCAGTGTCACATCACTGGGTCAATGTGCAAACCTTTTCTCGGTTGTGTTGGTGCAACCAGTTAAAAACACCAATTGGCAACTCTTACAGTCAAATCGTCGATATGATACATGTCGGACCTTTTTCACTTATTTTTTCAAATAAATCTCACATAACATGAGAACACCAAAGAACAAAAAATGAAAAGGGACAAATAAAAATCCCGACGTCGATAATTGTGATCACAATGTTAATTTTTTTCAAGAATTTCAAAAATAGAGTTTTTGGTATAAAATATGGAATTTAAAGGATTTAAATTAGTTGTAGTTGTTGTTTAATTATTCTAAGTTGGTGTATATGTGAGGAACCATGTTCATATGAGTTTTATATAAATTGGGTGTGTTTAATTTATTATTTTGTGGATTAAATAAGTGATAGTTGGGCTAAACAAAGTGTTTATAGTAGACTGCGTAGGTTATGTCTATGCAGCAGCGCTGGTGTCAAGGCCAGAAATGGCGCAGCTGCGCCGGTCCCAGACATTAGTATGGCGTAGCTGCGCCAAACCCTGATTAGAGGCAGTGATGTCTGTTACTTATACAGACCTTGAAAGCCTATTGTAATCTAGTCTAATGATATGTTAATGTGACAAACATATAATGAAGAGGTTAAAACAGAATCGTATCATGTGATTAGTAATTCCAAAGTTGTAAAAAGATTAGTAAGTTATGAAAGTGATACGTTATGATTTAAGGTACACAATAATCATAACATTTACTTAGACTCAATTATATTTGAGTATTACATATTCTTTGACCCGTTTATTATCTTTCTCTAAGGATCATTATCATATATTATATTCTAAAACTCTCGGGACATTACATTCTCCCCTTCTTCTAAGAATTTCGTCCTCAAAATATTTTATTTTAACTTACTAATATTCATTCATTCCATTAATCAAAATAGATTTTATGTCGATGTATATTTATTCATTAGGTTCTGCAACCAAATTCTTTCTCTAAGAATCTTTCTAAGATCATCATATTCCTCACCACTTCCTCTTCCAAGAGTTTCACATTTCTCTTCTTTCTAGAATTTTAATTCTTTCTTGAAATTATTATGTTTTCCTTAATTTTCTCATCCTTTCTACTTTCACCTTTCAGAATAATAAGAATCTTCCATAATTGTTCAATAATTGGGAAGCGATATGAATAACATGAATTTAAAAGATTCTAAATCATGCTAAGGGTCATAAGACCTTGAACTACGTCCATAGTTATAAGTACTCTTTCAACTTAAACCTTAACAGTCATTAGACTATAGGGACTCCCGTACTTAGGGTGTTAAGCCCTTCGTACGATGTATTGTGCACAAATATTTAAACAATATGCGTATGTCCATAGTTATAAGTAATCTTTCAACTTAAACTTTAACAGTCATAAGACTATAGGGACTCCTCGTACTTAGGGTGATCAGCCCTTCGTATAATGTATTGTGTTATATGAGCATGCATATTCACTACTATGTGTTTAGAAGCATTTCATGTGATAACTCTTTTTCCAACGGACAAAATCTGGAAAGGAGGACATGCATACATTACCAGGATAGTGTGGAACACTTGTACGGTGACAGATTTTATAGAAAGCATCCCGAACTTAGCAAACATAAAGAAGAACTCTCGGATTCTTTGTGTGGCGTAACTTGAAAATGACTTGTGAAAGGGAAATGGCCAACAAATACACCCATAGATGGCCGCATGTGTATTTGCGGCTACCGTAGGTGTACCTGAGGCAATCCTAGGTGGGTTCCACCCCTTTGGCTCGGTCCAATTTGAGTTGCAAAGGAGGTCTCACAAGTTAAAAAAGTTAAATCAGGAAAAAAGATGCTACGCGATTGAGCGAAAAAGCCAAAAATACTTATTTTCAAAGACCAAACTGCGGGTCTATATATCACTCATTGGTATTCGCCCAGACATAGGGTTCATGACACTGATGATCATAGCTTTTACAAACTACACTCGGTAATACCTCACAAAGGTCTGATGCCGTTAATTCGGGGTTGTAATCCCAAAAACCTATTCCCGATGGATGCTTACAATCTTAGTCGTTGAAGCACATTTCAGTGAAGGTCAAGTAACCTTGACATTATTCAGCCGTTGGAAAGTAAATCCAACAAAGCATCAGAATCCATCCGATGATATCAACCATTAAAGCACATTTTAACGAAGGTCAAGATACCTTGACGTTAGTCCAGCCGTTGGCAAGTAAATCCAACGAAGCATTGGAAGCCATTCGATGATATTAGTCGTTTATGTACATTTCAACGAAGGTCAAGCAGCCTTGACATCACCAACCATTAGAATTAAACCCAGTGAAGCATCAAAAATGGTCCTATGATGGTATCCATTGAAGTACATTTCAACAAGAGTCAGGCAACCCTGACAACCCAGACTGTTGGCAGTAACTCCAATAGAGCATTGAAAGGACCTCGCGATACAAACCAAGGAAAACTATCCTATCGGGGAGGACTGATGATGGAATATGTTATACAAATCTTCATCAGAAAACACACTATCCCCCAGAGTCTCTTGTACATGAGGGGTGCATCCTCAATGGGAAGTCTGTACTAAGGATTAAGGACTTTGGTGATAATCCAAATGTCAACATCCTGGAAGTTCCTGAGAGCTTTGGAGTAGACATCCAAGCAATTCGTCAGGGTCATTAGTGATAACTCCAGTTCCCATCAGAAGCCATGGGAGCGATTAGTCATCACATCTTGTTGGAAGACGGTCCAACAAACAACATTCATCATATATTTGCATCATGTTGCATTACCTTTCATCATGATTATCTTGTCACATTTCAAGTGTCTAGTATTCTTTATCCTATCCATGCCATTACATTGCATGAATATGATAAAGAGGGGCATCTGTAGACACTCAAAATTTTGCATTCATGTTACTAACCTTGTAGGAGGGAAAAATTGTCTTCCAGAGATAACCCTTGAAGTCAAATCAGCTCAATCCCAGAGACAACCCCGGGATACTCAGTTTTCCATTTCAGAGACAACCCCGAGATACTCAATTTTGGTCCCGGAAACAACCGTGGGAGTTTTAGTTCCAACCTCAGAGATAACCTCGAGAAGTGCATTTTCAATTCTGGAGATAACCCAGAAAAAGCCTGTTTTAAATCCCCATAAGTTAGCTTCAACCTCAGAGATGACCCCGAGGCACTCAGTCCCAACCACATAGATAACCCCAGGAGGTTAGGCACACTTTAGAGACAACCGTGAGGACCTTCAGCACTCACAGTAGCCCAATCGCAGAGATAACCCTGAGCAACGACTATTAAATCATCCCAGAGACAAAGATAATCCTAGTGAGGGGCAAAATTATCATTTTTCCACCTCGATCCAACATTCACGCCATCTCAACAACAATTCAACCCACATTCTACATAGAAGTGTCCTACAGGAACCATAGCTCAAATCCCGAGTGAATACTACATAAGACAGTACACCGGATAAAATTTGAAGACCTGAAGATCTGGTCATGGACACCTATTCCCGACTTCGTACAACCTCTTATCCTATGTCATTATGTATCTCTCGACAACAGCATTCCGAAAAGGTATTATACGCCTCAATCGGATGTCTGGATTGAAAGTTAAGAAGGTTCAAGCGGACAACGCATTGCATGCATGCAAGTACTTCAAGATGACAGAGACCGCGAAGCCTGGGGCACCCCGGGTAGCCGCAGGTACACCTGCGTCTCCCCCCTCTATAAATAGAGGGCTTGGGGTGGCCATTTTAAGAAGAGAAAAGGAGAGGAAGCCCTATCCATTTCACTCCATACACACTTCTAAGAGATTAAGGAGAGGAAACCCTGTCCATTTTACTCTGTATATTGAGTGCTTTCTATTTCCAAACACCTGTGAGCTTGTGTTTTGCTATATTTTACTAGTTGAAACTGTGACACCCCCAAATCCGGTACTTCCGTTTCCACAGAATTTGGTGTTCACTATACAAGCATCATTTATCTATCTACCCATAAATAAATTTCAAACCATGCAATAGATAGAATAAATAATAAATCTCTCCCCTTATGGGGTTACATCAACTGAATAATAAATAAATCCCAGGTTATTCTAACCTTAAAACATCTGTGCAGAAAACATAAACAAATAAGTTTTAGTAACATCAATTCTAATTGCATCACATAGCCACATTAATAAAACAGTCTTCATTACTTGCTAAGCTTTCCCTTGCCCTTACTAGTGGAAGGTTCGTCTGTTCTTTCGTTCTTAACTGCAATGTTATTATTATGCAAGAGTGAGCACGATTGCCCACAAGTATAACAATATAACAATGAAGAATAACATGCGAGAAAAATAATAACTTATGATATAAAGCTCAACTTTTGAATCAAGAATGAATAAAAAGAATCAAAAGAATTTCTGAGGGTCATAAGACCTTGAACTATGTCCTAGGTTGTCAAGTGTTTATACTTGAAACCTTTAACAATCATAAGACTATGGACTCTTCTTCTCGTACTTAGGGGGATCAACCCTTCGTACCATACTGTGCACAATATCTTAACGCTAAAGCGTAAATAATCCCCTATACAAGGTTGTTCATCTCAGTTTGACATTCAAGTCCGCACCAAAGGAAGTTTGGTTTGGATAATTCATCAAGGGATTCTGAAATTTAGAACGCTAGTCAACTATGGACTAGTCGAATCAATAAGGGTTCGATAGTCTAATAATGTTTAACAGTAAATGAATATTTAACTTGAATAACATCTCAAAAGGTATACAATAGAATAATTATTGTATAACAACATCATGCTTGAAGATTAATAAACTTTAATATCCAAGACAGACTTGATCAATAATAATGAGAACTTGCTTAATATCGAAAGAGGAATTAATCAATTTATATAACGATAAAAATTAAAGTTAGGAAACTTGCTCAACGAAAGTTTAGGGTAAGAAACTTGCTCAACGTAAATGTAGAGTTAGAAAACTTGCTCAATGTAACAAGATAAGGTTTAGAAACTTGCCTCGTGCGTAGATTACACGTTAATAAAACTCGTTCTTTGATTTAAATCCTACATATCATTCATGTTCACAACACCAATCAATTATCACGTAATAAACATCACAAGTTTATTCTTTGTCTAACTCGAGTTCATGACTATACTTAGTCAATTACTACACTTATTGTCAAAAATTAAGACTTCACAAACAATAAGGTAACTATGCATTTGATCATTCAGTCCACACGTAATTGTGTTATGGACAAGTTAAGAATTTATTTTAACATCTCATTATAGGTCTAACAAGTTATTATAATCATTATACTTTCACATTTCCAGTCGGTCGGTTGGTTGCGGTTGGTGCTGCGATTGACAGAGTACTTCCACCAGTTTATCCTGTATTTTCTCCTGAACTCGTCCCTCCCGATCCCTTCTTAGGACAATCTCTTGCAAGATGGTTCTTGAAGTTCTTGAACAAAAACATGGATTTTAATGCTACGAATTCGTTATAAAGCCAAATCCAGCCATTCAAGTTTCATTTTGTTCATTTTAACATGCATAATCATATCAATGTGTGAATTTTGCAAAATAAATTATATTTGACATATAAAAATCACGTATAAGGCCATATGGCCATATCACGTACTCTGTAATCGTATACTGTAAAATTTCATGAAATTGATGATATGGAATTATGCAATATATATATATATATATATATATATATATATATATATATATAAAACATGCCACTACTCGAGTTATTACATATATTCTTATAACAACTTTCTAATTTACAGAGATTCACAGAAGACTTTAAGCCATATTCATGAAACTTAAAAGACGTAAAATAAGAATTTGGGTTGAAGAGAATTACCCAAGTGTAGATTAAATAAAATGACAATTCCCTCTACTTCAATCATAGAGTTTCTCCCAATCTCTCTCAAAATTTCTCAAACTCTCTCTTTGATTCTCTCTGTTAAGCTCTCTAGACTTAGGCAAATAATGAAGAAGAAAGAAGAAGAAGTATTGTTAATAAGGAGAAGAACTGACGCTCGTTGGTGGTCAGTTACCTAGTCATGGGTAACTTCCCTCAACTCCCATTAAGGCCATGTTTGGCTAGCATACTAGGTTTCAAAACCCATTATTTTAATAAAACCTTATCATATAGTTTAAAAAAATGTCACATCCATATAAAATAAATCTAATATCTTATTTAATTTACTTTAAATAAAATATAATAATTTCTCATTAATACACATAATCACATAATTCAAATTCTCTTTGATTAATAATGTCAAATTATTAAATGTCTAATTAATATTTAAATTAATTAAAATAACATAGGCTTATTAAATATTTCTTTTAATTCAATAAGCTCACATAATCACATACTTCGAATAATAAAAATTCTCCACATTAAACTAATAAATGTAACACATATAATTAAATTAATCTATCACAACTTCATCAATTAATTATTTAATCTAATAATTAGCTCATCAAAAAATATTTATTCAATCAAATAAATATTAAATTTAAATTACAAAATTACGGTTGTCACATCTTTCCCCTATTAAAAGGATTCTGTCCCCAGAATCATAACTCAAACAAGTCGTCCCGTTACATTCTCCCCCCTTACAAAGATTCTGTCCACAGAATCGCATATAACAATCTAAGTAAATAAATGAGGATAATTCTTCATCATATTCTCTTCGAGTTCCCACGTAGCTTCTTCAGCGTTGTGGTTCCTCCAAATTACCTTAACAGAAGGTATTACTTTATTTCTCAGAACTTGTTCTTTTCGGTCGACAATTTGAACAGGAATTTTTTCGTAAGACAAGTCTTTGTCGAAATGTATGGGTTCATAATCAATCACGTGCTTGTAATCGGGTTTGTAGGGTCGTAGGATTGAGACATGAAAAACATTGTGGACATTCTCTAGAGATGGAGGTAAGGCTACATCATAAGAAACTTCTCCGACCCTTCTCAAAACTTCAAAGGGTCCAATGAATCTTGGTCTCAATTTCCCTTTCTTTCTGAATCTGATCTTTCCCTTCCAAGGAGAGACCTTTAAGAACACATAACTATCTGGTTCGAACTCAACATTCTTGCGGTGTGGATCAGCGTATTTCTTCTGTCTATCTTGGGCTACTATTAATCTCGCTCGAATCACTTTGACTATCTCTGCTGTTTGTTGTACCAATTCTGGTCCTAGTAATTGTCTTTCGCCAACTTCATTTCTACCATATAACGCTTCATAAGGCGGAATTCCAATACTAGCGTGGTAACTGTTGTTGTAACCGAACTCTACAAGCGGTAAATGGTCATCCCAATTTCCTTTAAAATCCATTATACAAGCTCTTAACATATCTTCCAATGTCTGAATTGTTCTTTCACTCTATCCATCTGTCTGAGGGTGATATGTTGTGCTCATTCGCAACTGTGTACACATGCATTCCTGTAGAAGTTTCCAGATGTTTGACGTAAAATACGGATCTCTAGTAGAAAAAATTGACACTGGAACTCCACGCCTTGAAACAATCTCTTTCACATATAACCTTGCAAACTGATCTAAGTTAAATATTATTCTGATCGTAAGGAAGTGTGTGGAGTTCGTCAATTAGTCAACAATAACCCATACTGCGTCGTAGCCTTTCTGAGTCGTCGGTAGGCCAACCACGAAATCCATCATAATATGTTCCTATTTTCATTTTAGAATCTCTAAAGGTTGTAGCAGTCCATTCGGTCTCTGATGTTCTGCTTTTACTTTCTGATATGTCAGGCATTTGGCAACACATTCTTCAACCTCTCGTTTTAAATTTGGCCACCAAAAGTGTTGTCGAAGATCTTGGTACATCTTGGTGCTACTAGGGTGAATCAAATATCTTGAGTTGTGAGCCTCGCTCAAAATTTCTTCCTTAATCTCTGGTACTGGCGGTACCTAAATTCTGCCCTCAAAACTTAGTAGTCCCTAACTGTCTATTTTGAATCTAGGTTCAGTCCCTTCAGATATCTTCTTCTTCACTTCACATTCTTCGTCCTGAAGTTGAGCCTCCTTAACTTTATCTAGTAAAGTTGTACCAGCTTGCATCTGGAACAGCTTCTCGTCAATCTCCATAGGATACTTCACTTCCAATTCTAGCTTCTCCATTGCTAAAATTAGCTCCTCCTGAACGGTCAACATCATCAATTTCTCCCGATCTTTTCTACTTAGGGTGTTGGCCACCACATTTGCCTTACTCGGATGGTATAAAATCTCACAATCATTGTGACAACCCGATATTTTCTAAATAAATAAAACTAAAATTTTGCGTATAATTTTTTTTTAGGATAAGGATTTGTACAAGATAATGTGTATATGTATTTGTGTGGTAAATAAAAATATATTTATTACATAAATATTTACAAATAAATTTATTTTTAGAATTATTGATTATTATCAATTATAATTTTTATACTAATTAATTCCTTATTGGAAATGCTTTTATTAATTATTTACTATGAAAATATAATCTTATATTATTTAAATAATATATGAAATGATTTTAGAATAATTATAATGATTATTTCATTATATGAATTTGTTCCGGATGTTAAAATAAATATTTTAACTTAATTAAGAATGTTATTTATGTAAGATAAATCAGATATGGAATCCAAACCCTAATTTTGGGTTTTGATTAAGGAATGAGAATAATAATATTGTATTGTTATTTTTTAGTGTTATAGATATGTATGGTTATGTGTGTAATGATAATGTGTGGAGTAGTTTTATTATATTACGACCAAACCCTAATAATATTTTATAAACCCTATTTCTGGTTATGGAATGAGGAATGGTGATAATAATATAATATTAATTATATTTTGATTTTTCAGTGCTATAAATATGTGCCGTATGTACGTGTTGATGATGATTGGTCAATTATGGTGTTTAATTTCAAAACCCTAATGTTAATTGGTTAAACCCTAGTTTTCCATGGAAAACCCTAATTTAAAAATAAATTGCGAGTTTAAGACGGTTATATGACGATGTTATATGATATATGTTATGTGTTATTTAATATTTTGCTAATTATAGAAAACCCTAACTTTAAATGTAAACCCTAATTATATTTGATTTTCTAATAATTAGAAACCCTAATCTGGAAACCTAAACCGGAGGTTTGATCAGTCAGAAATAGTGTTATTATGATTAATAACGCGTGTGATAAACTGTAATTACTAATTAAGGAAAACCTAGTTAGTAAATTAAAATCCTAAAATCTAGAACCCTAATTTGTTAATTATAAAACCCTAATTGTATTTTGGGAACCTTAAATATCAAAACCCTAAACCCTAATTACTTTATTAGCTAAGTCAATGATAATTATATGATCTAGAAACCCTAATTAATTTATTTGAAAACCTAAGATATTTTAAAAAACCTAATTTTCTATTAACACCTTAATTTTTTTAATTAGTAAGTTATAACTAAAATTTTATTGAGCTTTAGTCTTATTGGTTCAAGCCCTAGAAATTTTTTTTTGGGAACCTTAAGGATTAAAATCTAGTGATTAAAACCTAGATTCAAGTACCATGGACAAGAATACCCTTAATTACCTTGTTAAAGTATTAAAATAGCATTTTTGATTTTATTTTATTAAGCTTTCTTGCAAATCTTTCCAAATCATGGGTTGTTCACCAACCCTAGATAATCCCATGTGCCTAAAATCAATTCTAACCAGCCATGTAATGACAGCAACATCAGAGTCTTGCATCTAGCTCACTATAAATATAGATTTAGAGAGAGAAAGTTCATTTTTTTTGGCCATTTGAGCACCAACTCTCTATCAAGACCTCTCTCTCTCCAATCCCACGAAAAATACTAGTATATCAGTCCCTTATTACAGCCCCACGATCACCAATAACAAATCAGAAACAAAAATCAAGAATTTGATCATCAAGGTATAAAACCCTAGATTTAATTTCTGTCCAAATTCGGTGTTAGGTGTTATGATTAAGTGTTAGAATATGTTGTTTATGTTGTTTAATGTTGATCTGGGTTGCTAGATGTTAGATCCATAACATCTAGATGCTCGGATTTGAAGATCTACAAATTCTGGAAAATGTTTTTTTTGTTGTCTGACATCAAATGTCAGAGTTTGTAGATCATTGTGTAATTATTGTTTTTGTTGTTTAAGTGTTTACATTTGTAGTTTTGTATGAGATCTTTAATCTGAAAGTGGATTCACTTCCATTGGATGTCTAGATCAAAGGATATTGATGGTCAAAGGTCGTTGACCGACCATGACTTCTCCTTTTCTGGGTAACCCAGAATTTCCCAGATCGGTCTGACAGATTGTTCATGGGCTTTGATCTTGGAGGTTATACGTGTTTTGTATATTATGTTGAATAAGTGCTATAGTATATGAGATGGACTACACTCTGAAGCCTTTAAATCACTTATACATCATACTGGATGAAAGTAGTAACCGGTCAAAGTAGCTAGGTAGTTCACGTTTACGGTTTTCTGGGTAACCCAGAAAACCTATGAACGTGGTTTCTGGCATCCTTTGACCGGCATGGGTTTGATTACTGTGATGTTGTTTTGACTTGTTTTATACTATGTAACTGATGTCTTGAATGTTGTCTACACACTAGAATACTTAAATCACCAAACCAGTACATGTGTTGCAAGTAGTAGAAGCCTAAAAGTGGCCACTCGAACTGTTCATCATTTCTGGGTAACCTAGAAATGATGAACAGCTCTGACAGTCATTTCGTAAGCCTAGATCTCAATTGTGTTATGTAATTTGCTCATGTTTGTTGTTGGATCTTGTAGTCTTGCATTAGCACTACACGATCTGCGTAACAAAATGTCTAGAAACACTTTGTGTAAGAAATTAATCTCGGTCAAAGGGAGCAACTAGAACACTGATCTGTCAGTGTTCTTGGCTCAAGAACACCTATAGCGACAGAAAGTGTCGCTATAGCCCTTTAGCGACGGTTTTAATTATAATTTCCGGAAATTAATAAAAAATTGATAAAAATGGTTTTTAATTATTAAAAATACATAATAAATTATGAAAAATTATTTTAAAGTCTGAAAAATAGTTTTTAACTATTTTGGGTATATTTTGAAAATATTTAATATTTTTGGAATGTAAATGGTATTTATTTATTTAAGTACAATATTAGATAAATTATTTAAAAATGGTTTTAATTCATGAAAAATCATGAAAAATTATATTATTGTGTTAGAAAATAATTTTGAGTTATTTTTGATAACTTTTAATATTTTGTGAAAATTTTCATTAATAAATTAATATTAACGATAGTTAAGTTATTTATTAAATAAATTAAATAAATGAATTAAAAATGATTTTATTATATTAAAAATCATTTTAAATAATAATAAGGTATTTAAGAATATTTTAAGTTATAAAATATAACTTTTAATATTTAACGGTTAATTTCATTAATTAATGATTATTAATGATAATAAAGTTATTTAATAATTATATTAAATAAATTAGTTTAAAAATGATTTTAATGTTATAATAATCATTTTAAATGAAAATAAAGTGTTTAAAGATATTTTAAGTTATAAACTATAACTTTTAATATTTAAAGGATAATTTCTTAATAATTTAATATTAATGATATATTAATGATATTAAGTTTATTTAATAATTATATTAAATAAATAGTTTAAAAAAGGTTTTATTTTTTTAAAAATAATTTAAAAGGGATATAAATGAATTAAAAATATTTTAAAGTTGTAATTAATGACTTTTAATATTTAGATAATAGTTCATTAATATTGAAATATTAATAGTGATTATTTAATGATGATTTTAAATGTTTTAAAAATCATTTAAGGGTAATATAAATATTTTAAAAATATTTTAAGTTATTATTAATAACTTTAATATTTTAGCAATGGTTTCATTAATAGTTTAACATTAATAAAATATTAATGATAATAGAATTGTTTGATATTTAAATCATTTAATAATGATTTTGACATTTCAAAAATTATGATAAATGGTAATAATTGTTTTAACATTATTATGAGGTCATGAAAAATAGTGCAACTGTTATTTAATTAGTCTAAATGGATATTGGACAACTGTTTAGAGTCTTAGACTCGATAATTACCCGATAAAGATGTCGGTAGACCGACATATTTCAGAAATTGATCTGGACTTAGATAATGTGATTAGTTAACTGTTTAATTGTGATTCAATGGTTATTAAGGTTGTGTGACAATGTGATTAGGAATGTGTTGATGTTTGTTTGTGATACCATGATTGTAGAACATGTGTGATAAGATGATTAGGTTATGTGCTGACTGCGAAATGCAGTACTATGTGTTATGGTATATTGTTCTAATTAGTAGAATGATTTGATTAATGATAGGTTGTGATAGAAAAGGGTAGAACTAAGTTGAGAATTGTAAGCAGCTCATCAGGCAAGTATCCTAACTTTACATTTTCTTTATGCAATGGTCAGAAGTAAGAAGTTCAGAATTATTATTATTAATGTACAGATGGTTAAACCTATATTATATACACCCTTTGATTATCAACATGTTAGTATATGATAATTCGGATATATATTCTGTTCGTTAATTTCTAGAAATGATTATAGAAGTGCCCCCACTTGGATAATCATTGTATTTAATCACATGTTGATACACCTTTGTTATACGTATATGTTGAATTATAGATTATTGTTGGATAAAATAAATCCTTTTGTTTGGAACCCTGACAAATATGAACATCCCGTTCATGAGAAAACTTTTATGCGCCTAAGGCGGACCAAGTAAATAATATCATCGTTCTTGTAATGCAGTATTGATCAATGCAGGGCACAACGGGCTGATCACCCCCGTGTCCGTAAGTTATGACGGTTTGCAGATGAAGTTCTGTTAAACCTTTTCGAAAATAAAAATAATGTTCATAGAATGTCATTTACACTTTATTCATAGTCAGTACATAGTTTCAAAAATTGGAAAGAGAGTTTTTATGTTATTAATATCGGTTCAGAATACTTCACAACTATTGACTTGTTGTAGATGAATAATATAAAGAAAACATTTAAATTCTTTCAACTTATATATATATATATATAATACTTGTTGGGCACTTAAATGCTCATCCTTGCTTAATTTAAATATTTTCAGATAAGTGTGAACAATCAGAAGGATCGGTCAAGAACAAGTAAAAAGGAAAGCAAACAGATTAGGTTTACGGTGTCATATAAGTAAAGGTTGCGTACGTGGGATTAAACTCTGATAAAGGTAAGATAAGTTTGTAATTTATTTTAGTGTTATTATTATTAGTAATATTTCTGCTCATAGAAATGGTATCGTGAAGTACCGAGTTCGGGTTTCAAGTATCCGGGTTCGGGGACTTTATAATCATAGTCCTTAATTAACTCCAACCACCTTCTTTGATGCATATTCAAGTCTTTCTGTGTAGAAATATATTTTAGACTCTTGTGATCAGTATATATTTCACACTTCTCCCCATAGAGATAGTGCCTCCAGATATTCAAAGCAAAAACAACTGCAGCTAACTCCAAGTCGTGGGTCGGATACCCCTTCTCATAATCTTTCAGTTGTCGTGACGCGTACGCAATGACTCTACCATTTTGCATAAGCACACATCCAAGTCCTTTATATGATGCATCACTATAAACCACAAAATTTCTTGTGTCATCCGTAAGAGATAACACAGGTGTTGTACTCAACCTCTTCTTTAATTCTCAAAAACTTTCCTCACACTTCTCCGTCAAAATGAATTTCACCGATTTCCTAGTCAAATTCGTCAACAGAGTTGCGATCTTAGAAAAATCCTGAATGAATCTTCTGTAATAACCTGCCAATCCAAGAAAACTTCTTACTTCTGACGGTGTCTTCGACTGATCCCAATTAATCACAGCTTTGACTTTGGAGGGATCCACCGAAATTATGTCTTTATCAATCACATGTCCAAGAAATTGTACTCTTTCAATCCAGAATTCACATTTCGAAAACATAGCATACAACTTCTCTCTTCTCAATGTCTCTAATGTCAACCTCAATTGCTCTTCGTGTTCTTCCTTGGTTTTTGAATATACCAAAATGTCATCTATAAATACTACTACAAATTTGTCCAAAAACGGCTTGAACACTCCATTCATTAAGACCATAAATGTTGCAGTAGCATTCGTTAGACCAAATGACATTACCAAAAATTCGTAGTGACCGTATCGTGTTCTAAACGCTGTCTTCGGTACATCCTCTGGTCTCACCTTCAGTTGATGATAACCACTTCTCAAATCTATCTTTGAAAAATATCTTGCTCCCTTTAACTGATCGAACAAGTCGTCGATTCGCGGTAATAGATACCTATTCTTAATCATGACCTTATTCAGTTCTCTGTAGTCTATGCAAAGTCGCATTGTTCCATCCTTCTTTTTCACAAATAAAACTGGCGCTCCCCAAGGTGATACGCTTGGTTGAATATACTTTTTTGTCCAGTAATTCTTGTAGTTGGATCATCAGTTCTTTCATCTCTACTGGTGCCATTCGGTACGGTGCCTTCGATATTGGGGCCGTTCCTAGAGCCAAATCAATAACGAATTCAACTGCTCTATTTGGAGGAAGTCCCGGTAAATCGTCCGGAAATACGTCTGCGAAATCTGTCACTACCAGAATCTCATCTATTTTTGGATTCTCTTTACGACTATCGACTATGTAAGCTAGATATCCTACACAGCCTTGCCTTAACAATCTTCTGGCTTGCATCATCGTCAGACAACTCGCTTATCTAGGCGACTTGCTACTATAAAACACAACCTTTGATGGAGTCATAAGGTTAATACACTTCTTCTGGCAGTCAATTACCGCCCCATAATTGGATAACCAATCCATACCAAAAATAACATCAAATTCTCCAAGTCGAATAGGGATAAGATCTACGTTCATGATATTACCCTTAATATCTGCTCTACAATTCTTGTGCACATACTTAACAGGGATAATTTCTCTATTCGTAATTTTTATGTTCATGGGGTATTCTAACTCGTCCTTAAATAATTTTAAGTTCTTAGCAAAGTCATCGGATATAAATGAACAAGTAGCACCCGAATCAAATAACACATACGCATTAACTTTATTGATCAGAATGATACCTGACACCACATCGCGAGAATTTACTGCATCTTGCACTGTCATGTTGAATGTTCTGGCAGTCGGTCAGTTGGTTGCGGTTGGTGCTACGATTGACAGAGTGCTTCCACCAGTATTTCCTCTATTTTCTCCTGAACTCGTCCCTCCCGATCCCTTCTTAGTACAATCTCTTGCAAGATGGTCCTTTGAGCCACATGTGAAACAGGCACCCTTCTTTGGGTTCGGACAGTTTGGTGCTATGTGGCCTTCCTGACCACAATTATAGCACACTCGTTTCCCTTTTAAGCAAGCTCCCATATGAGTTTTTCTGCAGGTTAGGCACGGTTCAATCTTCTTCTTCTGTCCCCCCTGTTGACTTCCAGCCGACGAATTATCAGACCACTTCCTCTTCTGACTATGATTACCACTAGTGCTACTCCCACCAGTTTTGTTATTACCTTCCTTCTCACTCTTCTTCTTCTTATCCTGATTATACTTCGTTACTGCATCGCTTCCACCCTCAGTGAGTATGGCCTTCTCTAACACTCCAGCAAAAGTGTTCAATTGGAACATTGACACTTTGCTATATAACTAGGGGTTCAGTCCCTACTCAAATTGTCTCGCCTTCCTCTCATCGGTATGTACTTGATACGTGGCAAACCTAGCCAACTCATTAAACCTTGCCGCACAATCAGCTACTAACATATTCCCTAGTTTTAATTCTAGAAACTGAACCTCCATCTGATTTTGTGAACTAGCTGGGAAATACATCTCGAAAAACATCTCTTTAAATCTCTCACAGGATATTACACCTTTACCTCCTCTCACTTTGTTTGCCTGCCACCAATATCTTGCTTTGGACTTCAGCATAAACATTGCATACGCAGTTTTCTGGTCTTCCATTACTTTATTAACATCAAACACCTTTTCCATCTCCATTACCCACGTCTGAGCATCAATTAGGTTTATGGAACCCTTAAACTCTGGCGGTCCCACCGCCTTGAAGTCCTTAAACGAAGTATTTGGTGGAGCTTGGGGTTGATTATTAAGTGCTCCAGCTAAAAGGTTTACCAATTGCTGAACGGAGTTAGCATTGGCGTCGTTGTTATTATGTGTTGACCCTTCTTGGGCTTGCTGACGATTTTGTCTTCTTCTAAGCGGCATATTTCTATTAAGAATATACGCTTATTAGGTCTTTACTCAATCTCTTAAACATGTAAGACTTAACTAAAACGTTTAATCATAACTCACTTAACACATCAATTCAAATAAACTTTGACATTTCATTTAATTCAAAAGTCGTTACATCATAAGATAGCATCACTGCTATTTACATCAACTATCCCGAGATAAAGAATCTACAGGATTTAAAACATCATAATATTCCTTTATTTATGAACATATCAGAATTTACATCATTAACTATCAAATAGTTTTCACATATTTACACTAATATTATCACTGTCTGTTAAGGCGCTGGATGGCCTTGCTACGTTCCTCCACCATGATGCGGCACATCATTCTGTGATCTAGCATATATGATGGTAGATCCTAAAACTTGATTGGATACTTCCTGACTTGATCTTGGACCGCATCCATTGCATTTTGTAGTGTAGAGTACGTCTCCTCAAGTTTAGCCTTCTTCGCACGGACAATCATCTTCTGCACGATCAGCACGGCGTAACTCTCATACCCAGCCGTCCTCTATTATGGCAAGCCTCTCGGAGCTCTCTTTCAGATCCTTCTTCAACTTTTCTATCTCTATGGACTTGTCCTCAGTTTGACCCTTCTCGTGAACCAGATCCCACTCCACGTTTCCCAAACGTGTGTGAAGACACACAATCTCTCTATCCCTCTGCTCAATAGTAATCTGCTGACTAACCGCCCGCTCAGTCAGATCCCAAACAATATCTTGCAACTCTACGTTATGATCATAGAGTGCATTATACATCTCTGCAACAATGGAGTTTAGTGGGAACTCCTCTTCTTCCTCAGGATCCTCCTCTGCATCAGTCTCAGGCTCATGCTCCTGACCAACAATAGTGATCAATGGAGATGGACCTCTCTGTACCAGTTGTTCCCTGACGACATGAATGTCTCGGGGCTCCTCCTCTATAGGTAATCGGGGTTCCTCCTTCCCAGCTTGACTAGCTCCTCCAACATCCGACATATTGACAACAAAATTTTAAGTTTTAGTTACTAATCTGTGCTAGTGAACACATAGATTAACACATAAGCACATAAAGTATTTTATTATCTTCAATGAATTTAGAAATTCATTTCTTAGAACTCGATAAGAGTTTACCACTACTATGTTCTCGATCTCCTACAAGGCTACTACCTAAGGTTGTTCACCCACCTAAGGTTCATAACCTACATCTTTGATACCAATCTATAACACTTATGGTGATTCCGACCATAGCACCTTACAAGGGTACCTATCAACTTGCTACCGACTCGCTCGGCGTCCCCTACAAAAAGTCTAGCTTCGGTGCCTTCCCTTAAAGGGATGTCACCAGATAAAGGCTCGGGGCTCTTTGCAAATTCATGCTTATAGCTTTGATACCAACCTGTGACACCCCCAAATCCGGTACTTCCGTTTCCACGGGATTTGGTGTTCACTATACAAGCATCATCTATCTATCTACTCATAAATAAATTTCAAACCATGCAATAGATAGAATAAATAATAAATCACTCCCCTTATGGGGTTACATCAACTGAATAATAAATAAATCCCAGGTTATTCTAACCTTAAAACATCTGTGCGAAAAACATAAATAAATAAGTTTTAGTAACATCAATTCTAATTACATCACATAACCACATTAATAAAATAGTCTTCATTACTTGCTAAGCTTTCCCTTGCCCTTACTAGTGGAAGGTTCGTCTGCTCTTTCGTTCTTAACTGCAATGTTATTATTATGCAAGAGTGTGCACGATTGCCCACAAGTATAACAATATAACAATGAATAATAACATGCGAGAGAATTAATAACTTCTGATATAAAGCTCAACTTTTGAATCAAGAATGAATAACAAGAATCAAAAGAATTTCTGAGGGTCATAAGACCTTGAACTATGTCCTAGGTTGTCAAGTGTTTATACTTGAAACCTTTAACAGTCATAAGACTATGGACTCTTCTTCTCGTACTTAGGGGGATCAGCCCTTAGTACCATACTGTTCAAAATATCTTAACGCTAAAGCGTAAATAATCCCCTATACAGGGTTGTTCATCTCAGTTTGACATTCAAGTCCGCACCAAAGGAAGTTTGGTTTGGATAATTCATCAAGGGATTCTAAAATTTAGAACGCTCGTTAACTATGGACTAGTCGAATCAATAAGGGTTTGCTAGTCTAATAATGTTTAACAGTAAATGAATATTTAACTTGAATAACATCTCAAAAGGTATACAATAGAATAATTATTGTATAAGAACATCATGCATGAAGATTAATAAACTTTAATATCCAAGACAGGCTTGATGAATAATAATGAGAACTTGCTCAATATCGAAAGAGGAATTAATCAATTTATATAATGATAACAAGTAAGGTTAGGAAACTTGCTAAACGAAAGTTTAGGGTAAGAAACTTGCTCAACATAAATATAGAGTTAGAAAACTTGCTCAATGTAACAAGATAAGGTTTAGAAACTTGCCTCGTGCGTAGATTACACGTTAATAAAACTCGTTCTTTGATTTAAATCCTACATATCATTCATGTTCACAACACCAATCAATTATCACGTAATAAACATCACAAGTTTATTCTTTGTCTAACTCAAGTTCATGACTATACTTAGTCAATTACTACACTTATTGTCAAAAATTAAGACTTCACAAACAAAAAGGTAACTATGCATTTTATCATTCAGTCCACACGTAATTGTGTTATGGACATGTTAAGAATTTATTTTAACACCTCATTATAGGTCTAACAATACTTTATAATCATTAGACTAAGTTGCTATCACATTTCCATACTTGTACACTTTTAAAAACTCATTTATGACCATTCTGCTAAGTGGCGCTGAGGCGCCACTTTTATACTATGTCTTGGCGCTGCGACTCGAGTCTCAAGCCTGGAGTTGGCGTCGTGGTGCGACACTCCAGATTTTGAATTTCCAGTTCGCGAAGAACACAGAATTCAGCGAAATAAATTCTACGTGATAATTAATTTCACCAATTTAAACATACCCACATGCTAGAATTTAAACATAACCATTACCCAACATATATAGAGTGATTTTAACCCATTAAAACACATAATCATAGAATTAGAGCATGCAAATTATACTTTTCTTGAAGTTCTTCAACAAAAACATGGATTTTAATGCTACAGATTCGTTATAAAGCCAAATCCAACCATTTAAGTTTCATTTTAACATGCATAATCATATCAATGTGTGAATTTTGCAAAATAAATTATACTTGACATATAAAAATCACGTATAAGGTCATATGGCCATATCACGTACTCTATAATCGTATACTATAAAATTTCATAAAACTGATGATATGGAATTATGTAATATATATAAAACATGCCACTACTCGAATTATTACATATATTCTTATAACAACTTTCCAATTTGCAGAGATTCACAGAAGACGTTAAGCCATATTCATGAAACTTAAAAGACGTAAAATAAGAATTTGGGTTGAAGAGAATTACCCAAGCGTAGATTAAATAAAATGACAATTCCCTCTACTTCAATCAAAGAGTTTCTCCCAATCTCTCGCAAAATTTCTCAAACTTTCTCTTTGATTCTCTTTGTTAAGCTCTCTAGACTTAGGCAAATAATGAAGAAGAAAGAAGAAGACGTATTGTTAATAAGGAGAAGAACTGACGCTCATTGGTGGTCATTTACTCAATCATGGGTAACTTCCCTCAACTCCCATTAAGGCCATGTTTGGCTAGCATACTAAGTTTCAAAATCCATTATTTTAATAAAACCTTATCATATAGTTTAAAAAAATGTCACATCCATATAAAATAAATCTAATATCTTATTTAATTTACTTTAAATTAAATATAATAATTTCTCATTAATACACATAGTCACATAATTCAAATTCTCTTTGATTAATAATGTCAAATTATTAAATGTCTAACTAATAATTAAATTAATTAAAATAACATAGGCTTATTAAATATTTTTTTTAATTCAATAAGCTCACATAATCACATACTTCGAATATTAAAAATTTTCCACATTAAATTAATAAATGTAACACATATAATTAAATTAATCTATCACAACTTCATCGATTAATTATTTAATCTAATAATTAACTCATCGAAAAATATGTATTCAATCAAATAAATATTAAAATTAAATTACAAAATTACGGTTGTCACAGAAACCGAGTATTCATTAATTTAAAAGCTATCTGAAGTCTTCTTGGAAGCCCACTGTAAAACATCTCAGATTTCTTAAAGCCTTTCTCCACTTTCACTCACACACAATTATTCATGTTGAGAGTCGTGTTGTGTGTGTATGCCCGAATCGTCGATCTGTGGCTTTTATTGCTTATATATATATATATATATATATATATATATATATATATATATATATATATAGTCCGGAT
The DNA here is from genome assembly GCA_020205505.1 of Panax japonicus. Taxonomy (NCBI): domain Eukaryota; kingdom Viridiplantae; phylum Streptophyta; class Magnoliopsida; order Apiales; family Araliaceae; genus Panax; species Panax japonicus. The sequence goes on from CM035102.1 coordinate 29,367,150, forward strand.
CAGGTAAAGACTCCCTTACGGTACTAAACTGCAGACTTTTTTTTAAACAACTAAAAAAAGTTTAACATTTTATAGAACTGGAATTTTTTCATAATACAGTGCTTTGGGTGTGATTTGGATACATATAACAATATAGGTCTGTACAAATCACTGTATTATGGAAAAATTCCAGTTCCATAAAATGTAAAACTTTTTTTTAGTTGTTTTAAAAAAAGCAAAAAAAAAAGAAAAAAAAAGTCCCGCATTTTAAAAAAATGTGGGATCCCTTACCTGATCCGTTCTATATATATATGCTACCATAGACATATTAGTTATATAGCTATTAGCTACCATAGACTTATGATTTAACTTATTTAAAATCTCTTGTTCACTGAAACCATCTATATTCCATTCATAAATTTTATTAGATGAAACAGAGAATTGTTTATCTAGATTTCTTTCTTCGAACTATATATCCAGAGGAGTAGGTCTAGAATACCAATTCCTGGTTATACTAGTGTTATAAACTGTTAATTTATTTAACTGTTCATTAAAATTTGGGACTGAAACGAAACCAGAATGATCAGACTGGCTATTGCTTTCACTATAAGTTTTAACTTGATCAATGATCAGAAATTTTACTAATTAGATCAATTAATAAAGAGCTTTCTTCATCTTCTTTAGTGATTACATTTAATCTTTTATAGCAACATTTTTTATTGCAATTATCAGCACAAATAGTAACTTCTTCATTGTCACTATCTGTTTCATTGTTACTAGTACTGCTATTAGATGAATAAGGAATATCAGAACCTTCATCATTACTGATGTTGTTCTCTATTCTCATTAATTCTAGTAGTTGTTCAGTATCTTCAATTGAAACATTTAATTGAGCCAACTTTTGTTTTATTTTACATTCATTTTTGTAGTGCCCTTTCTGCCCACAATTGTGGCAAACCAATTTTACTTTTATCAATTTTTTTAGGGTTAGATCTTTTATTGTATTTTTTATTTGTGGGTTTGGTTTTAGTATAATATGCATCCTTATTTTTATCTTTTTTATGACTGCATTTTTGTTTATGACGCCTGTGACTTCTATGATGATCAATATGTTTATGCTTGTGCTTCCTTCTAGAGGGAGCAACAGGGGGTAAACCATATTGTTCACAGAAGGTTCCTAACTCATATTTAGCTTTCTTCTTATCTTTACTAGCTTGCTTAGATAACTTAAAATCAATACACATTTTTAATCCAATTTTTTGAATATGACTGATTATGTCACCATAAGTTAGGTTATCATAATCAATATATCCTAAATTCTTACTTAATTCTTCACGGATTTTATGAGTGAATAATGAAGGGAAACCATTTACAACTTTTTCTTTCCATAATGGTTTATTGTTATCATTACGCATCATAACACGAGAAGTAAACACATCTTTATACCACCTAAAATCACTTAGAGTGGGACAAGTGAGATTACTTAACTGATCGTGAATTCTCTCAGTGATATTACTAGGACTGCCAACAAAATGTTTAACTATGGTAAATATTAAGGTGTTAACTCCATCAGGCGGACCAACTCTAACATCTTCATCAAAGATGGGGTCACCGTCATCGGCTAATTGGACATCATGGATTATAGATAACCTAGTATCTTCAATGAGATGTTTTTCCCACCAAGATCTAAGAATACTAGTGAATCCACTAGCTATTAATTCAACAATGTCTGGCTGAGTCAGATTGTTGAATTTAGTTATATAGTTATTAGCTACCATAGACATATGATTTAACTTATTTAAAATCTCTTGTTCATTGAAACCATCTATGTTCCACTCATAAATTTTATTAGATGAAACAGAGAATTGTTTCTCTAGATTTCTTTCTTTGAACTGTAGATCCGGAGGAGTAGGTCTAGAATACCAATTCCTGGTTATACTAGTGTTATTAACTGTTAATTTATTTAACTATTCATTAAAATCTAGGACTGAAACGGAATCAAGATGATCAGACTGGCTATTGCTTTCACTGTCAGTTTCAACTTGATCAATGATTACTATAGTACCACTTGATTCAGGCTCAATTTTAAATTTTTTAAATAACTTATCTAATGAACGAACAAGTTTGCCATCATTATTAGGTAATCCTAATTTACTTCTATTTTCTAGTAATTTTATCAATGGTTGTTCAATTTTTGAATTAGGTTTTTTAACAATGGTTTCATTAAACTTTTCTTCTATTCTATCTAGCTGCTTACCTACAGTCACTAGATACTGGTTACTAAAATTTAATTGTTCTATAATCTTTTTATCATCTTGATTACCATCCGAAATCTTAAAAGGACTGGCAACAACAGATGTGTTTCTAACTTGAAGGAGGACAGTTTCAAGAGGGGGATGACTAGAAGAAACTTTTGATTTAACTTCTTTAATCCATTGTGTTTTATTTATAACATTACATTTACCCTGATATTGATCATACCAATCGTAAAAAGTAATGTTTATATTTTCAGTAATAATAAATTGTTTCCATCTATTAACAATCTTATCGCGATCTTTAACTGTTGGATGATTAGATCGAAATAAATGTCTTTTTTTCTTTATTAGGTTTGGAATTAAAATCTTTAACAAGATTATCCAAATCTAATTTGAACTTTTTCTTAATGACTCTTAATTGGTTGTTAATAGGAATTTCAAAATCTGATTGAGTCAAAAACTCAGAAGGAGTAGGAGAAGAAGATCTTTCTTCTTCTAAAGGGTCTTTTTGAGTGTAACAAGGGTGACTAGCTTGACCTTGATTAAGTTTACCTTTCACTTTTATATTCCTAATAGAAGGGTTACTAAGAACTTCAGTATCTCTTCTAGTATAAATAGAAGGTGCTGAAGAACTGGTAAAATCTTCTATAATAACTGGTCTTCTAGTACGCTCAAAACTTATTTTGACTGTTCCATCAGAAAATTGTTTAACATTTTCTATATTTAGTAGGTTATTAACTACAGGTTGTTGAGGTATTTCACTAGGTAAAGTCCATTGACTAGGTAAAGTAATATCTTTCTAGAGGATGGTTCTTGGGATCTGAATATTAGCATCATTAGTTGAACTTTGAATTAAAACAGTTTGATCTTTAGGACTTTTATTAAAAGCATGAACATTTAAGTTCGTTTTCATGGTCTTATAATAAATCCTATAAATCAAAGCTATGGGCTGAGAACCCTCGATCATATGAGTAATTTTACCAGCAGTTTTAATGTTTAATGTCAAAACTTTTAAAAAATATTGATCACTTACGCTTAATGTGAAATCAAGAAAGCAATTGAAATTGATAGGTCCATTATGCAGACTTGATTCCATAGCACCAATCATACTAGGATAATAATTCAAGAATCTGGCATCTCTAAGACAGAGGAAGATACTCGAATTGATTTCTTTAATGTTTAATGTTTTAACTCCAACTTGAACAAAACTGATATGGATAAAATTATAACCTTTCTTCCTATGTTTTTTAATAACATCAGAAGATAAAAGACTACAATTTTCATATTCTTTGTTAATGGCATAAACTTTTTCAACGGTTTTTATATTATAATCTCTGTTGAAATTATCCAAAAAGGTTGACTGATAAATTTCTTTAGGGGAAACTCTGGGTATATTCTAATTGTGTAATGCTTGACTAATGTTTTCATAACTGTGTTCTTCCTGGTTAACTATGTCAGGGACAGGGGGCAAGGCTGACCGGTTACTAGCTGAGGAGTTAGATCTAAACAATCTATTCATCCTTTACCTGATTAAAAATTAAATTTTACTCAACGTTCTTTCATGCATACCCTCTTACCTTAAGCGGACTCATGCCTGTGTTCTTTAACCAGACACTACTCACCCAAGAGACTTACAAAGGTTAGACAAGAACAAGGTGGACTACAGTAAGCTAGGTGACTTCGAAACAAGAGTAAAGGAGAAATTTTGAAAAAGGTTGTAGATAAATGATTAATGAGATCTTACTGGCAACTAGAACAAAAACAACTTACGTCCTTCCTGGAGTTTACTTCGTGGTAGTTGATTGTTCATTCAATATATATATATATATATATATATATATATATATATATTTACAGCTTTTATATATATATATATATATAATTATTTACAGCTTTTGCATATATTACTTTATCATGTGAGCCTAGGAATCATGTGATCACAGATTCAGTTCCTGAATCTAGATTCGGTTCCCGTGATGGACATTTCCAGCTGTAACCAACTTATAAATTATTCACGATATTTGAATATCCTTAGATGGCTCTCATGATTAGAAGGAGTTCGGCACTGCTATGTATCTTATTTTCCCGAAGATGCTTCGCATCTCGAAAATAATAAAAGCAAACAAGCCAAACACATAATAAAATGGAGGTATCAAAGGCCTCAATTACTATTGAGCACAAGGTTTGAAAAACCTGTTTTAAAAAACATCACTGCCATATCTCGTTAAAAGTGAACTTTTATACAAAATTCAAACCCTTTGTATATAGGTGCAAACGAGGCATAGCACTACTTCTAGACAATAGCACAGAGACCTACACACACACATTCAAATAAAATTTTAAATTAAAAAGTAGCGGTAACCGTGTCACCACGGAAGTCGGGGGTGCCTAACACCTTCCCTCCGCTTAATCAAGTCCCCCAGATCCTAACGAATCTCGGTTTCACAAACTAGTAAAATAGTTTCACATCACTAGGTCAATGTGCAAACCATTTCTCAATTGAGTTGGTGCAACCATTTAAAAATACCAAATGGCGACTCTTACAATCCAATCGTCGACATATACATGTCAGACCTTTTCAAAATTATTTTTTCAAATAAATCTCACATAACAGAGAACACTAAAAGACAAGAACAGAAAAGGACAAATAAAAATCCCGACATCGACAGGATGCACCGAAGCCTGACTCTCCATAGGGGATGCCGTGAATAATGGTGGCAAGTTAATATTAATCAATGTGAGGTGCTATCCAAGTCTTGGATGAGAGTCACAGTTTTGAATGATATTTCAATTGTTAATAAATTTCCTAACGTATTCCCCGATGAACTTCCTAGCATACCCCCAGAGCGTGAAATCGAATTTTGAATCGACCTTGAACCCAGTACATAACCCTCAAATATTTTTTCACCCAAAACGAACGTAACATGCGCTAAAGACATTGGCTCGAGCTGTTGAAAGATTACGATAATACCATTCAATACCATCATGGAAAAGAACGTGGTAGCTGATGCGTTGAGTTGAAGATCGTATGCGGTTACGAGTGCATTGCTGTTAACACAAAGACCCATTTCAGTATGACTTACAAATGATGGAGATAGAGTTAAAGACTCTAGTGACCCACGTGATGATGTGAAATATACGAGTAGAATCGACTTTAATCGATAAAGTTAAAATTGCTCAAGCTAAAGACCTGGAGCTGATGAATATGAAGAAGAAGGTGTAAGAATTTGTTATTCCAAAAGCGAGAATCGACGATGTGAGGAAAGCTCAAACCTTCGATTTATTGGTTCATTTAAAATCCTCGATCGAGTAGGAACTGTGGCCTATAGACTCGCCTAAGCGCCAAGTATGTCGCGTGTTCATAATGTTTTTTGTGACGCCCCCAAATCCGGGTCTCTTACAACCCGACAATTGGTGCTACACGGTACTACATTCATTCACACATTTCCTCAAATAATCACAAGAGGACTAATATAACTCCATATATATCAAAGTAATATTACATTACCCAGGTTCTTTGTAACCCATTCATTTATTCTTGTCATAATATCAATATATTACAGACATTCTTCCTATACTATTACATAAGTATGCTACGGGTTCGTCTTCGCCTTGCATTTATCCTTGCCGGATCCTTCAGTCCGCTCGATCTTAGCTGTGTTCATATGGTTCAAGCAAGAGTGAGCATGGCTAGCTCAGCAAGTACTATAATTCTAATAAACAACATGCTTGAAACATAGAGCAAATATATATCTCCAGTAACTGAACAATAGTTACGAAGTACTATCGGTGATTCAAAATAGCACTTCATTTGCTTCAAAACGTTTTTCCATCAATATTCAGTAGAATAACAATTATGGCTCAAGATTATGAGCATACATAAGTTCTTTTGAAAAGGACATCCCGGCACTAAGTCCGTAAGTCCGGCATAGCTTACGAGCACTTCTGAGTGATCAGCTCATAGTACTCTATGTTGATCAACACTACATTCTTTAAACGTGTATACGTTTAATTATGGCAACCTCACGTGCCTGTCGTTAAACGACAAAAACATTTGAACATGCGAGGTCTTCCATTGAAAACCATACCAATATAACTCGGTAATTTCTAAATCATGCTTGACAGAATCATAATATAAGTCTAGCCGGAAGAATTGACTTAAGACTTCATCATTCTAGATTTCATGTGAAAGAGAACATGAATTACAAAGCTTGCCCAGACTGAACTGGAACAAGGGTTAGAATACTTGCCTTTGGTGACTGCTTACTGGTTAATACACGTACACTTTAAGTCTTTATGATTCTACAATTCATAATCATATAATGTACCATATTAGATCATAATTAACCAGGTATGTTTTATATTATACCTTACCCTTCATCTCAATGTAATTCTAACTTAGTTTCGTTATTAAAGGTTTCGGCTTTCATTATGTCATTCATATCCCGCTCGTCTTGATTGATTATAAACATGCATTAGTGTATTACAAGCACCTTACAATGTCTTAATTATGTTGTGATTACATCACAATTCATTGCTATTAATCCCTCTTTCATTCTATACTTGGAACCCTTCTTCTCTATCTTTTTCCTTGCACTGGCGACGCGGCGCCACTAATTGGTCTGTGACTCGCGCTGCGGCGCGAGTTAGCAGTGTGTCATCCTCCGGCCTCGCGCTGCGGCGCGGCCAAGAAGGCTTAGAGTCGCGCCGCGGCGCGGACTCTGGTCCTCAGAAAATTTTGTAGTTTTTGAAAATTTTGCTAACTTCCCGGACGCATAACTTCTTCGTTTTAACTCCGAATTGGTTCGTTCAAAAGCCTACGGTTCACAAATTTCATAATCTATGCGTTCATGCAAGAATTTTATCTATTTGACTTCATTTGCTAAAATTTGACCTATTAGTCCATTTTAACGAAAACGATAAACGTTCGTGAACGTTCAACGCTCATTTCTTCGTTCTAAGTCGGAATCCGGTCATTTTCGAGTCCGCAACTCTATAATGACTACAATGACTTGTCTTCATTGAAAACCAACGTTTTTGACTTCCAATACAAAATATGACTTCTATTCCGAGACTTTCACGAATTCAACGTTAATCGTCTAATCGTGCAAAGTTCGTCAATTCAACCATACTAAGTGTTCTAAGTGGATTTTAACCAACATATCATCATTTCAAGTTATTTATTACACCAACTTATAATCAAAATAGGTTTTGACTTATTTCCATAAGTCAATGACTTTCTCAACTTATGAACTAGAAATCTTCATACTCATGACTTACCAATAATTTAAGTCTTTCAATCAATGTTCTCATGTTATAACCAACATACTACCATCATATGACAAGTCCTTCATGATCTTAACAACTTATTGGGGTTCAAGTTGCTTATTCAACTTATTCGGCTTAAGTTCATTCCTTATAACTTATTACATGTTATCCTCAATCAATCCCCCTTCTCTATCAATCCTATCATAGAAAAGATATAGATAAAAGAAAATGAGTCTTACCCTTGAAGACTTCTATTTGCTTTGGAAACTATCAAAGGTTGAAGTGGCTTATAAGTGCTTTAAGTAACTTATTCTCTCTACCAAATAAGTAGCTTATATGCTTGAGAGGAAAGTATTGGATGATAACAAAACAACCAACAAAAAATGAAATGAACTTGGTATTTATAGGCCACCAAAGCTTGGGGCAAAATGGACAATAAACAATCCCACCTCCTCATTCCACCTCCTTACTATTCATAACTTAACTTTCAAGTCTTCTTGCTAGTCACTTCTTTTACTTGCTCACCACAACACTTGGTCATCACACTTAATCCTTGCCCATCAAGACTACCCACTTCCTCACTTGGTTTGACCCATGGGTCAAGGCTTTACCTTGGGCTTGGTTAATTAATCCAACTACTTTCCTATTGGGCTTGAGTTACAATAGATTGGACTTGTGATAATCATACACTTGAGCTTCTATCAATAAACTAGAAATCCCACAAGTCCATTATCTTAAATTCAATAACTTAACATACATATCCTACATATAATTCTCGTATGCTATCTCGTATATTAATTCGAAATATACGATATCTCGTTCTTCGTACATAATAATACAATACGTCGTATTATACCTCCATTCCTTACTCCATATAATGTTTACACATTATACGATTACAACTTCATTCTTTTAACGCTTAATAATCTAACTATCTCAAATTAGGTACGCATGCGAAATATTTCATTTTCCATACTTAGATTATTATTACATAATCGATATCATCTCGATATTATAACATTACGTATTTCTCGGAAGTTCAAAAATAATTCCCGAGCAGAAATTGATGAATAGTGTTTTTCAGAAAATTTCTCAGAAAACTTTTATTTTCGTTTTAGAAATTCAACCACTTTAATTCTCCCACGTAGTTAAAATACTACTACTTTACGACGTTTCTAGGTTATAGAACGACATCCATCTTCTCAACACACAATAATAATAAATAATATTATTTTATTCATTATTAAAAGAAATTACAAAATGTTAAATTTTCTGGGGCGTTACACTCTCTCCCCCTTATAAGGATTCTGTCCCCAGAATCTCGCTATATAAAAAAAATTACACAAATAAATTCGGGTAGTTCTTTTTCATCATTTCTTCTAACTCCCACGTTGCTTCTTTTGCATCGTGGTTCTTCCATATCACCTTTACTGAAACTATACTTTTGTTCCGCAGAACTTGTTCTTTCCTATCGACAATTTGAATTGGCGTTTCCTCATATGTTAAGTCCTTCTCGACATGAATAGGCTCGTATTCTATCACGTGCTTATAATCCGGCTTATAAGGACGCAATACTGAAACGTGAAATACATTATGTATTCGTTCTAGGTCTGGAGGTAATGCTACCATGTAAGCTACCTCACCTACCCGTTTTAAAACCTCAAAAGGTCCTATAAATCTCGGACTTAACTTTCCTTTCTTCCCAAAACGTATCTTTCCTTTCCAGGGAGATACTTTTAGGAATACGTATGAACCCACTTCAAACTCTCGATTTTCTCTATGCAGATCTGTAAACCTCTTCTGTCTGTCTTGAGCTGCTAAGAGACGCATCTGAATCTTTTTAACAATATCCGCTGTCTGTTGCACCAATTCTGGTCCCAACATTCGGCGTTCTCCTACCTCATCCCAATACAGCGGCGTTCTGCATTTCCTACCATACAAAGCTTCGTAAGGCGGCATACCTATGCTTGCATGATAACTATTGTTATACGCTAAACTCCACTAATGGTAGATGATCATCCCAACTACCCTTGAAATCCATAACGCAAGTTCTTAGCATATCTTCTAATGTCTGAATTGTCCTCTCGCTTTGTCCATCCATTTGTGGATGATACGCCGTACTTAGCTTCAACTGCGTTCCCAACTGCTCTTGCAGACTTCTCCAAAAGTTCGACGTGAATCGTGGATCACGATCTGACACAATCGATACTGGCACTCCATGTCTAGAGATTATTTCCTTAATATAAAGTCTAGCTAACTGGTCTAAGTTATACTTAACCCTAATTGGCAAAAAGTGAGCTGATTTCGTCAATCGGTCCACTATTACCCAAATTGCATCATACCCCTTATGAGTAGTCGGAAGTCCCACCACAAAATCCATTGTGATATTCTCCCACTTCCACTCCGGAATCTCTAATGACTGTAACAAGCCACTAGGTCGTTGATGTTCAGCCTTAACTCTCTGACAAGTTAAGCACCTACTGACGTACTCAGCAATCTCTCTCTTCATGTTTGGCCACCAGAAACTCTGTCGAAGGTCTTGATACATCTTAGTGCTACCAGGATGAATCGAAAACCTTGAACCATGAGCCTCGTGTAGAACCTGCTCCTTTAATTCCGTTTCATCTGGAACCCAAATTCTTCCGTCAAATCTTAATAATCCCTCGTTATCAAGACTATATTTAGTATCTTTTTCATTGGTCAGCCGTTCCTTCATCCGGTCACACTCATCAGTTTTGAGTTGCACCTCCTTAACTCTCTCTACGATGGTTGGTTGCATCTCCATTGCAAACAACATTGGTCCTTTTTCTTCACTGGGCAGCTTCACCTCTAACTCCATCCTAGCCATCTCTGTTATTAACTCAGTTTGAGCCGTTAACAAAGACAACTTTTCCCGACACTTTCTACTTAAGGCATCGGCAACTACATTGGCTTTTCCAGGGTGATACAGGATTTCACAGTCGTAATCCTTTATCAACTCCAGCCATCTTCTCTGCCTCATATTCAACTCCTTCTGTGTGAAGATATATTTTAGACTCTTATGGTCCGTGTATATCTCACATTTTTCTCCATAAAGATAATGTCTCCATATCTTTAGAGCAAAAACTACTGCGGCTAGTTCTAGATCATGAGTAGGGTAAACTTTTTCATAATCCTTCAACTGCCTAGATGCATACGCAATGACCTTGCCATGCTGCATGAGCACGCAACCAAGTCCTCTATGCGAAGCATCACTATAAACTACAAAATTTCCCGTGTCATCGGGTAATGACAACACAGGTGCCTCACTCAATCTCTTCTTTAGTTCTTGGAAACTGTTCTCACACTTGTCAGTCCAAGCGTATTTCACAGTCTTCCTCGTCAAATTAGTCAACGGAGTAGCTATCTTTGAAAAATCCTGGATAAATCTCCGATAGTAACCCGCTAACCCTAAGAAACTCCGCACCTCAGTCGGCGTTTTCGGTTGTTCCCAATTCATCACTGCTTCTACCTTCGCTGGATCCACTGAAATCCCCTCATGGTCAATGACATGACCTAAAAATTGCACCTTCTCTAACCAAAATTCACACTTTGTGAATTTCGCGTACAACTTCTCCTTCCTTAATGTCTCCAACACTAATCTAAGGTGTTCAGAATGATCTTCTGGCGTCTTAGAATAGACTAGAATATCATCTATAAACACCACGACGAACTTGTCCAAATATTGTTTGAACACTCTGTTCATCATATCCATGAATGCAGCTGGTGCATTTGTCAACCCAAATGACATCACTAAAAACTCGTAATGACCATAACGAGTCCTGAATGCTGTCTTTGGCACATCCTCCTTCCTAACCTTCAACTGATGATACCCCGTTCGTAAATCTATTTTAGAAAAATAATTAGCCCCTTTCAGCTGATCAAAGAGATCATCGATCCTGGGCAATGGGTATTTATTCTTTATCGTTAACTTGTTCAACTCTCTGTAGTCGATACAAAGTCTTAACGATCCATCCTTCTTCTTGACAAACAGTACCGGTGCTCCCCACGGTGACACACTCGGCTGAATGTACTTCCTATCCAACAGTTCTTGTAACTGCACCATCAACTCCTTCATCTCTACTGGCGCCATACGATACGGTGCCCTGGAAACTGGTGCCGCTCCTGGCACAATGTCTATCACAAATTCTGTCTCCCTATCCGGCGGAAGACCAGGTAATTCACTCGGAAATACATCGGCGAATTCCCTCACTATAGGTATTTGTTCCATGGTTGCTACCACTCTTTCGGTATCAACAACATGGCACAGATATCCTACACATCCATTCCTCAGTAATTTTCTAGTTTGTGTCATGGTTAGATAACACGAACTCCCCGAAAATTTATTCCCATAAAATACTACCCGAGGTTGTTCTAACGTCTTAATGTTTACACATTTCTTTTGACAATCTATTATTGCCCCATGGTTTACTAACCAATCCACTCCAAGAATTACATCGAATTCTTCTAACTTTATTGGTAATAAATCTACCGATAATTTACAACCCCGTATATCTACACAACAACTCCTATGAACATCTTCAATAGGAATTATATCTTCATTTGCTACCTTAATATTTACAGGTATAGGTAACTTTTCAGGAAGTAGTCCTAATCGTCTAGCAAAACCGCATGCTATAAATGAACAGGTAGCACCCGAATCAAACAGCACGTACGCATTGATATCGTTAATCGGGATAATACCTGCAACGACGTCCCCTGATGCAACCGCATCCTGGACTATCATATTAAAGGTACGACCCATCGGCCTACCCTGCTGAACTGGACCCCCAATAGCTAACTTACCGCTATTAGTGCCCCGATTCCCGTCCGTCCCCTTCTTCGGACAGTTCTTTGCCATGTGGGCGGTTGACCCACACACAAAGCATCCATGATTCTTTTTCGGACTCGGACAATTTGGCGCAATGTGCCCCTCCTGTCCGCAGTTGTAACAGACGGCCTTCCCCTTGAGACAGACTCCTAGATGAGTCTTTCCACAGGTCTTGCAGGCCTCCATTCTTCTCTTTGGGTCCCCTTGCTTCACTCCGGTATTCTCAGAGTTAATTACCTTCCTCTTCTGACCCTCGCCACTCCCACTGGCTCCCTCAATCTTGACTCTCCCGTCAACCTTCCCCTTATTCTTCTTTTCCTTGTGGTATTGGCTCAACGCCTCACTACCACCTTCGGCGATTATCGCCTTCTCTAAAACGATCCCAAAAGAAGTACTTTGGAATACTGATATACGGTTATAGAGCCAGGGTTTTAAGCCCTGCTCAAACCGTCTCGCCTTCCTCACCTCGGTATCCACTTGGTGTGGAGCGAACCTAGCCAGTTCATTGAACTTGGCAGCGTATTGGGGAACCGTCATTTCCCCTTGTTTCAGTTCTAAAAACCGCATCTCCATCCTTCCCTGCATGCTTGTGGGAAAGTAGTTCTCGAAGAATATCTCCTTGAATCTATCCCACGTTAAAGTCGTTATCCCGACCCTAGCCTGATTGGCTTCCCACCAAAAATTGGCCTCTCCCTTCATCATATAGGTTGCAAAGGCAACCTTCTGGGCCTCATCAACATTTGAAATTACAAATGCCTTCTCTATTTCCTTAACCCACGTTTGGGCTTCGATTGGGTCCGTAGTTCCTTTGAACTCCGGCGGACCTACACTCTTAAAATCCTTAAAGGTAGTAGCTCGTGCTACTCCTGGATTTACGGGGATATTAGCCCCTGTTCTATTAAAGGCGGCTGTTAATAAATTAACAAACTCCTGCATCGCGTTAATCGGACCTCCCTCCGGTTGATTTACGTCCGCACCTTGATTTCGTTGCACTCTTCTCGGCGGCATTTTGCCTGATACAATAAACACATTACGTTATTATTCCTTTCTTTATTAGCTATCATTAATATAAAACAATAACTCCAAACATTCATAACTCATTGCTTTCCATAAAACGATCTTTATATACATTCTTTGTAGTATAATACTACATCGGTTACATACTCAGCCTAAGCTGATTACATTACTTTCCCGCTATCACTTTCCAAAAATTGGGATTTACAAAAGACTACCCTTTACTATACAAAAAGGGTTTTACATCACTACTACTTACCAAAAATATCTACAACCTATTCTAACCACCACTAAACTACATCTGCCTCAAGGCATTATTGAAATCTGCCTTGGCCAGACCTGCAATGATATCACGGCTAATAGTATGCCTCGTTTGCCCCACCTCCACCGGATATCCAGCTACCTGCTGCTGAAAATCCGTGTGAGAACTCCTATAGATATAGGACATCCTCCCTATTTTCTGCACTTTTGTCTTGAGCTCCTCCTTAAGCTCCAAGACCTCTTGCTTTAAATCCTGGACTTTGTCCTTAGCCAAAATCCTCTCGTCATGCTCCTGCTCCCACATGGACTCGACATCAGTCTTGTCCTCTATAAGCATTTGAAGTTCTGCCTTTAGCTCCTTAACCTCCTGACAGTAATGGATATTTCTATCCAACACTGACATAAACAGAGACATCATCGACCCCCCAGGAGCTATCTCTGCTGCTATAGCCACTGGGTTAAAGGAGACTGTCTCTACCTCCTCCTCTATCATCCCGTCAAATACTGACATGTAGTCAGCTGCTTCTGAGTCTTCAGACTCAATGATTACTACTTCTGGCTCTGCTACTATAGGGTTCGGTACAACCTCTACTTGGTTCACCGACTCATCACTTATGGTCTGTTCATAAACAAACATCCCGTTTACCCCTGACATCTACATAAAACAAATAAGTTGATTAGTACACGTCAGTAGAATAATAAACATACATATCATAATCATAATGCATTTTTATAAGGTTATTTTCTTCTTGTATTTCTTTGATTCTTCCTAAGGTTATGGCTTAAGGTTTTAATTCCCCCCTTAAGTTTTATAACCTCTTGCTCTGATACCAACCTGTGACGCCCCCAAATCCGGGTCTCTTACAACCCGACAATTGGTGCTACACGGTACTACATTCATTCACACATTTCCTCAAATAATCACAAGAGGACTAATATAACTCCATATATATCAAAGTAATATTACATTACCCAGGTTCTTTGTAACCCATTCATTTATTCTTGTCATAATATCAATATATTACAGACATTCTTCCTATACTATTACATAAGTATGCTACGGGTTCGTCTTCGCCTTGCATTTATCCTTGCCGGATCCTTCAGTCCGCTCGATCTTAGCTGTGTTCATATGGTTCAGGCAAGAGTGAGCATGGCTAGCTCAGCAAGTACTATAATTCTAATAAACAACATGCTTGAAACATAGAGAAAATATATATCTCCAGTAACTGAACAATAGTTACGAAGTACTATCGGTGATTCAAAATAGCACTTCATTTGCTTCAAAACGTTTTTCCATCAATATTCAGTAGAATAACAATTATGGCTCAAGATTATGAGCATACATAAGTTCTTTTGAAAAGGACATCCCGGCACTAAGTCCGTAAGTCCGGCATAGCTTACGAGCACTTCTGAGTGATCAGCTCATAGTACTCTATGTTGATCAACACTACATTCTTTAAACGTGTATACGTTTAATTGTGGCAACCTCACGTGCCTGTCGTTAAACGACAAAAACATTTGAACATGCGTGGTCTTCGATTGAAAACCATACCAATATAACTCAGGAATTTCTAAATCATGCTTGACAGAATCATAATATAAGTCTAGCCGGAAGAATTGGCTTAAGACTTCATCATTCTAGATTTCATGTGAAAGAGAACATGAATTACAAAGCTTGCCCAGACTGAACTGGAACAAGGGTTAGAATACTTGCCTTTGGTGACTGCTTACTGGTTAATACACGTACACTTTAAGTCTTTATGATTCTACAATTCATAATCATATAATGTACCATATTAGATCATAATTAACCAGGTATGTTTTCTATTATACCTTACCCTTCATCTCAATGTAATTCTAACTTAGTTTCGTTATTAAGGGTTTCGGCTTTCATTATGTCATTCATATCCCGCTCGTCTTGATTGATTATAAACATGCATTAGTGTATTACAAGCACCTTACAATGTCTTAATTATGTTGTGATTACATCACAATTCATTGCTATTAATCCCTCTTTCATTCTATACTTGGAACCCTTCTTCTCTATCTTTTTCCTTGCACTGGCGCCGCAGCGCCACTAATTGGTCTATGACTCGCGCTGCGGCGCGAGTTAGCAGTGTGTCATCCTCCGGCCTCGCGCTGCGGCGCGGCCAAGAAGGCTTAGAGTCGCGCCGCGGCGCGGACTCTGGTCCTCAGAAAATTTTATAGTTTTTGAAAATTTTGCTAACTTCCCGGACGCATAACTTCTTCGTTTTAACTCCGAATTGGTTCGTTCAAAAGCCTACGGTTCACAAATTTCATAATCTATGCGGTCATGCAAGAATTTTATCTATTTGACTTCATTTGCTAAAATTTGACCTATTAGTCCATTTTAACGAAAACGATAAACGTTCGTGAACGTTCAACGCTCATTTCTTCGTTCTAAGTCGGAATCCGGTCATTTTCGAGTCCGCAACTCTATAATGACTACAATGACTTGTCTTCATTGAAAACCAACGTTTTCGACTTCCAATACAAAATATGACTTCTATTCCGAGACTTTCACGAATTCAACGTTAATCGTCTAATCGTGCAAAGTTCGTCAATTCAACCATACTAAGTGTTCTAAGTGGATTTTAACCAACATATCATCATTTCAAGTTATTTATTACACCAACTTATAATCAAAATAGGTTTTGACTTATTTCCATAAGTCAATGACTTTCTCAACTTATGAACTAGAAATCTTCATACTCATGACTTACCAATAATTTAAGTCTTTCAATCAATGTTCTCATGTTATAACCAACATACTACCATCATATGACAAGTCCTTCATGATCTTAACAACTTATTGGGGTTCAAGTTGCTTATTCAACTTATTCGGCTTAAGTTCATTCCTTATAACTTATTACATGTTATCCTCAATCAATCCCCCTTCTCTATCAATCCTATCATAGAAAAGATATAGATAAAAGAAAATGAGTCTTACCCTTGAAGACTTCTATTTGCTTTGGAAACTATCAAAGGTTGAAGTGGCTTATAAGTGCTTTAAGTAACTTATTCTCTCTACCAAATAAGTAGCTTATATGCTTGAGAGGAAAGTATTGGATGATAACAAAACAACCAACAAAAAATGAAATGAACTTGGTATTTATAGGCCACCAAAGCTTGGGGCAAAATGGACAATAAACAATCCCACCTCCTCATTCCACCTCCTTACTATTCATAACTTAACTTTCAAGTCTTCTTGCTAGTCACTTCTTTTACTTGCTCACCACAACACTTGGTCATCACACTTAATCCTTGCCCATCAAGACTACCCACTTCCTCACTTGGTTTGACCCATGGGTCAAGGCTTTACCTTGGGCTTGGTTAATTAATCCAACTACTTTCCTATTGGGCTTGAGTTACAATAGATTGGACTTGTGATAATCATACACTTGAGCTTCTATCAATAAACTAGAAATCCCACAAGTCCATTATCTTAAATTCAATAACTTAACATACATATCCTACGTATAATTCTCGTATGCTATCTCGTATATTAATTCGAAATATACGATATCTCGTTCTTCGTACATAATAATACAATACGTCGTATTATACCTCCATTCCTTACTCCATATAATGTTTACACATTATACGATTACAACTTCATTCTTTTAACGCTTAATAATCTAACTATCTCAAATTAGGTACGCATGCGAAATATTTCATTTTCCATACTTAGATTATTATTACATAATCGATATCATCTCGATATTATAACATTACGTATTTCTCGGAAGTTCAAAAATAATTCCCGAGCAGAAATTGATGAATAGTGTTTTTCAGAAAATTTCTCAGAAAACTTTTATTTTCGTTTTAGAAATTCAACCACTTTAATTCTCCCACGTAGTTAAAATACTACTACTTTACGACGTTTCTAGGTTATAGAACGACATCCATCTTCTCAACACACAATAATAATAAATAATATTATTTTATTCATTATTAAAAGAAATTACAAAATGTTAAATTTTCTGGGGCGTTACATTTTTCACATATCGATGTTACGTAAATATATGGACGACCCGAACCACATTATTGAATTAGAACTAGACGAGATAGCAGAAGATTTAACGTATGAGGAAATACATGTTAGAATCTTAGATAAGAAGGAACATATTCTACGCTCAAAGGTTATACCTCAAGAGTGAGAATCTAAAATGAAAACAAGGTATCCTCACCTCTTATGCATACCAGATACGTACCCCAATTTTGAAGACAAAATTTTATAAGAAGGGGAGGTCGTATGACCCCAACTTTTATGAATAAAGATTTAATTTTCTCGAAATATCTTTTTGCATATTATGATGTTGATTTGATAAAATGTTATAGTTGTGGGTAATATTTACAAATTTTACAAAGTAAGCAAGTTGTCATAAAATATTTGATTGGTTAGGGAATATTCATTTTCTCAAGGAATATTTTGTACGACGGCACAATCATTGGTGGAACCCACAATAGAATTAATGTCGGAGTTAGAAAATGACAAAAATATATTTTTTATAAAAATAACAGCGAAATTTTTACCATTAACTTTTGAAATACCTGGTGATAAATGTACAATAATGTGAGAACCCGAGAAATTAGACAATTTATGATAATCTTAAATGATTGATTTAAGATTAAATAATAGACCTAGATAGAAAATAAGTGTATATGTTTGATGTTATTGGGATTGAATTTTGAGGATTTCAAAATTCTGTGAAGGATATAGGTGAATTATTCAGGATTAAGGATTTATGGGATTATTGTTCTGTGCTTATGGTTAATGATGTGTTCAGAATGTGGTTAAGGGTCATGGGTTGATCAGATAAACTATATCTGTGACAAACCCTAAGAATATATTAAGAACGACACTGTTCGGTTAGAAAATCATAGCGTTTAACAAGAAATCCTAGAAATCGGTTCTAGAAACCCTAGTTTCAGTTTCGAGAAATCTGAAACCCTAAATTGGATATTGAAAACCCTAGTTTGGGAATGCAATGTATGTACAAGGTTAAACGCCAATAATATTAAATTAATTAGGGGAAAACCCTAATTAATTATCTAAAATCTTAATTGATTATTTGAAAACCCTAATACCAGATCTGAAAACCCTAATTTCAGATTCTGATAAAATGAAACTCTAATCTTGGAATGGAAAGGATAATTTTAATGCTTTAGTGCTAATAATTAAGTAATAATTAGGGTAAAGATTAATTAATTAACAAACCCTAATTTTCAATTTTTAGAACCCTAATTGTTCCGTCAAAAACCCTAATTGTTCTGTCAGAAACCCTAATTGTTCAGTGGTGGATTTAATTGCTAAAAGTAGCAATGTTAATTAGGAAACCCTAATCCTAATTATTTCAATTTATGAGTAATTAGAAAACCCTAATCTAATTACGAGATTTAATTTCTAAAATTAGAAAATTAATTTTTCTATTAGAAACCCTAATTCAAGGGTTTTAAACCCTAATGACCATTTTGACCCCAATTGCGTAATTAGCAATTTTAACTAAGAATACTAATCCTAATTAGTAAGATTTAAAGTATGATTAAGGAATTTTAATATAATTAGTAAATACTAATTATAAGTTAAAATTGTTAATTTTCTAATTTTTATAACCGAAAATTCGGAAATGTTAGAAATTAAATTTTTGCAAAGTTAAGGGTTAAAACCTAAACCCTAAATTGTCCAAATCCTAAACCCTAAGGGTTTCATCAAATGCAAAATTCTAGAAAAAAATGGAAAGGACAAAAATGTCCCTTTTGTGTATTAATTGAAGAAACTTGCAAATCTTGGCAAATCCAAAGTTGTTCAACACCCCTAGAGCTAACCTAGCATAGCCTTTGACAAATCCAGCAAATCTAGCTCAAAATCAGCCATTATGTCAATCCAAGTTCATTGCATCAAAATAAGTAGATTAAAGTGAGAGAAAAGCTCACTTGACTTTTTAAAAATGGCCAAGACCATTCTCTTTCTAGATTTTCGGGTATGAGAGTGAAAAGAAGTGAGAAGCTAAGATGAATTCATTCCTTAGCTTTCCAAGAACGAGATCAAAAGGGGCAAAATCAAAAATCAAGCTAAAAAGGAATAAAATCCTAAATTTTTTGAAATCCTTGATCTTATGTTAAATGTTGTTATTTGTTGTTCAAATATGTGTAATAAGGTGTCAATTAGAGATCTGGGTTGTTGGATCATGGATCCATAACATCTAGATACTCGAATCTAGCAATTTGTGAAATCTGGAAATCTGGAAAATGTTGACGGACAGCCTTATGTCAGGGTTCTATATCTGTGTGTGTTAAGTGTTATGTGTGTTTTATGTTATGGATCTATAGTATGCTAAGTGTTCTTTAATCTGAGACTTGAATCAACTTCATATCATGTCTAGATCGAAAGATATGAGCAGTCAAAACCCGTTGACCATTCACGTTTTATGAAATTCTGGGCAAAACCCAGAAACCAATATCGCCTGACAAGCTTTTTGGAGCTTTTGATCTTGCTGTAATTTGATTGTTTGGCCAAGTTGTTGTTGATTAGTTGTAGTCTGGTATGTAGACTACACATTAAAGTCTTTAGATCACTTAGATCATAACTGAAATAGTAGGAAATCGAGGTCAAACCACCGTTGACCTACTGTTCTTGACGAAATCTGGAAAACCCAGAAATCGTGAAGAACAGTGCTTGACCCGTACTTTGACCGGCTTGGATCGGGTGTATAAGTTGTTGTTAGACTTATGTTTTGCTTTATTAATGTACCTTAACATAATGAATATAGATCTGAACCTTATCATCACATGAAACATTATCGGATCATGTAGCTAATCGAGTCGCAAACTGACCACTCGAACCTGTCTGGGTTTCTGGGTAACCCAGAAAACCCAGCAGGCATCTGACCGTATTTTTGAAGGCTTGGATCTTGCCGGTTAGTGATGTTATGGTTATACAGCTTGTTCATAATTGTAGTATTACATTTATACTACAATATTAGCACTTTAGAAGACCCATAAATCATAAGTAACACATATTAAATCGCGGACAAACTAGGTACCCTCGCGACTGACATGAATACTCAAGAACACCTGAAGAACACATTTAGCGACACTTCTGTCGCCTAAAGACCCTTTAGCGACGGTTTATATATTAATTTTCAGAAATTGATTTAAAATTAGAAAAAAATGGTTTTTAATTATTAAAAATACAAAATAAATTATAAAAAATTATTTTAAAGTCTGAAAAATAGTTTTTAACTATTTTGAGTATATTTTGAAAATATTTAATATTTTTGGAATATAAATGGTATTTATTTATTTAATTATAATATTAAATAAATTATTTAAAAATAGTTTTAATTCATGAAAAATCATGAAAAATTATTTTGTGGTATAAGAAAATATTTTAAGTTATTTTTGATGACTTTTAATATTTTGGGATGAATTTCATTAATTAATCAATATTAATGATAATTATTTTATTTAATAAATATATTAAATAAATTAAGGAAAAATGGAAATAATGCTTTATAAATCATATAAAAATGATTTAAGTGTTAGAAAATATTTTAAGTTATAAAATATAACTTTTGATATTTTGGCATAAAAATATTAATATTTTAATATTAATATTAATTATCGGATAATGGATTAAGGTGTTGGAAGATCATATAAAAATAATTTTAAAGTATTAAAAATACTTTGTGATATTATAATTATATTATAATATTATGTAATGATTTTCATTTATATTAAATAAATATTAATGATCAAGGTATTAAGTGGTATTTAATTTATTTAAATACGGTTTTAATGATCGAAAAATGTTGATAAATGGTAATAGTTATCCGAATATTATTACGAGCCTAGGAAAAATGTTTTGTCTGGTTAGAAATTATCTGTGATATTGTTAAGTATTAAGTCAGAGTTTAATTGAACTTAAACTCGATTTTTGTCCAACTAGACCGTCGGGATGATAGAATTGTGTCGGTTTCAAGTCAGACTGAAATAGTTGGACTTGATACCTAGTCTTATGTGTGTTATAGACTGATAGGATTATGTGGTAATGTGTTTAGGTTATTCTGTGTGTATAAATATAACAGTAATATACTGTGATGATATTATTGTAATATTGGAGATCTATATTACTAATATTAGGTCTTCGGGGTAAAGCGTTATTAAATTGCGTGCGGTAATCAACGGTTCAGGCAAGTTTTCTTGTACTTAACTCTAATAAGAGTAGTTTCTTCAAGCATATGGTTAATCATTGATGATTTCCACGAAAATTGTATTCTGTACATCTTGCATGTATAAGTCAGGTATGAAAGGCTGATCACCTTCATTACCAGTTGGTTCAGAAATGTTTGTTCATGTATAATACTTGTTCAGTCAAAAATTTGTTCGTGCTAGTTCTCAATTATATTGATGAATTATAGCAAGCCCATTATTCATACTCTTCAATCATAATATATCGTTATATTATTGTATATAAACTTGCTGGGCAAATTTCATGCTCACCCTTGCTATATCATGATAAAACATTGCAGGTAAAGCAAATGTGTCGTATACAGGAAAAGGTTAAGCCAAGTTCAGTTTGGGGCAATATATGCGGCTATCTAGTAATAGAATAGTTTGATAAATATGGTTGTGTAATAGATATTTTATGAAATGTGTAATAACTTAAGGTTACTCGATTTTGGGTAATAGTGTGTAATGTATTGTATAAACAACTTATGTTTATATCTTCCGCAAATAGTGAAAGAATTAGTGTACCGAGTCCGCGGAGATTCGGGGCCCGGATTCGGGGATACTACAAATAATATGCGTGATTACATAGTAGCACATGGTATTATACAGTATCTTTGATTATTGATGCTTACGTGAGAAGTCACTCAATTTTGTTAAATTATTGCCATAATAATTGCTGTATAGTATCTCACGTTATTGATTCAATTATTTTCACAATATTTTATATTATTAAATCAATAATTGAGATGACAAAGTTATTCATATTTTTATTTTGCATTATTGATGATGTCTAGAAATTTCTGTCCCGAAAAGGGGTTTGCTCACCTAATTCCGCGCCAATAAGGAGAAATCCTTATCGGAAAGCCCCCACTTTCTTGGGAATGATCTGGTTATTAATATTGTGAGTTATAATATTAATAATGAATGTTATTAAAAATGTGTTTTGTGGAGCCGAATGAATTGAGATAAATAGAGGGAATTTTTATGAAGTATTTGTTGTAAATTTGGCTTATTACATGGACCCTTACTTAATCATTTTTCAAACTAATCGGTAGAAAGTTATTCAGTATATATATATATATATATTATAAAGTTTTGTTTTTTATGTAAAATAGAATATATTATATTTTATTGTTTGCATAGTGCTGCATAGAGAAAATCAAAATTTTTTCAACTGAACAAAATTCGCCCGTGATTCTTTTCACTATTTGTCCGTGATTTTTTCTTAAACAGTATCCTTACATTCTCCTATAAATAGGATGCTCAGTTTAGAAATAAAAATCACACCAGAATCAGAGAATTCTTTTTCTATAATATTGAGCGTATTTCTTTAGAGTTTAAGGAAGCTTTGAGTTTAGAAAACAGTGCAAGTTTTCTTCAAGAATATCTCCGCTATACCAGTCAGAATTTCTCTCTTTTTGAGGTAAGGGGTATTATTTATTTCATATTCGCTTACGATATTATTTTTCGTATTTGTAAGGAATTTTATTTTCGTTCAATATTCGTAAGGAGTATTATTTTTTGTTCAATATTCGTAAGGAATATTATCTTCATTCAATATTCGTAAGGAATATTATTTTCGTTCAACAGTCGTAAGGGATATTATTTTTGTTCAATATTCGTAAGAAATAATATTTTCTTCCATACGCTGTAGTATGTAAGTAATATTATTTTGTTTCAGATTTCGAATTCCACACTCATTTTTTTAAAGTATTGCTTCTATACTCCTTGAAATTAGTAGAATATCCATGAAAGTTGCGCTTCATCTAGTATCGTTTCACAAGTTACGCTTCATTTAGTATCGTTTCATCTAGTATTGTTAAATTTTAAGCTTTTCATATTGGAGTACTATTCATGAGTACTATTCATACATACGGTGGTACTATTCGTGAAGTACTATTCATGGGGTACTATTCACGAAGTACTATTTAAGGGGTACTGTTCACCCGGGGTACTATTCATGATGAAAAATTGATTCTTTTATGTCCCAATTATTTTTGATACGTGAATATTATTCTTGAATTTTACTCCACAAAGCAGTTATCATATTGAAAATTTGGACTTTTAAAACTCTAGATAAATTTAAAGTCTTTAATATTTATCCTTTATTTCGTTTGATTGAATTCTTATATCATTGTCATCATCCTTATGTTTATAATGTGATGAACGTCATCTTTGGCCAGTAGTGCATAGATAGACTGTTGATTGGTATGATTATAACCAAGGATTATTCGGTATAATCATGACCTGTAATTTTACAAATGATGTGGTAAAAGTCTTCATTGGCCCGTAGTGTATTGATGGACATTTATTGGCATGATCATGACCATTGGTGATAACACGAATATCCTTGGCCCGTAGTGCATGGATAATTCAGTGATGTGGATTATTTATTAAGCTGAGTCTCAGCGATAAAATTGATGATAAACTTTTAAATCAAAGAAGATAGTAGATATCATGTTCTACTTGACTCTTCTAATGGATTGTTTATTCCGCTGCAATTAAACTTGTTGTCTATTGTATTCTATCAGTTTAACACTATTGAAGGCTATCAATAATTTATTCAGCATTATCTTAGTCATAATATTCTTTACTGGGCTAGTTAAGCTCACCCTTTGCTTTCATTGTTCTCTTCAGAAAATGAGAATATAGCTGGGACGAGTCAGGGAATGGAGTGATTGTCCAAGATGGTGGCTATAGTAGTCCTCACTATTTTATAAAATAGTGTGATAATAATTGTAATGAGGACTCTATTTAAGTTTGGATATTGTCTACGAGACAATATTCGTGTTAAAACTCTCAGCTTAAGTTTGTCATATCACTACTACAAAACAGTAAATAGACAACGCGGAAAAAACGTTGTGGTTTCTGTCAGAAAAACGTCGTGGTTAAGGGTGTTGTCTATTTGACACCCTTACACAACGTTTTAAAAACGTTGTAGTTAAGCACAATACACAACGTTTTTTAAGAAAAAAACGTTGTGTATTTGTTTTCAAAAAATTAGCGGATGCTTAAAAACGTTGTAGAAAGTATGATTCCACAACGTTTTTTAGATAAAAACGTTGTTGTTTAGTATATAAGACAACATTTTAAACCAATTTTTACAACATTTTTAAAATGTTGTAGATAAAAAAAAAAGAAAAAAAAATGTTGTGATTCACCTATATTACCAATGCACCTGCAATATTCTAATGACATAATATATAGCTAAAAGGTCTAAATTCTCATTTAAATTTAAAGCCAAAATATATCAACCATTCAAAATACATCCCAATAATAACATTCATTTACAATTTTAAATTACTACATCCACAAAATATATACCAAACTATCCATATATACATCTCAAATTCACTTTTCAATCCACAAAATAAACCAAACTATCCATAAAATTAAGTTACTACCTAAACATGTGCAAAAAACTCTAGGATCAAATGATTCCATATTTACAATGCTTAAATTGCCAATGCAGTCTGAACCATTTTGTGAAGGAGCTATATTACCACTTAACGACTTCGACGAAACTGAGCATACATGCTTTAAATCAAGATGTCCCATACCAAATTCTTCTTCTGTAATCCATGATGCCTACAAATATAGGAAACACATCAAAATATTGTAACAATGAAATAATAAACAGTTGAACATGTAAAATTTTAACATGTAAAATAGTATTATAACATGTAAAATAATATTATAACAATGAATAATAAGCAGTTGAACATGTAAAATAATATTGTAACATGTAAAAGTTGAACATGTAAAATATTGTAACAATACTGCAATAGGACCCATTGCAACCAAATATTTAGGTCTAGAACAGTCAATTAAATATCAACTCCAAGATTCACAATATTGGGATTCAACCAACTGGAATAACATGCAGCAAAAAATATCTCATCAGAATTTTCAAGTCATTGATAATGCAAATGAATAAGAGCATATATCATGGTAACCAAACTCGAATCTCTCCAGAATTTAAGGCGCAAAACATGGCAGGCTTACAAAAAATATTTCCAACATGGCCTTTTTAAAATGCTAATATTGATAATAATGTTTCCCCTTTGTCCTATTCGCTTTTCTATATGAAAAACCTCTCTTAACACTTGCATTAATATGCCATCAGTGTTAATATTAATTTCTAAGACACTAAATAAAACTTTTACATGTAATCTTTCCCATATATAACACGTACTTCTTTCAGCATGTTTAATTCCAATGATATAGCACCCATACTCTAGAGATCATAGTTAATTTCATCACAGATACAAATACTTCACAAGTGCATGGAACACAAGAAGTAGCATCACAAGAATGCTTCCAAATTCAACCAAATAGGTGAATAGAATGTTAAATATGTCTGCATTACCTCTAAATAACCCAGCGCTTGGCACAACATTTAAAAAGGTCTCTACTGCTCCCAACACATAACTAAAGTCACAGCCAAACAATAAATAAGAACAAACTTTCAAGTGAATTTCTTACGCACATCTTGCATTTAATAATGGCATTAAAACAATTACAAGTGATACCTCCTTTTAATCATGCAGATTAACCTTAAATGTTGCTTTGCAATAAATAAAAATAGAAACATGTTATACACTCACAGGGATCAAGTTTTGACTTTTGCAGTAATGATGCAAACATTGCAATCATAAGATCATAGAGCTAGCCATTTTTATTTACAGAGTAAAACATAGATCAAGAACAGGACACAGTTGTTATGACTAATAAGCAGCATCCAGCCATCTAAATTTCTATCACAATCAGCCTTTATCAAAAATATACTAAGTCTACTACTTTGACATTAGGCACCACAAAATAGGCTAACTATACAAGCAATCTAGTATCTAGGAACCAAAACCTGTATAAATTAAAAAACAAAAGTAAAAAGCATTTGAAATCAATGAGACCGGAAATTACCAACCTTGAGTAGATATGAAGATAAACGAGAATTGACCTCGGATCCAGGAATGAGGGCAAAAGTAAGGAACGAAGAAATAACAGAAGCCTTCAGCTTCTTTCTCAATGATATGGTTAAGCGAACCGCTCGAACAATCCGACGAACCTCGCGAGCATAAGCACCAGCCTCAATCAGCGATGCAATCTCCTTCTAATCTGAAAATCCCCCAAATTCCATGTACAATTATATTTATAATATAATTGAAGGAGGAGCAATAGAGAGAATAATTTCCTTACCTTGTGAGATAGATGGTGAAAGGCGTACAACAAGCAATCAATAAACTCCTTTCCTTGCTTAGAAAGACCTAATTGCGTAAGAATCCAAATTAGCTCCAAATTAGCTCCAAAAATCTTTTGAAATTTCTAATTAAAACCTAAATTTTAGGAAAAATTAACAAGTGAGAAATTAAAACCTAACCACTGCTGCCACCGCAGCCACCCCTATGCTATCAATTTATGAAAGCAACACTAAGTTAACGAATCAACACTAAGCAGACTGTAAATGGGTTGAAAATACTAAGCAGACTGTAAATGGGTTAAAATTAAACACATGCAAGAACGAACACTAAGAAGACTGTAAATGGGTTAAAATTAGGGCTGCAGCAGCATTGCCTACGTTGTTTTCTTCAACAAAACTTATGGTGGAGTTTATGATAAGCAGTACCAATATACCAACAAAATCTTGCCAATCCGGAGGCTTTCCCTGCATCATTAATTAATCGGTTCATTCAAACTCAAAACAACTGTGTTGTGCGTGCTTAAGAGAGAGAGAGAGGGAGAGTGTGAGATCATGCAGTACCCCTCCATTTGCCAAAACAATGGCCATGATGGCAGCAATCTCCATAACCCATGACAGAGGATTCCACATAAACCCCAAGAATTTTAAAAATTTACTTTCCTGCATGTTTCAATCAGTGTTGTTTGATCAAATTAGATTATATCTTTTTATTTTTTCCATACTTGAAATTAAAATTAATTTTTCTGAATCCGAAAAAAAAAGAGAGAATGTAAAATGAAAACGGAAAGAAAAAAAAGATAAAAGGGTGCCTTCTTCTCCTCTAGCTTGTTTGGGCCAAAAATTCGGAGTCTCTCCTGCCCTTCCTCACTAGTCAATCCTTGTCTTGTACATTTTAACTGTTCGAATACTTCATCAACTGGTATACTCTCCTGGGTATCATATATGCAAAGGAAACATAGTATTACTTATTCTGATTACCGCAAGCCAATTTCATTAATCAAATAGCACAGCACTAATATTAAATTTAATTCATACAAACTCAATTAACACATACAATGTTATCTATTTGAGTGATTATGTGAGCATAATGTAAAGCAAGACCAGTAACACCCAATCTTTCAGAGACTCATCAGACTAAACAGAGAAACAAAAATATTTTAACCAAAACAAATCAAAGCTAAAAAGTAAGAACAAATTATAAAATCCAAAATTACCTACTCAGGATCTTCAATCTGTTCTTTAATTGTGAAAATCCTTGTTTCCTCATCATCAAATAAACCTCCAAAGGGATCTGGTTCTTCATCCTCGTTTTCAATGTCAACATCTTCGTCTCTATGAACCGATTGCGGAGTATAAGGCGAGTGTTTGACCTTGGGCATGACAGATCCTAGCTTGCAAGAATATCACGTAACAGAGATACGATTACATACTGTAACGAAAGATATAGCAGGAAAACTTAGGCGCAAGAATATCGACACGGATGTAGACTCTTTCGATTTGGAAAAAAATATAAACCCTAGATTTATACCTGATTGTCGTTTGCTAACAGCGATGGTGGTGCTGAGTTGGTTAATGCGATAAGACTCTGGTGATGATTGATAATGGTAGTACTACATGAATACTACACGATTGAAGCAAAAGGTAGCCCAGAAACAAATTGTAATGAGAATTGCAAGTGGTCAAACGAGGCCCCTTGAACACTAACTTGTCAGTGTTCTTGAGCCAAGAACACCTAAGAAGACAAAAAGTGTCGCTATAGCATATAGCGACGGTTGTAATTATTTTATTTTCTGAATTTCTGGAAAATGATTAAAAATAGAAAATAAATTCTAAAAAATTACAAAAATGGTTTTAAAAATTATTTTAAATTATGAAAATTAACTTTTGACTATTTGGGATATTTTTCATTAATATTTATAATATTTGAATATTAATGATATTTAATTTATTTAATTAGTGTATTAAATAAATTAGAGAAAAATGATTTTAATATTAGAAAAATCATTTTAAATGAGGATAAAGAGTTTAAAAATATTTTGAGTTATAAAATATAGTTTTTAATATTTTTAGAGAATTCTCATTAACAAATTAATATTAATGATAATAGATTTATTTAATTATTAAATTAAATGAATTAAAAATAGTTTTATTAATTTAAAAATCATTTAAAAATACTTTAAGTTATAATTAATGACTTTTAATATTTTTATGAAAAAATCATTAATATTTAAATATTAATGGTGATGATTTAAAAATGATTTTAATTACTTTAAAAATCATTTATGTGGAATATTGGTGATTTAAAAATATTTTAAGTTATTATTAATAACTTTAATATTTTGACAAATATATCATTAATATTTTAATATTATTAAATATTAATGATGATGGAATTAAACAGTATTTAAATCATTCAAAAATGATTCTGGTGTTTGAAAAATTATTATAAATTATAATAATTGTTAGAAAATTATTAAAAGCTTTCGAAAAATATTATAAATGATATTTGATTTATCTAAAATAATATTGAAGCTTTGAAACCAAGTTTAATTGATAATAAATGTGTTAATTGTTGGATAAAGTGACCAGTACACCGAGAATAGATTGAAGTCCAACCAAACCGAACTAGTTATACTTAATGAGTGTTTCTATAGGTTATAAACACTGATGTGAATATGTGGTAATGTGTCTTAGAGAAGTATTGACTGTAAATTACAATGTTACGTGTTATAAATTATTGTGCTAATTGTGAGACCGATATTATTGATTATAGGTCTTACGAACGCAGATTAGTATATTGTGTAGTAGTAATCAACGCGGAAGGCAAGTTTCCTTAACTCAACCGTGAGTTAATACTTTTTAAATATTATGGTGGTTAATTATTGTTGATTAGACCACGTCTGAGAATTATTGTTGATTATTCGCAGTTAGTGCATGTTTATTAATTCAAACTGAATTAGTGATTCTAAAAATATACTTGGAGAATAACTGTTATTGGATATTTACATCCGTAGAAGCTATTATTGACAGTACGGATAATTCCTGTCTATTGTCGAATTGTTTTGAAATATATCTTAGCTAATTATTATGGCTAGACGAACAATTGTTAGAACTTGATAGGTTCGAGAAGAGAATTCAATTATTATTGATAGATCGATGCTAATTATTTTGGCTAGATCGAGGAAGTGTTTAGATATTGAAATCATTGTATTTCATTGTTATAAATCAACTCTAATTATAAGACTGAGAAGAACAACCTTTTTTATACAAAGGGAACATTTTTGGTAGTATATTCGGCCTTTGCGCGCGTGTAAGTATTATGCATAATATAGGGTACAAGGAGTTGGCCGCTCTAAGTACTAG
Organism: Panax japonicus; assembly: GCA_020205505.1. Classification (NCBI taxonomy): domain Eukaryota; kingdom Viridiplantae; phylum Streptophyta; class Magnoliopsida; order Apiales; family Araliaceae; genus Panax; species Panax japonicus. Next base: position 29,397,595 of record CM035102.1, read on the forward strand.
CAGAGGGGTATAACTTAATCTTTATGGTTATCTGATACACCTAGGTATATCAAAGTATATCATTGATAGTTACTCGATAAGAGAAGTTCTAGATCCTTTGTGATCACTCAGCATAACTCTAGAAAATATTTACATCCTGTCATTTGGGTATATCAAAGCAAATCTTTGGTAGTTACTCGAGAAGATAATTTCAAGATCATTTGAGATCATTCAGCTTAAACTTTGGAGAATACTTCTAACTTATTATTCAATCGAATATCGTAGAAACTTTGAAAATATTGTACCCTTTCATTATTAAACTATTGTGTTGCATAGGTTTCGAGAAGATTGGTTAGAGAAGAATAAATTGTTCAGTTATTTCAAATTTTTTTGAACTTTGGTGTTATTCTATCAAAATAGATAGTCTATTATTCTTAATTCTTATACATTTATTGTATGTCGTAACTTGTGGGGCAAAGTTGTTGCTCACTCTTACTAAATAAAACTTTTCAGCTAAGGACAAAGTAGAAGGAGGTGCTGTGAAGAACAAAGGCAAAGGCGTAGTGATAGAGTAGTTATGAATGAACATTATTATTATGTTATATTTGTAAACCCCTTTTGTATATCTAAGGGTAAGTTTGTAATGTTAAGGTTAGATGACCTGGGATGATGATGTTAACATATTAATTAATGATATGTATGTTTGTATTCATCTATGAATGGGTAGTTAGATGTTAATTATATTGTGGATCGTGAGCACCAAACTCGGGGGTCAGGTAACCCGGATTTGTGGGTGTCACTCTTTTTCGATAAAGAAACAGAACTAAAAACTTTGTTCAATGCAAGATGTTAGAGTTTATACCCTAGAGGCCAATTATTTTATATAATTGCTTAACGTTTTGATATTATATTTGATTAAATAAATGAATGATTTTATTATGGTTTTATCTACTGCGTTATATAATTGTTAACATAATAAAATTTCTTAGAATAGTGATACAAATTATATGGTTTCAAGTATGTGACTTGAACATGAGATTATATAATTACAATTAGTATCATTGTTCTTAAATGTCCCTAGCCGAGTATCATTGTTGATGGGATAACATTGATGCATTGAGACTAATATGTGGATTGACTGATGACCTAATCTCATTGGTCATAAATATATGAGATATTAAGTCAATGCATAGGTACATGTTAGAGAACGATGTATTGGACAGACCCACCATGAGAATTCTATGTGGATCATTATGTCAAGTGTCATTAGAAATTCTCATAGTGATAATGATGTAATGGTCCTCCGACCTGAAATCACTATATTACTACACGGAAATTTATGTACTTTGATATCATCAAATGTCACCTTTAATAGGGTGGACTATAAAGGTGATTATTGGGTACATCATGAATCGTGTGAGGAATATGAGTGATCTAGATGTAATTTAACCCTCTTATATATTAGGGATGATATCCATAGGCCTCTTGATTGAGTAGGACTATGAAATGCATGGTCATGCTCAAATAGTAATTTGTTTCATATAGTCTGCTCATTGATCAAGAAAACTCAGATTAAATTATGAAGAGTATGACACATTCCATGACTCGAGTTTAATCCAGGATATTAAGGTTAAAGGGATTAAATTACATTAAAACATTGGTCACGAAAAGGTTCTATCGAATCATCGGTCTTATTATTACTGGGGTAGTAGTGATGCATTACTAGATGCCGCTCACTGTTTATAATTTTATAATATGATTTTAAAATTATTGCCAACGTAATAATAACTTATAGGGTCACACACATAGAACGTAATTTAAAATGGAATTAATTTAAATTTCAAGGATTTAAATATATTAATATGATTAATAGTATTTAAATCACGAATTTAAATTAAAAAAGGATAATTTGTATATATGTATATTAATTAAATAAGACTTAATTAAGATATATATATATATATATATATATATATATATATATATATATTTGGATTTTATTAAAATACATTTTTGATTAATCCCTTTTTAACTACTATATATATGATATAGTAGCCACTTAGGGTAATAACATAACATCATAAGCCTAGCCTCTCTTAGAGAGAGACTAGAGAGAAACAGTTCTAAAATCCATTCATTTTGGTGGCTAGTACCGCAGTTCAGTTTACTGCAGATCGTACGACGGTTCGCGGGGCGTTCGTGTGGATACTGTAGAGGCGTGATTCGTTTGGATTGCGTTGGATATTCGAGCGCATCAATTTCAGAAGCATTTTTATATTCGGTATAATTTTTAACCACTAAATTAATTATTTTTGCATGGATCCTGTTTAGGGTTTCAAAAATTTCTTTAAATTGTTCTATTTCGGCTATGCGTTTCTATGTCGAAACCCTACACAAGAGTAGGTTTAGGAATAGGAACTTGTTCAATAAAGATACATCTTTAATAATCGTAATTGATTTAGGGTAATGAACTTGCATAATCACAAACAAGGTAGGGTAAGGAACTTGCTCAAAGTAAAAATATAGGTTAGAACTTGCATAATGGTAATTAGTTAAGGATAAGTAACTTTCTCAAAGAAAGTTTAGGGTTATAGAACTTGCCTCGTGCATAAGCTATACAATTATAACTTAATTCCCAAATATCCTACACACGTGTTATTAAAAATCATAACACAATTTAGTGACTTCATGACCAAGTTACATGTATGAGCTTGTTGGTTTATGGAAGTTTGTTTAACTAATAAATATGTTGGTTACGTAGCTATGATATAATAGGACTTCAAGGTGTTGATAAGTTATAGATTGGTAAAATATTCTTTAGGCAAGTTCCCTAACTTCATTCTTATATTAAATGCAAGTATCTAAACGTTATCTCTTATTCCTAAAGTTTTGAACTGTTTTCATCAATCATGTCTATATTGAGCAAATATTTACATTCGTATGAATAGTCTTTCGTATTCTGAAATTCGACTTAAGCTTTATATCTTAAATCATGTTGCAAGTTTGAACTTATTGCTCTTAACCGTATTGAGAAAGGAGTTTAAGCCATTTGATTCGGGTAGAAAAATATCTATGAAAGTTGTCCAAACCAAATACTTTGGTACGAAATCTTATAAATCCACTGAGATGAACAACCCTCTTAGAAGGGGAAATTTTATATTATCGGGGAACCGATGTCCACACAAACAACATATTTAAATGTTATGAATTATGTATGGTACTATAGGTTGATCACCTGTTCTACTTGTATATATTGAATTGTCAGTTAAATACTATTAATTCTAGCAGAAGTTCTTAGTCCATAATGACTGCTCAGTGTTTAATCTTCTTTAAACCTTAAAATGTTGCAACCTTTGAATTCTATTAAATACCCTGTAGTCCATAGTGACTCTTATTTCGATTCAAAGGATAGATTTGGAACAATTGATAATTCTTGCTTCCAATTCTTGAATTATCGTTTATTTTTATACCCTTGAGATCACAAACTTTATATACATGTTTACCCTTATTGCTATATTACTTGTTCGGAAAATTTGTTGCTCATTCTTGCTTCTCTAAATCATTTTAGTTAAGAAAGAGCAAGGAAATACTTCCGAAAAGGATAAGGGCGGGCAAGGCTATGGAGTAGCTTAGTCCTTTATGGTTACGAGACCTTAGGACGAGAATAATTATATTAAGTCAATATAAATTATTCTAGTATTCCGATATATGAATTATTAGTGTGTTATTAGAATTTGATCATGAAGCACCAAATTCGAGATATAAGTGTCTGAATTTAGGGGCGTCACAGGTTAGTATCAAAGCATTAGGTTATAAACCATAGAAGAAAGAATCCTTAAGCTATAACCTTAGAAGAATTTAGAAGATATAATGAGATAAAAATCATGTAGATTTTTCTTAGAGAGTTATTGGTGTTGTGAAATATACTTTCATTCCATACAATGAATATATGTTTTATTTGACATTCTAATGGAGTTTTTTATTTGTTGTCTGGTGTTTTTGGTTGTAGGATGTCGGACTTATGAGGCCCTAGTAAGATTGTAGAGGAGTTTCCACATGCTATACACGTGGTGTATGAGCCCATTTCGACAGTGGCCCATGTCGATGATGAGGAGATGGAATCGGATTCCGAGGAGTAACCCATGGAGGATGAGCCCATGGGAGATTTCGATGAGACCACGTTCGGGGACCGGATGTTGGGGGAATACAAGGAGTGAATCTTAGAGTTTAAATGTAGAGTCGAGGAGTTGGAGGTCGTGGATCAAGCAAGGCAGACGGAGATGTAAAAACTAAAGGATAAGGACCATGCGAGGAAACTTGAGATGCAGGAGCTACAGGTCGAACTTTTATACCACAAGGAAGTAGGGAACCAGCTAGGAGCTCTAGTACACCATTTGGTATCCTAGAATGTGGAACTGGTAGAGCAACTAAAATAGTACAAATATAGGGAACTGAGTGAGAAGACTGACAAAAAGGCTCTTCGCATACAGTTTGAGATAGAAGTTATAGAGAGGATCCACTTTGAGGAGAAGTGGGAAGGAGCCGATGATAGGGCCAATGACCTAGAGGATGAGGTGAGATGCAAAAGGAGAAAGATGAAAAGGATGGGTTACTCCTTTTGCACGGCTATAGAGAGATGGATCAACAATGTATACCATTATTCGGCGGACCAGGGACAAATTCATTATACCATGAGCAGGGACATGATGGCACATATAGGGCGAATAGAGTACGGGAGCTTTGTGGAGCGTGGGATGTTAGGATGAGATTATATAATTAATTATGATGCCCCCAAAATAGATCCACACAATCCATCTTGTATCACTAAAAATAACACTACTGACGCAAACTTTCCTATTTACAAATATTAAACTGTCGTGCAAAATACGATGCCACATATATTGTAAGTTTCAATATAAATATTGTAACATATATAATATGACAATATTCATACTCAAATTATTGCAATGCTATATAAAATACAGCAACAAGTATTTCAAGTCCTCAAGGAACACAAGAAGATTTGTGTCCTCCTCTCTCTAATGGGGTGCATTTTTTACGCTTCCAAATTTGGGTTCACATCACTCTATTTAGTTCACCAAAATCAAGTATTAAATGATGTATAAAATATGACACACAAATTTTAAGTTCTCAGTACAATTATTATGCTACTTTGTTCTATAACTTGATGAGGATTGTGACTAATTCCAAACACCACTTTATACCCATGTTCTCTCTGCTACTCCCAGCTACAAAAGGAATTGTGAAGTAAAAGGGTGAGCACAAATAGCCCAGTAAAGAATATCATGACTAAGATAAAAGTTTTTAACATATGATAGATGATAAAAGTTTTTAACCATAATTGCAGCAGAATCAACAATCCATTAGAAGAGTCAAGTAGAACATAATGTCTACTATCTTCTTTAAATTAAAAATGCATCATCAATATTTTATCCTTGCAACACCAATCGATAGTTTGTCATTGTACCCAAGACAAAGAGAACTTTCACCACCTATCTTTAGCTGAACTACCAAAGATCATAGTTATACTAATTCACAGTTCCTGTTCATAATCATGCTAATAAATTCATCTTTGCACTACTGCCAAAGATATTCATTTGTATCAGCAATGGTCATGCCAATCAATAGTCCATATTTGCACTACGGGCCAAAGACATACAACTGTAAAACTAATGGTCATGCCAATCAATAATCCATCTTTACACTACGGGCCAAATATGAGACCCCAAAATTTATGAATAAAGATTTAAATTTCTTGAATTATTTTTTTCAAAATTATGGTGTGGATTTGAGATAATGTTATAGTTGTGGGTAATATTTAGAAATTTTGAAAAGTATGCAAGTTGTTATATAATTTTTGATTGGTCGGGGAATATTCATTTTAATAGGGAATATTCGTACGACAGCACAATCATTGGTTGAACCCACAACTGAATTATTGTCGGATTGAGAAAATTACAAGAATATTTTTTTATAAAAATAACGGCAGAAGTTTTACCATTAACTGTTGAAACACCCGGTGTTAAAAGTACAGGAATACGCGTGGTTGCATAGTAGCACACGGTATTGATTATTGATGCTTACGTGAGAAGTCACTCAGTTTTGTTTAATTATTAATTCAATAATTGTTGCATAGTATCTCATGTTATTTGATACAATTATTGTCGATATTTTTTATATTATTAAATAAATAATTGAGATGACAGAGTTATTATTATTATTATTTACAATATTAACGATGTCTAGAAGTTCTGCCAAGGAGAGATTTGGTCACCTAATTACGCACCAATAGGGAAAAATTCTTATTGGAAAGCCCCCTCTTTCCTGGGAACGACCTGGTCGGTTAATAGTGTGAATTATAGTAATAATGATGAAGTTTTAGTTTATTAGTATTATTAATGTAATAAAACAGAAAAGCTTTGTATATAAAACAGAATACTTTTATAAAGTTATTCGTTTTATTAGACTATAAATAGAATATATTATATTCTATTATGCATTGTTTTTTGTATAGTAAAATCTTTTTATAAAGTTATTCATTTTATTAGACTATAAATAGAATATATTATATTTTATTATGTATAGTGTTTTCATAGTGCCTGTATAATGTTTGCATAGTAAAATCTTTTTATATAAAACAAAATACTTTTATAAAGTTATTCTTTTTATTAGATTATAAATAGAATATATTATATTTTATTTAAAAGATTTTATTTTATTAGAATATTTTATAGTAAACCAATCTGGACCGTCCGTTTAAAAGTAAATCAATTTGGACCGTTCAGGATTTAGTTACTATTCAGTCCATTCTCCTATAAATAGAAGCTCATTCCTTCATTATTTCTTACGAATTCACTGAAACTCTAGAGAGAGAAACTATAGAGAGAATTCTTCTTCTATAATCTTGAGCGTATTTTCTTTAGCGTTTAAGAAAGCATTGAGCGTAGTGTAAGTTTCTTCAAGTATATCCCCGCCCTACCCGTCGGAGTACTCTTCTTTATAAGGTAAGGGATATTATTTGTTGTACTCGTAAGGGATATTATTTGTTATATTCATAAGAGGTATTATTTCTTTCGTATTCATGAAGAGAACTTCTGTTATTCCTTTTTTTTATTCTGTCAGAATAACCTGTATACGCGGTCTACCCTATACTTGGTGAAATTCTTTTGTTATTCCATTCTTTATCATTATGTTGGAATAACCTGTCTATGCGAAGTACCACATACATGGTGAAATTATTTTGTTATTCCATTCTTTATTATTCTGTTGGAACATCCTGTCTGTGCGTTTACACATGACCTGGTTCCATTATTTATTATTATGTTAGAACATCCTGTCGGTGCGAATTTCGCCTGACCTGATTCCGTTATTTATTATTCTGTTGGAATATCTTATATGTGCGTTTACGCATGACCTGGTTCTGTTATTTATTATTTTATTGGAATAACCTGTCTGTGCAGTCTATCGCATGCCTGGTGATTTCTATTGTTATTCCATTCTTTATTATACTCAATTGGTTAAACTTTTGACTTCTATACTCCATGAAATTAGTGGAATATCGTTGATATTTGCGCTTCATCCAGTATCTTTTCATGGAAATATTCTTTTGAGCATTCTTGAATTTTACTCTACAAAGAAGTATCATGTTGACAATTTGGACGTTATTAGTTCCTGGATAAATTAATTCTTGAACTTGTTTTATTGAATTATTATGTCATTGTCATCATCCTCATGTTTATATTATGTTGAAAGTCATCTGTGGCCTGTAGTGCATAGATGGACTTGGTATGATTATGATCTGGGATGAATCGGTATAATCATGACCGTAATGTTACAAATGATGTGAAAAAAGTCCTCACTGGCCCGTAATGCATTGATGGACAGTTTTTGGTATGATTATGGATATGGATTCTCTTCGGCCAAGGGTGCAAAGATGAATTATTTTATGGCATGATCAGGACCGTTGATGAAAATATGATTATCTTTAGACCGTAGTGCATGGATAATTCGTGGTCGTGATACTAAAGAATATTCTTAGCGTGTAGTGCAGGGATGATTTGATGATGTGGATTATTTATTAAGCTGAGTTTCTATGATAAAAAAAATCCTTTTAAATCATAGAAGATAGTAGATTTTATTCTCTACTTGACTCTTCTAATGGATTGTTTGTTCCACTGCTGTTAAACTTGATGTTTGTTATATTGTATCAGTTTCACACTATTGAAGGCTAACGATAATTTATTCTGCATTATCTTAGTCATAATATTTCTTACTGGGCTAGTTGAGCTCACCCTTTTTCTTTCATTGTTCTCTTCGGGAAACGAGAACGTAGCAGGGACTAGTCGGGGAACGGAGTGACGGTCCAGATAATAGCATTAGTAGTCCTCACTATTCTGTTAAATAGTGTGATAATAAATATAATGAGGACTCAATTGAGTGTGGGTATTGTCTAGATGACAATATTTGTATTAAAAACTCACAACACATGTTTTGTCATATTTTACACGACTGTTGTATAATTAAGTTGTATTTGAATTTTATACCATGTATTTGGTGACTCAAGATGGGTGATGTATACCTATTTTTGGGGGCGTCACACCAAAGACATACAACTGTAAAACCAACGGTCATGCCAATCAACAGTCCATCTTTGCAATACGGACCAAAGATAAACAACTATAAAACCAATGGTCATGCCAATCACCAGTCCATCTTTGCACTACGAGCCAAATATATACAACTGTAAAACCAATAATCATACCAATCAATAGTCCATCTTTACACTACGGGCCAAAGACATATTTCACCCCAATGATTATAACAATGATATATATGATGAATTAATGGACATAAATAATCAAAATAATAAGATAAACTAGATCTTAGTGATTTTCAACTTAACTATCTAGAGTCCAAATTGCCAACACGATGTCCAAAAAATCGATTAAAGTTCTTGATAGAAGATAAAGTTCAAGTAAATGTAAATTTCCTGGGTCAAATATAATAACTTAAAACTGAATAGAAAGATTCAGGTCAAGATATTAGATGAAGCACAAATTATTAAGGATATTCTAATCAATTCAAGACTTTTCACCATTTAATGATAAGTTGAAGAAATAAATAATAATTTCTTTCCATAATATGGAGTATGAAAGAAAATGATATTCCTTTCGAGTATAGAAAATAATATACTTTACTATATTATGAAAAAAGTGATACCCCTTACCTTAATTAACACGTGACTAGATTCTACTTTCTATGAAATTGATCAACCCTGAACAATGCTTGCACTCTTTATCAACACTTGAAGTAATCTTACACTCAAAAGAAATACTTACAATATTATACTCACAATATTGTAGTAAAATAATTTTATATTTTTAGTGTAGTGATGATGTGTATTTAGTTGCTCAATCGAGCAACCAATTTATACTAAAAATTGAGGAAACAACTAGCACACACGCTTTGACAAAATAATCAAATGAGCCATATAAAAATACTGGTAGTGGAATTTGTGGTCCCACACTACTTTAGGAAAAGTAGAGTGTCGACAAGTTCTGTCAAACTTACTTTTGTAAAAAAAATAATTTAACAAATATCTGCATATTATACTTATCTTTAATCAACATCTTTTATTCATCAATTATTAACATAAACTCACAATACTGCCAACTGGTCTAATTATATCATATCAAATAATATGAGTTACTATGTCGTGACAATTATTGATTTAATAATATGAAATATTCTGCAATTATCATTGTAGCAATTATTGAATCAATAATATAAGTTACTATGAAATAACTATTGTGGCAATTATTGAATGAGATACTAAGTGACTTCTAACATAAGAATCAATAATCAGATATATTATTACTGTGCAATACAGCGTACTATTGTGGAATAACGCGTATTACTGTACTTTTATTATCGGATATTTCAACAGTTAATGGTAAAAGTTTTACCGTCAATTTTTAACAAGGTTATTTCTGTCGCTTTTTCTATCCGACAGTTATTCTATTGTGGAACCCACTAATGATTGGCTAGTTTGGCGTCTTCGTACGAATATTCCTCGATAAAACGAATATTTTCTGACAAACTATTCACTTCATATAATTTGCACACAACACCCATAACTATAACATTTATTACATCAACATCTTACTATAAATAATTTAAATTCTATTAAAAGTCGGGGTCAACATCAAAACATATTTATCTCGAATAACATATAAACCAACTAATAATTCATACTTCATTTAAGGTGCCTTTATTTATCGCATAAAATCATTATTCATATTCTTAAACTTAGAAGTGGATAATAAAACTTGAGAAATCTAAAAACTTATATATGATAATTTATTTTCAAAATGCCAATCCACTATTCTGTTATTATCACCATTTTACTTTAACAAAAATATTTTTTTTTATCATAATTCATTTATTATTTGTGTGTTTACATCCTAACACCTTCTGAGATGGACTTTTCAACCAATTTTCATATTTTTTGGATTATCTGACAATTTTCTATAATTATTTCTATTTATAAAAACTATCATTTAATAGCTTCAAAATAGAAATACTAACTCCACATACTTTTATATCTTTAAACATCATCAATGTTAATCATATATTAATATAATATTTTTCAGTAAATTTCATAATTTTCCACCATTCATTTCTATGAATTTCCTCTATTTTTAAACTAACTATAAATAGCTTAAAAACGATAAATATTCTATTATTTAATAATTTTCTAAAATTGGCCAGAAATTATAAAATAATATTATAAGATTTTCACCAAGTTTCATAATTTTTCATCATTCATAGAATTTTCTATGAATTTCCTCTATTTTTAAACTAACTATAAATAGTTTAAAAATACAATACATAATTACATCTAGTTTTCAATAATTCATCAAAAATTTACAAAAAATCTAAACTGATATTATAAGATTTCTGTAAAAATATTTCAGCTTAAATAATTTTTCTGATAATTTAATTATAATTTCCAATGTTCAGAAACTTAAATAATTCATAATAATTAGCCCTTTTATCATAAAATTACGGATCTTATGTCCTTTCCATGTGAAATTCAATCCTCTAAAATTTTGTAGAAGAAAGTTTTTCTAAATTCCACCTCTAACATAGAGAAATAAGCTTACCGAAAAAGTTCGCCGACGACGAATTTTTCGGTCATCTTCTCCGGCGACTGCAAAACTTTTTCGGCGAGTGTTTCTTAAATTTTTGGCCCATATCAGATCTACTATATTTTAGGAGTCCAGCCATGTTTTTAGTTTCAAAATCCGTTAAAGATTTCATGTTGAAACTATATCCGAAAATATGTTCGGACGAAAATTTCGTTGTTTTAATCTCTTGATTTTTCTTGTTTAATCCTTGTTTATACAAGTTTAAATCATCTAAATTAAGTATAAACGAAATCTCTTAATATAAAATTCATGTAAATTTAAATCTAAAAATAAATTGAGAATTTTAAAATTACCTCTTTAACAATTTCTTTTTCTTTCTTTCTTTCTTCTTCTTCTTCTTCATTTCTCTCAAATGTAAGCCTTCCCCCCCCCCCTCTCTCTCTCTCTCTCTCTCTCTCTCTCTTCCTCTCCTTGGTTTTAAGGCAAGAATGAATCACAGGAGTGGAGGAATTCTCCTCCTTAATTTCCTTTTTTCCTTTTTTTGTTTCTTTCTCTTTCTTCTTTTCTTTCTTTTTCCTCATTTCTTTGTCTCTTTACCCCTCCTAAATTATCAGTCTCCTCCTTCCAATCAAAGCAGCTGTCAACCCTTCTAGGGCCCACTTTTTCCAAAATTTATTTACTCACTTATCCGATTAATTGTCCATTTGATCAATCCGACTTTTAAAAATTAACTTTTATATTAAAACCTTAATTCTCGTTTAAAGAAAATTAGACTTTTATTTCATAAAAGTCGGGATCTTACATTAATAAACCAGTAGCGGTAGTTTGTACTTATATATGTACTGTGTTGACTCCAAATGGAATGTGTGAGATGTGTGATAGTTATGTAAACCCTGAGTATGTTAGAGGGGTAGTATGTTAGTATTCCCCATCTTTTGTGATAGTAGGGGATAGATATTAGAATTTATAGAAGTATGCTAGGAAATGATCATATCGATGTAATGATTTTGGCATATGAATATAAATGTTATTATTTCAAAAATGTGTTATAAATTTTTCTTTTGCATTACAGAATATAATTAAATAATAAGATAAACTTTTATGATGCAAAAAATGCCGCCCAGACATAGACTAACTACACCAGAAGAATCGATCAATAATGAGATAGATCAGGTAGATCACATTCAACGATTATTCGACTTGTTAAGAGAAGCCCTTCAAGGGAGAAATAATGAACCAATTCATGCAAACCCTCAAGCGATCCCCATAATAAACTTTAAAGACTTTGGAGTATAGGACCTCCAGAATTTAAGGGAACTACAAATCCTGCTCAGACTTGAATCAAGGAAATGGAAAAAGCATTCACCATTTCTCTTGTGGCTGAAGGTCAAAAGACTACATATGCTACGTATATGATGAAGGGTGAAACAAATTACTGGTGGGAAACAAATTAACAAAGAGCAGGGGAAGTAGTTATAACATGGGAAAGGTTCAAGACGTTGTTCTTCGAAGATTATTTTTCGAAGAGAATGAAGAATAAGATGGGGGTGAAGTTTTAGAATTAAAACATGGGGAAATGACAGTGGCGCAGTACGCGACCAAGTTCAACGAGCTCGCAAGATTTGCAACGCAATAAGTAGACATCGAAGAGAGGAATGCCATACATTTTGAATTAGAACTAAAACCGTGGTTGTCCAACAAAGGGCCAGTTCTTCAAATCAAATCATTCGCCACGTTATTGGAGAAGACCTTCATTGCGGAAGGAGGTAGTGAGGCTTTGAGTCAGTATAACAAAGATAAAAAGAGTAAGAACAATTGAGGAGACAGCAGTGGAGGAAGTAATTTGGGAAAAAGGAAGTGGGATAACAACAAAAACAATAAAAGAAACAACCATCAAGCGGGGAGTCATCAAGGAGGATTTAAGAAGAGAGCTGAAGGATGCTCGAAGTGTGGGAAGAACCACCAAAAGGAGTGATAGAAAGGCCGCAATGTTTGCTATAACTATGGCCAGGATGGGCACATTTCACCAAATTGCCCAAAGCCAAAGAAGATTAAGGGATGTTTTTTTTGTGGCACAACCGAGCATCAAATGAAAGATTGTCTGAAGAAAGGGAGCAGCGGAGGAAGCGGCCATCAGGGAGGAGGCATCAAGCTGATGATTGGTGGACCTGCCCAATATAACCAACCAGCTACCAAAACGTTTAACATGATCATCCATGATGCAGTAGCTGCAAAGGACTATGTTAAGTATTATCCCAATCAATAATATAAATGCCTATATATTATTTGATAAAGGGGTATTATTTCTTTCGTATTCATGAAGAGAGTTATTTATTTCAATACTCGTTAGGGTTGTTATTCCATTATCTATCATTCTGTTGGAATAACCTGTCTACGTGGACTACTGCATGCATGGTGAAATCATGTTGTTATTCCGTTCATTATCATTCTGTTGGAATAACCTGTCTACGCGGACTACCGCATGCATGGTGAATAACCCTTCATATTCATTTGGTATTAAATTATGTAAAGGATTTGTCTACGCGAACTACCGCATGACAGTTGAAATTCCAATTACAGTTTTGTATATTATTCATTTCAGATTCCTCACTCTAAAATTACTATGGTAAGTATTGCTTCTATAATTCCTGAAATGATCAAAAATTCTTTGATATTTGCGCTTCATCCAATATCTTTTCATGAAAATATTATTCTGAGAAGTCTTGATAAGTTATAACCTTTTCAAACTGGGGTACTATTCATTACAAAAATTGATTTCTTTTATGTCCAAATCATTTTTGATACGATATTATTCTTGAATTTTACTCTACAAAGCAGTATCATGTTGACAATTTGGACTTTATTGAATTCTTATATCATTGTCATCATCCTCATGTTTATATGGTTATAAAACTCATCTTTGGTCCGTAGTGCATAGATGGACTGTTGATTGGTATGGTTATGACCAGGAATCATTCGGTATAATCATGACCTGTAATGTTACAAATGATGTGGTAAAAGTCCTCATTGGCCCGTAGTGCATTGATGGACAGTTGTTGAGATGAACATGACCACTTGTGATAATAATGAATATCTTTGGCCCGTAGTGCATGGATAATTCAGTGATGTGGATTATTTATTAAGCTGAGTCTCAACGATAAAATTGATGATAAATCTTTTAAATCATAGAAGATAGTAGATATCATGATCTACTTGACTCATCTAATGGATTGCTTGTTCCGCTGCAGGTAAACTTGATGTTTATTATATTTTATTATTTTAACACTGTTGAAGGCTAACGATAATTTATTATGCATTATCTTAGTCATAATATTTCTTACTGAGCTAGTTGAGCTCACCCCTTTGCTTCCATTGTTTTCTTCAGGAAATGAAAATATAGCTGGGACTAGTCGGGGAATGGAGTGACGGTCCAGATGTTTGCATTAGTAGTCCTTACTATTTTTGTGAAATAGTGTGATAATAAATGTATTGAGGACTTATTTTGAGTTTGAATAATGTCTAGAAGATAATATTTGTATTAAAACTCACAGCTCATGCTGTATATTTATGTTTGTATTTGTATTATGTACCATGTATTTGGCGACTCACAGTGGGTGATGTATACCTATTTTGGGGACGTCACAGTTGGTATCAAAGCTTAGGGATATGATCCCTAGCTAAGATGTGAGACTAGAACTAGGAGGGGAGAGGCGGGTAATTCCTTCGCTAGTATGACCTACCTAAGTTTATTTGGTATTTAATTGGTCGGTCATAGTATAGGGATAATATGTGACATGTTAATTAACCCTTGTTTTGTGGTAGTGTTTGAAAATGGCAGCTAAAAATGTTAACAATGGAGTGAATGAGACCGTTGAGACACCTTTAATCACCAACCAGGTTAATGTGATGTCAGACAAAGAAGAAATTAGAGATATCTACGTGGTGAGTGAAGAACTAATAGTTGCACCTGAGCTAGTCGCATAGGTAGCAGCTGAAAGTGAGGAAGAATAGTAACCTGAGGAGAATTTATTAGAAGAATTTTATGATCAAAATTTAGAATTACAAAATCGTATTCATGAGTTAGAAGAGTAGGCTGAAGAACGGCAGGCGGTTGTGAAGCAAAGAGATGCAATAATTCAAAATTGTGTTACCCGATGTGCGATACTTGAACAGAAGCACTCTTTGTCAGAGTATAAGATATTAGAGCTGGAGTCTAATAATGCTATGATCAAAATTCTGATGAAAGAAGAAACAATTAAACGAATGAGATTGGAGGATGCATGGGTAAAAGTCGCACGACGCGTTGATATTGAAGAAAAAGACATCCGATCCAATAAGGACAAAATAGATGAAATGGATTTCACTTTTTGGACATTAATTGGTAGAATCCAACATCGAGTTTGGAATTACCTTGTGCAGAGCGGTCAACCCCAATTCGATATGGATCGGAGAGTAATGATTCAAATTAAGGATCAGGAATGCGGTGGAGAAATTAAGTGTGGAATGTCCTTTATAGCAAAGTTAAGTCCATCTGGGATGGTGACGCCAAAGGATGTCCTAGACAATTCAAAATCGGTAGTTTAAGAGAGCTTTTTTCGTGAAGAGGAACCCGAACAAAGTTATCACGTGTAAGTTAATCATAAACTCTTGTGAAGTTTATACCTTATTTGATGTCGGTTGTACCCATTTTTTTATTTCTCCTACTTGTGCTCAACGTTTAAATTTGACTCCGGAGAAATTAGACTTTGACTTATCTGTTGAAACTTCGTTGGGAGAAATCTCTTGTGAGACCCCAGATTTTATGAATAAAGATTTAAATTTCTCGAAATATTTTTTTTAATATTATGGTATAGATTTGATATAATGTTATATTTGTGGGTAATATTTATAAATTTTGCAAAGTATGCAAGTTGTTATATAATATTCGTTTGGTCAGGGAATATTCTTTTTGTCAGCGAATATCCGTACGACGGCACAATCATTGGTGGACCCCACAACAGAAGTATTGTCTTAGTTAGAAAATGGAAGAATTATCTTTTTATAAAAATAACGGCGAACGTGTTACCGTTAAAACTGTTGAACTACCCGGTAGTAAAAGAACAATAATACGCGTGGTTGCATAGTAGCACACGATATTGATTATTGATGCTTAAAGTCACTCAGTTATACTCAATTATTGCTACAGTAATTGTTGCATCATATCTCTCATATTATTGATTCAATTATTGTCACAGTATCATCTGCATAATATGATATATTATTGAATCAATAATTGAGATGACAAAGTTATTCATATTATTAAATTGCAATATTTACAATGTCTAAAAGTTCTGTCAATGAGAGGTTTGGTCATCTAATTGTGCGCCAATAAGGAGAAATCTTTATCGAAAAACCCCCTCTTTCCTGGGAACGACCTGGTTGTTGAATATTGTGAGTTATAATATTAATGATGAATAAGTTCGTGTTGATTAAAGATGAAATTGATAGTTCCGTTGTGTTAGAATTATTAGTGTTAGTGGGAATCGACATTTATTTTGATATTAATTGACGTCTAGATGTTATTTTGACCAATCGGGTAATTAATCTGATAAATGAGCAATTAATTGCTACTTATTCACATGCTTATATAACTATTTGTTCACATGTGTGTATTATTGAATCACATTCATTTACTATTAGGGGAGTTGATGCAAAATTGACAATACTTGAATAATTAAGTTAAAAATAGAGGTGCTATACAGTAATTCGTATTTTCACATGTCTAGAACTATTGATTCACATGATTTACTATTAGGGGAGGTGGTGCAAGTTTGATAATACTTGCAGGACTAAATTAAAAATGAAGGAAAAGAGGAAGGTATTATACTGTAATATTTCGAGCCTCAAAACATGCATTTATCGAAACTATATTTTCCTATAAATAGAAGCTCATTCTTCCTTTATTTCTCACCAATTCACTTAAGCTTTAGAGTAATTATTATAGAGAGAAATTATAGAGAGAAAGAAGAAGAGAAGTCTGCTACCTCACTATTCAAATATCCAGTTTCTTCTAAGGTAAGGGGTATTATTTTTTCGTATTCATGAAGAGAGCTATTGTTATCCCATTCCTTATTATTCTGTTGGAATAACCTGTATACGCGGACTACCATATATAAGGTGAAATTCTTCTGTTATTTCATTCATTATTATTATGTTGGAATAACCTGTCTATGCGAAGTACTGCATACATGGTGAAATTCTTCTATTATTCTATTCTTTATTATTCTGTCGGAATATCCTGTTTGTGTATTTACGCATGACCTGGTTCCATTATTTATTATTCTGTCGAAATATCATGTATGTGCATTTACGCATGACCTGGTTCCATTCTTTATTATTCTGTTAGAATATCATGTCTGTGCAGATTTCGCATGACCTAGTTCCGTTATTTTTATTCTGTTGGAATAACATGTCTGTGCGGTTTATCGCATGCATGGTGAATTATGATATTATTCCATTCTTTATTATTCTATTGGAATAATCTGTCTATGTGGATTACCACATGCATGGTGAATGATCCTTCGTATTTATTCTTTATTAAATTGTGGAAATGATATGTCTACGTGGATTACCGCATGGCGGGTGAAAATCCATTTGTAGTTTCGTAATTTTTCTGACCCTCAAAAATCCTGGAAAAATTTAAAATGATAATTTGATGAGTTTTCTATATTGTGTCCAAAGATGGCGATTTTTGGATGTATAGATTAAGAGATATGGATTTTATGGGAAAAGACTATTTTAAAAATAAACCCTTATAACTCCTTGTGGTTAACTCCAAAATTGGAGAAATTTTTATTAGGAGTACATATATATAACAGGAGTATACCCTGTAAATTTCGGAATATTTGGACAAAAGAACAATTTATAATAAATGTCTAAATATTCAGCAGTTTTGGCTATATGAAAAATAGTAACTGAATTTTAAAAATTCCGAGAAAAATATATGTTCAATATGGGACTATATTTTGTTAAATCCTAGAAAAGAAATATTTTTGGGACTGATTTGGTATTTTCATGAAAATAAACTAGTTATGAGTAAATGAATTAAATATGTAATGTGAAGTAACAAAATTGGAAAATAGGATTTTATGGCTTGGGAATCCTATATAGGGTATATATAGATTTTTGATGAGGGATTTGATCATTGGTGATAAAATCTTATGAGTATGGCATTTTTGAATGATTAAATTCATTATTTGGTAAAGTGTAAACAATTGAAATAAATTGTTTATAAGTTTAAGAAGTGATTAAAATATTGTTATAATCTTAATAATATTAGATTATGAGTTTATTAAATGATTGATAATATTTGGATAAATTTAAAGTCTTTAATATTTATCATTGGTTTCGTTTGATTAATGATTATATCATTGTCATCATCATGATGTTTATATTATGATAAAAGTCATCTTTGGCTTACGTGCATAGATGGACTTGGTATGATTATGACCAGGGATCATTCGGTATAATCATGACCTGTAATGTTATAAATGATGTGGTAAAAGTCCTCAGTGGCCTGTAGTGCATTGATGGACAGTTTTTGGTATGATTATGACCAGGGATTATTCGGTATAGTCATGACCATTGATGATTTAATGAATATTCTTGGCCTGTAGTGTAGGGATGATTCGATGATGTGGTTTATTTATTAAGTTGAGTCTTAGCGATAAAGTTGATGAAAAACTTTTTAAATCATAGAAGATAGTAAATTTTATGCTCTACTTGACTTTTCTAATGGATTGCTTATTTCCGCTACAGTTATTGATCTAAAACTTGTTATCTATTGTATTCTATCAGTTATATTGTTGAAGGCTAAGGATAATTTATTCTGCATTTCTTAGTCATAATATTTCTTACTGGGCTAGTTAAGCTCACCCTTTCTTTCACTGTTCTCTGTAAGAAATGAGAATATTGCTGGGACGAGTCGGGGAATGGAGTGACGGTCCAGATATTTGCATTAGTAGTCCTTACTATTCTATGAAATAATGTGACAATAAATGAGGACTTATTTTGAGTTTGAATACTGTCTTGAAGACAAAATTTGTATTAAAACTCACAGCTCATGTTGTATAATTAAGTTGTATTTAAATTTTGTACCATGTATCTAGCGACTCAAGATGTGTGATGTATACCTATTTTGGGGGCGTCACATCTTTGTTACCTCCACTATTTATAAATCTTGTTTGATTAAAATCGGCACCCTCACTTTACCTGTCGATCTTATGTCTTAGAAAATACTTGCATTCGATGTGATTTTAGGGATTAATTGGTTAACCACTCATCATGCTAAAATTGATTATTTTTGTAAGGTTGTTAGCTTTCATATTCCTAACCAATCTATTATGTGAATTCAAGCAACCAAACCATTAAAGTCAATCAATGTCATCTCAAGCCATAAAACTATTCGTTTATTGAAAAATGGATGTCAAACTTTTTTAGCTCATATCAAAGATTTAAACAAAAATACGTCATATTTGAATGATATTTCTATTGCTAATAAATTTCCTAATATATTCCCTAAAGAATTTCCTAGCCTACCCCAAAGCGTGAAATCGAATTTTGTATCGACCTTTAACCTGATAGAAAACCCTGAAATATTTTTTTCACTTAACACGAACGAATTATGCGCCAAAGACGTTGGCTCGAGCTGTTGAAAGATTACGTACGACCATACCATTTAATACCATACTGGAAAAGTGAACGTAGTAGCTGATGGGTTGAGTAGAATATCATATGCAGGAACGAGTGCGATATTGTCAATGCAAAGGCCCATTTTGTATGACTTGCAAAGGATAGAGATAGAGTTAAAGACTCTAAGGACCCACGTGATGATATCAAATATACGAGTAGAACTTACTTTAATCAATAAAGTTAAAGCCGCTCAAGCTATAGACTCAGTGTTGATGAATGTGAAGAAGAAAGTTCAAGAGGGTGTTATTCTAGAAGCAAGAATCGACGAAGAGAGGAAATCTCAACCCTCAATTTTATTGGCCTATTTTGAAATCCTCAATCAAGTAGGAATTGTGCCCTATAGACTCGCTTTACCGCCAAGTATGTCGCGTGTTCATAACCATTTTTTTTACATATCCATGTTACGTAAATATGTGGAAAACTCGAACCACATTATTGAGTTAGAACCGGAAGAAATAGCGGAAGATTTAATGTATGAAGAGGTTCCTGTTAAAATCTTGGATAAGAAAGATCATATTCTACGCTCCAAGGTTATACCTCAAGTCAAAGTTATGTGGAGAAACCACGATGTTGAGGAAATGACCTGGGAGTTAGAATCTGAAATGAAGTAAAGGTATCCTCACCTCTTCGACATACCAAGTATGTACCCTAATTTCAAGGGAAAAATTTCATAAGGAGGGGAGATTGTAAGACCCCGAATTTTATGAAATGAAAGTATTCAATTTTCTTATAATTATTATTTCATTTAGTAAATGATTAAATTGATAAAAGGATTAAAGTTAAGGGTGATATGTGAAAATTTTTCAAAGTAAAGCAAGTTGTTATAAAATATTCGTTTGGTCGGGGAATATTCATACGATGACACAATCATTGATGGACCCCACAACAAAATTATTGTCGGACTTAGAAAATGACAAAATTATCTTTTTAAAAAAATAACGGTGAAAGTTTTACCGTTAACTGTTGAAATACCCGGTGATAGAAGTACAGTAATACGCGTGGTTGCATAGTAGCACACGGTATTGATTATTGAGGCTTATGTAAGAAGTCACTCAGTTATACTCAATTATTGCTACAGTAATAGTTGCATAGTATTTTACGTTATTGATTCGATTATTGTCACTGTATCATCTGCACAATATTATATATTATTAAATCAATAATTTAGACGATACAGTTATTCATATTATTATTTATACTATTGACGATGTCTAGAAAGTTCTGTCAAGGAAAGGTTTGGTCACCCAATTGCGTACCAATATGGAGAAATCCTTATTGGAAAGTCCCCTCTTTCCTGGGAATGATTTGGTTGTTAAATATTGTGAGATATAATATTAATGATGAATATTTGTTGAAAGATTAAATATGTGTTGATTGAAGATAAAATGATTTGTAGTAAATATTTATTTAATCTTTGATATAAATAAGAAGTCTGCTATGAGACGTTTGTTATAAATTTGGTTTATTCTATGGGGCCCATATGTCATCATCTAAGAGTCACTTTCACCAATAGTAATTACCTTTACCAGATGTCAAACCACTTGTCGTTTCATATTACAGGCGTCGAACCACTTGTCGTTTTATATTATAAGCGTCGAACCAATTGTTGTTTCACATTACAGACGTCAAACCAATTGTCATTTCACATTACAAGCATCGAAACAATTGTCGTTTCACATTACAGGTGTCAATCCACTTGTTGTTTCACATTACAGGTATCAAACCACTTTTCTTTTCACATCACCAGTCGTCAAGCCACTTGCCTTTTCACATTGCAAGAGCTAAGCTAGAAATCTTCTATAAATAGAAGCCTATTTCTTCATTATTTTTCACCAATTCATTCAAGCTATAGAGAGAGAAAGTATAGAGAGAATAAGAGAGAAAGAATAAGAGTATTCTGTTACTACACTATTTCAGTATCCAATCTCCTACTAAGGTAAGGGGTATTATTTCTTTCGTATTCATGAAGAGAGTTATTTCTTTCAATACTCGTAAGGGTTGTTATTCCATTATCTATCATTCTGTTGGAATAACCTGTCTACGCGGACTACTGCATGCATGGTGAAATCCTGTTGTTATTCCGTTCATTATCATTCTGTTGAAATAACCTGTCTACGCGGACTACCGCATGCATGGTGAAATTCTGTTGTTATTCCATTCTTTATTATTCTATGGAAATAACCTGTCTACGCGGACTACCACATGCCTGGTGAATAACCCTTCGTATTTATTTGGTATTAAATTATAGAAAGGATCTTTCTACGCGGACTACTGCTTGACAGTTGAAAATCCATTTGCAGTTTCGTATATTGTTCATTTTAGATTCCTAACTCTAAACTTACTATGGTAAGTATTTCTTCTATAATTCCTGAAATGATCAAAAATTCTTTGATATTTGCGCTTCATCCAATATCTTTTCATGAAAATATTATTCTGAGCAGTCTTGATAAGTTTTAACCTTTTTAAACCGGGGTACTATTCATGACAAAAATTGATTTCTTTTATGTCCAAATCATTTTTGATACGATATTATTCTTGAAATTTACTCCACAAAGCAGTATCATGTTGATAATTTGGACTTTATTGAATTCTTATATCATTTTCATCATCCTCATGTTTATATGGTTATGAAAGTCATCTTTGGCCCGTAGTGCATAGATGGACAGTTGATTGGTATTGTTATGACCAAGAATCATTCAGTATAATCATGACCTGTAATGTTACAAATGATGTGGTAAAAGTCCTCATTGGCCCGTAGTGCATTGATGGACAGTTGTTGAGATGAACATGACCAATTGTGATAGTAATGAATTTTATTGGCACGTAGTGCATGGATAATTCAGTGATGTGGATTATTTATTAAGCTGAGTCTCAGCGATAAAATTGATGATAAATCTTTTAAATCATAGAAGATAGTAGATAGCATGCTCTACTTGACTCTTCTAATGGATTGTTTGTTCCGCTGCAGTTAAACTTGATGTTTATTATATTTTATCAGTTTAACATTGTTGAAGGCTAACGATAATTTATTCTGCATTATCATAGTCATAATATTTCTTTCTGGGCTAGTTGAGCTCACCCCTTTGCTTTCATTGTTCTCTTCAGGAAATGAGAATATAGTTGGGACTAGTCGGGGAACGGAGTGACGGTCCATATGTTTGCATTAGTAGTCCTTACTATTCTGTGAAATAGTGTGATAATAAATGTATTGAGGACTTATTTTGAGTTTGAATACTGTCTAGAAGATAATATTTGTATTAAAACTCACAGCTCATGCTGTATATTGAAGTTTGTATTTTTATTATGTACCATGTATTTGGCGACTTAGAATGGGTGATGTATACCTATTTTGGGGGCGTCACATTAGTAATGCAAGAATTGCTTGAGAATTGGTGGTATGTTATTACCATGATGATTACCTAAGTGGACATACATATACGGTAGCAATGAATTTGATTATGAGTCTGTTACGTAAAGAAATCGTTGTGGATTTTGAATTTTGCTGATCCAAAGCTCTTCCCTATTTTGCCCATGAAGGGCGCAGCAGCGCTTATTCGGCAGTTCAAACCGGCACAACTGCACCGTGCACTGATCCTGAATTTTGATTTCTGCTGTAATGAGATAGTTCTAACATGTTAATATGACTTAAACATACATGAAAATAAGTCTAACTTGTAGAACTAGGTTCCTTGACATAGCACGAGTGTTCTAACTTACTTTAGTATGCGTTTTTCTAAAGGAAACTTAGAATTTTGAAAATGAACTTTGATGAAACCTATGGTATATGAGTGATGAATCTTGTAATTTATGTTTATAGCTGAGTTAGGTATATAAGCGAGCATTGAATGAAAATTTAAGTTTATATGCATGAACTAAATTTCTTAACTTGACTTATAATGACTTTTAAAAAGAAAACGTAAAAGCTTTGAAACTAATATTTGCAAACATGATATTGTTTACATTCTGAACTTTAGAACGTGTATATTAAGACTTTTTATATCCCTCAATGCGACCTATTTGCACGCTCGCGTAGTTAGACTCAATTTAAGGCTATTCAAGTATGATGTTAGACAAGTTTTCAAGAGGTAAACAATATTAACTATAAAACCCCAACTTTTTATGAATAAAGATTTAATTTCTCTAATTATTATTTTAAATAATAAGGTGTTGATTTAATATAATGATTAAGTTATGGGTGAAATGTGCAAATTTTACAAAGTAAGCAAGTTGTTATTAAATATTCGTTTGGTGGGGAATATTCTTTTTATCGGGGAATATTTGTACGACGGCGCAATCATTGGTAGACCACATAACAGAATAACTGTCGGATATAGAAAGCAACATAAATAACCTTTTTATAAAAATAACGACAAAACTTTTACCGTTAACTGTTGAAATACCCGGTGATAAAAGTACAGTAATACATATAAAATATTATAACAATAATTGAATCAAATATAGTGAGATACTATGCAGTAATTACTGTAGCAATAATTGAATAAAACTGAGTGACTTCTCACGTAAGCATCAATAATCAATACCATGTGTTACTATGCAACCACGCGTATTACTATACTTTTATCACCAGGTATTTCAACAGTTAACGGTAAACCTTTCGCCATTATTTTTATAAAAAGATATTTATATCTTTTTTTAACTCCGAAAATAATTCCATTGTGGGGTCCACTAATGATTGTGACATCATACGGATATTCCCCGACAAAAAGAATATTCTCCGACCAAACAAACATTCCCCGACACAACGAATATTTTATAACCACTTGCTTACTTTGTAAAACTTTTAAATATCACCCTTAACTTTAACCTTTTATCAATTTAACCATTTACTAAATAGAATAATTATTATAAGAAAATTGAATACTTTCATTTCATAAAATTTGGGGTCTTACAATCTCCCCTCCTTATGAAATTTCTCCCTCAAAATTTACGTACTTGGTAGTTCGAAGAACTGAGAAAACCTTGTTTTCATTTTTGATTCTAACTCTTGAGGTATAACCTTTGAGCGTAGAATATATTAATTTTTATCCAAGATTTTAACAGGTATCTCCTCATATGTCAAATCTTCTGATATCTCGTCTAGTTCTAATTCAATAATGTGGTTCAAGTTGTCCACATATTTACGTAACATCGATACGTGAAAAACATTATGAACATGCGACATACATGGCAGTAAGGCGAGTCTATAGGCCACAGTTCCTACTCGATCAATGATTTCAAATAGACCAATAAAGTTGAGGGTTGAGATTTCCTCTCTTCGTCAATTCTTAATTCTAGAATAACGCCATCTTGAACCTTCTTCTTCATATTCATCAGCTCTGAGTTTGTAGCTTGAGTTTCTTTAACCTTATCGATTAAAGTCAGTTTTAATCGTATATTCAGTATCTTCACGTAGGTTCTTAGAGTCTTTAACTCTATCTCCATCTTTTGTAAGTCGTACAAAATGGGTCTTTGTGTTAACAATGTCATACTCGTAACCGTATACGATCTTCTACTCAATATGTCAGCTACCACGTTCGCTTTTCTAGGATGGTATTGAATGGTATGGTTGTAATCTTTCAACAGCTCGAGTCAACGTCTTTGGCGCATAATACGTTTATTTTAGTTGAAGAAATATCTGAGGTTTTAGAAATGGATTTTGTCCTGGATTCAAGGTCAATATAAAATTCGATTTCACGCTTTGGGGGTAGGCTAGGAAGTTCTTCAGGGAATACATCAGGAAATTTATTAACAATAGAAATATCATTCAAATCTAACGTATTTTTGTTTAAATCTGTGACATGGGCTAAGAAAGTGATAAGTGGGTTTTATACCCGCGAATCGGTTTCTAATTCAAGCTTAATCGATGTGAATTCCTTATTTTTCATGTTTGTTTTTACTGGTTTATTGTTATTTTATGTGTAGATTTGGTGGTGTGGCAAGTGATCACAAAAGGATGAAATTAAGGCAAAAATTGAGCAAGTTTTTGAATTTAAGGAAATCAGAAGTCAGAGCCTACCCCCGCCGGGGCGGGACTTTTTTATGCCTTACACCCCCGCCGGGGTGGGGGTTCTTCAACTCAAATTATAGGAGCTAAGCCCAACGGGGCGGGAACTTTTCAAGCAAATTCCCCCGCTGGGGCTGGGGGATCCCTAAACAGAGCAGTCCTATATTGTTTCAAACACTGTTAGAACGTGAGGTTAAGTGATTGGAATGTTTTGGGACTCTAAATGGCGTGGGATTATAATCAGAATGTGTGTGTAACCATATAATTAACATCAAACAACAAGACACAATATACAAGGCGATTAACAGAGAACAAGATTACAAATTTTTCAGAGCAAACATTGGAGAGAAGATTTTAAAGGATTTTTTGTATCAATTGCAAATTGAGCTGAAGACAAGGGTGGTTCTGGATTTATTTTTTTCTTTTAGTTTATTTGTAATTGAAAGGATGATTTCTTTAATTTATTTAGTGTTTATTTCATTTATGATGAGCTAAATTACTTTTTAAGCTTATAATGGATCTTTAGGTAAAACAATGGTTATGTAACTTTGATTTTAAGTTTAATAAGCTATTATCCAGTTTATCTATATTAATTTGTGTTTGAATTTGTGAATTACCTAATCAACAATTCTATGTGGACTTGTATGAATTCGAGAGAGGAAGTACGAGTCTAAACTTAGTTAATATAACATGTGTTCTTGAATTATTTGAATGAATATAATCTTGATGAATTTTAGGGTAGAGATATGCTTAACATCGCATGTAATCGGGTAGAGAACTTGAACTTAAACCTTCTTTAATTGTAATTCACATAGAGATAAAGTGAGTTAGTTAATTAAGGTGTTTAACTTAATTCTATCTTAATTGTGGATTTGAGTTAATATGGTGTTAGTGCATCGAGAGATGGCTAGTTCTACTTTAGTGTTCTTGATTAATAAATTGGGATAGTAAATTAAACTGGAACAAAGGATAATAACCAGAGTGAATCTTAGGGTGAAGTTGTAAGCGTAATTCTTCGATACTTGTTTAGAAATTCAGTTTTTGCACTTTGTGATTGTTTTGCGATTTTAGTATTTTTAATAATTGAGCATTTATAACTTTAATCATTAATTTGGATAGTTTAATAAAATTGGGATTAATAGGAAGCTAGTAATTGTGTAGGTTAAATTCTTACTAAATTATCTATGGGAACGATACTCTACTTACTATTATATTACTTGTTGACCACGTATACTTGCATGTTGTCCGTAATTAGATTTTACCCAACAAGTTTTTGGCGCCGTTATCGGGGATTATTAGTATAGATTTTAGTATTTTACGATATCAGTTTAATTAGTCCAATTTTACTTAAATATTTTTATTTTTGTTTTATTGGTCTTATTTCAGGTTTTTGAAGTTGGTTAATGCAAACGCTGTCCAAAAATCCAGACTTGCTTCCTTTTGAGGACGACATTGAGAAACGGTTTCAAAGGCTAAGTAAGTGGATCAAGGAAATAAGAGAAGACTTCGAAAACTCTGAAAAGGAAAAAGCAATGGCTGCCGAAGATCAGAAAGCATTGAGGGACTTTGCTACACCCAAGGTGGCCGAGTTGGAGTCAAGTATCACCAGACCTGCTATAGCCGTGAACACATTTGAAATCAAGCCTTGGACTATTCAGATGATGCAAAATTCGGTTCAGTTTGGGGGTTTGGCAAATGATGATCCGAACGAACATTTAGGTTGCTTTCTGGAGATTTGTGAAACTTTCAGGTATAATGGGGTGTCGAATGACGCAGTAAGGCTTCGCTTGTTCCCATTCACTTTATGGGACAAGCCGAAGAGTTAGTTTCATTCTCTACCACTGGGATCAATAACTACATGGGAAGACCTCGCTCCGAAATTTCTTGCTGAATTTTTCCCACCAGCGAAAACTGCAAAAATGAGGAATGAGATAACTATGTTTGAACAGCAACATGGGGAATCACTGTATGAGGCATGGGAAAGATACAAGGAATTGTTCAGAAAGTTCCCACATCATGGATTGCCTAAGTGGTTGCAGATGAACAGATTCTACAACGAGTTGAACGGAAATCTCAAGACTAGTACTGATGCAGCTTCGGGTGGGGCATTTATGGCAAAAAGTTATGAAGAGGCATATCCGTTGATAGAGACAATGGCAGTTAACAACTACCAGTGGCCCACGGCAAGAATGACACAGGGGAAGGCAGCTGGAGTGTTAGAGTTAGATGGAGTGACGACAATAACAGCGCATATTTTAGCACTCTCTAAGAAGTTGGATGCTTTGTTAGGGGTATAGACACAACAAGTTTCAGTTATTTATGAATTGTGCGCCGGTGAACATCCGACATATCAATGTGTAATCAACCCAGTGTCAGTGCAATTTGTGGGTAGCTACAACAGGATTCCACAGAACATGTACCAAAATACATACAATCCAGGGAATAGGAATCACCTAAATTTTTCGTGGAGTAATAATCAGCATCAGCAAGCTCCACGACCATCTTATCCCCCAGGATTTTAGAATCAACACAACCAGCTCAACATCAAGAGAGGAAATCAGATTTAGAGGAGTTGTTGTCGAAGTATATAACAAGCAATGAGGCAGCTATGAAAAACCAAGTAATGGTCATGAAATGGCAAGAGATAGCCATCAAGAATCTAGAAAATCAAATGGGGAAAATTGCATTAGCATTAAACAACAGACCACAAGGGACTCTACCGAGTGACACTAAAAGAAATCCAAAGGGAAATCACAAACAGTGTCAGGCAATCACGTTGAGAAGTGTAAAACATGTAGATGGGAAAAGTGCAGAAAATTCAGTTAAACTAGATGACAACGTGGTTGAGGAAAAACAAGGTGAGGAAAAGCAAATCGAACAAACAAAGTTAGATGACAAGCTAGGTTGTAAATCTTCCACCGTCGTTTCAGTAGAGAGTCCAAAAGCAGAAATTAGATAAGCAGTTCGCAAAATTTTTGGAAGTGTTTAAGAAACTTCAGGTTAACATCCCTTTCCCAGAAGCCCTAGAGCAGATGCCAAGTTATGCAAAATTTATGAAGGGTATTCTGTCTAGGAAAAAGAAGTTGGAAGATTTTGAAACAGTGGCATTAATAGAGGAGTGTAGTGCAGTTTTATAATGGAAGTTACCACCAAAGTTATAAGATCTAGGGAGTTTTACCATTCCATGCACAATTGGGAACATGGTGTTCAATAAGTGTTTATGTGATTTGGGAGCAAGTGTAAACCTTATGCCATTATCAGTGTATACATAATTAGGTCTACCTGCTCCAAAGCCTACGAACATCTCATTGTAGTTAGCGGATAGGTCAATCAAGTAATCGAGAGGTATTGTGGAGGACATCTTGGTTAAGGTTGACAAATTTATATTCCCTGCAGATTTCATAATTCTAGATTTTGAGGAAGATAAGAACGTCTCAATTATTCTAGGGAGACCATTTTTGGCTACGGGTAGGACACTCATCGATGTACAAAAAGGTGAACTAACTGAGGGGGTCCAAGATCAAGAAGTAAAGTTCAATGTTTTTAAGGCAATAAAATTCCCTACGGATGAAGAAGAGTGTTTTAGGATGGATATCATTGACCAGATAATTAGTGAAGACATGGGTAAAAGTTTGGCTAATGATCCATTAGAAACAACATTATTGGGAGATGAAGAGTTGGATGATCCAGAATTTGTGGATTACTTGCAGATGTTAGACTCCCTGCCACGAGTTAGAAAATTTAAAGCACCATTTGAACCATTGCACATGGAGGAAAGAGCCACAACAAGAATGAAACCATCATTGGAGGAGCCATCTGCCCTTGAGCTAAAGCCACTACCTAAACACCTCAGGTATGCGTATTTAGGGAATTCTAATACTTTACCTGTTATTATTTCTGTTGCGCTTAACGAATTACAGGAAACTAAGTTGTTGAGGGTGCTTAGAGAACATAAATCAGCGATCGGATGGACAATAGCAGATATCAAGGGAATCAGTCCATCCATTTGCATGCACAAAATTTTAATGGAAAAGGATGCAAAGCCAACGGTGGAGCAACAAAGACGGCTCAACCCAATTATGAAGGAAGTTGTGAAGAAAGAAATACTGAAATGATTGGATGCCGGTATCATCTACCCAATTTCTGACAGTAAGTGGGTCTATCCAGTACAATGTGTGCCGAAGAAAGGAGGAATGACCGTGGTACAAAATGATGACAACGAGCTAATCTCGACAAGGACAGTGACTGGTTGAAGGGTTTGAATGGATTACAGGAAATTGAATAAGGCAACCCAAAAAGACCATTTCCCTTTACCTTTTATCGATCAGATGTTAGATAGATTGTGTGACGCCCCAAAAATAGGTATACATCACCCATCTTGGGTCGCCAAATACATGGTACTGAATACAAATACAAACTTAATTGTACAACATGAACTGAGAGTTTTTACACAAATATTGTCATCTAGACTATATCCAAACTCAAATAGAGTCCACATTACATTTATTGGCACACTATTTTATAGAATAGTGAGGACTACTATAACACCATCTCGGGCCATCACTCCATTCCCCGACTATTTTCGGCTACGTTCTCATTTCCTAAAGAGAACAATGGAAGTAAAAGGGTGAGCTCAACTAGCCCAATAAGAAATATTATGCCTAAGATAATGCAGAATAAGTTATCATTAGCCTTCAACAATGTTAAACTGATAGAATATAATAGGCAACAAGTTTAACTACAGCGGAACAAGCAATCCATTAGAAGAGTCAAGTAGAGCATGATATCTACTATCTTCTGTGATTTAAAAATTTTATCATTAACTTTATTGCCGGGACTCAGCTTAATAAATAGATCACATCATCGAATTATCCCTGCACTACGGGCCAAGGATATTCATTAGTATCACGTCCACAAAATATTCTTGCACTACGGGCCAAGAATTATTCATGTAATCATCAATGATCATAACTATACTGAATTATCCCTGGTCATAATCATACCAATCAACAGTCCATCTATGCACGTAAGCCAAAGATGACTTTCATCACAATATAAGCATGAGGATGATGACAATGATATAAGAATTCAATTAAAAGAAAGTAAAGGATAAATTTTTAAAGATTTATAATTTAATTTATCCAGAATTCAACAATATCCAAACTTTCAACATGATACTGCTTTGTGGAGTAAAATTCAAGAATAATATCCATGATTCAAAAATAATTAGACATAAAAGAAATAAATTTTTCTGTGAATAGTACCCTATGAATAGTACTTCGGGAATAGTTCCCCGTGAATTGTACCCCGACATGAAAAATGCCCCAAATACCCGAGTGAACAATATTTGAGTGAATAGTTATTGGGTGAATAGTAACTCGTGAATAGTATCCCGACATGAAAAGTGCCCCGAATACCTGAGTGAATAATATTATAGTGAATAGTAACCAGGTGGATAGTAATATGTGAATAGTAACTCATGAATAGTACTTCGGGTGAAAATATTGATATTTAATAAGAAAGTTCATATCATTATTCTAATAATATGATACTGGATGAAGTGCAAAACTCACGGATATTCCACTAATTTCAATGATTATAGAAGCAATACTTACCATAGTAAGTTTAGATTTAAGAATATGAAAAGAATTAACATACAAAAATTGCAAATGGATTTTCACCTGTCATACGGTACGTAATCCGCGTAGACAGGTTATTCCGACATACTAAAGGATGAATATGAAAAATAGTATTCCTTATGAATACGAAATAAATAATACCCCTTACCTTAATAGAAAGCTGGATACTGCAAAAGTATAGTAGCAGAATACTCTTCTTCTTGCTCTCTATAGTTTCTCTCTCTATAGTGTCTCTTGTGAATCTCAGTGAATTGGTGAGAATGAAAGAATAATTAAGCTACTATTTATAGAAGAATGAACTAAATAGTAACTAATTCACGAACGGTCCAGATTGATTCACTATTAGAACGGACGGTCCATATTGATTACTATTAAAACCACAATCGAAGGTCCAGATTGATTTACTTTTAAAACCACCACTGACGGTCTAGATTGATTTACTATTAAAATCACAATCAATGGTCCAGATTGATTTACTATTAAAACCACCACCAATGGTCCAGATTGATTTAACTTATTACACTTTAGTACCCCTAAAGTTTTCCAAGTTTTCATTATTCCCCTCTAACTTTTGTAATTCACATATCTTCAATAAACACATTCTTAATACTTCAACAATTATTCATCATTAATATTATAACTCACAATATTTAACAACCAGATCGTTCCCAAGAAAGAGGGGGCTTTCCAATAAGGATTTCTCCCTATTGGCGCGCAATTAGGTGACCAAACCTCTCCTCGACAGAACTTTCTAGACATTGTTAATATTTTAAATAATAATATGAATAACTTTGTTGTCTCAATTATTGATTTAATAATATAAAATATTATGCAGATGATAATGTGACAATAGTTAAATCAAATAACGTGAGATACTATGCAACAATTACTGTAGCAATAATTGAGTATAACTGAGTGGCTTCTCACGTAAGCATCAATAATCAATACAGTGTGCTACTATGCAATCACGCGTATTACTGTACTTTTACCATCGGGTAGTTCAACAGTTTAACGATAAAACTTCTGCTGTTATTTTTATAAAAAGATATTTCTGTCTTTTTTTACTACGACAATACTTCCATTATTGGGTCCACTAATGATTGTGTCTTCGTACAAATATTCCCTGTTAAAACGAATATTCCCCGACCAATCGAATATTCACTGACACAACAAATATTTTATATCAACTTGCTTACTTTGTAAAATTATTCTTTATTCAAAAAATTTGGGGTCTTACAACCTCCCGTTCTTATGAAATTTTGTCCTCGAAATTAGGATACGTACCTAATATATCGAAGAGGTGAGGATACCTTGATTTCATTTCAGATTCCAACTCACAGGTTATTTCCTCCACATTGTGGTCTCTCCATAAAACTTTGACTTGAGGTATAACCTTGGAGCCTAGAATATGATCCTTCTTGTCCAAGATTTTAACATCTACCTCTTCACACATTAAATCTCTCTCTATATCATCTGGTTCTAATTAAATAATGTGGTTTGGGTTTTTCACATATTTACGTAACATAGATATGTGAAAAATGTTATGAACACGAGACATACTTAGCGGTAAGGCGAATCTATAGGCCACAGCTCCTACTCGATCAAGGATTACAAATGGGCCAATGAATCGAGGATTGAACTTTCCTCTCTTTCCAAATCTCGCAACTCCTTTCCATGGAGAAACACGTAACAACACATGATCTCCAATATTGAATTTTGCGTCCTTTCGATAAAGATCAGAATAACTCTTTTGTCGATCTTGTGAGGTTTTTATACGTTGTCGTATCATTTAAATCTTTTCTGTAGTCTTACATAACAACTCCTGTCCCAACAATGTTGCTTCTCCTACCTTATCCCAGCATACTGGAGAACGACACTTTCTTCCATAAAACGCCTCAAATGGAGACATGCCAATACTTGCTTGATAACTATTGATGTAGGAAAACTCCACCAATGGTAAGAACTTGTACCAACTTCATTTGAAGTCAAGGACACAGAGTCTTAATAAATTCTCAAGAGTTTGAATAGTTCTCTCTGATTGTCCATCCGTTTGAGGATGATATACCGAACTAAATCGTAAATCCGTGCCTATATCTTTTTGCAAACTAACCCAAAATCTTGAAGTGAATCTTGGGTCTCGATTAGAAACTATAGATACTGGCATACCATGCAATCTTACAATCTCGTATATGTACATAAGAGCAAGACGTTCAAGTGTATAAATTTCTTAAATCGGTAAGAAATGACCAGACTTGGTTAATCTATCAACAATGACCCAAATTGCATCTATGTCGTGAGAAACCTTGGGAAGACCAGTAACAAAATCCATGGTAATGTGCTCCCATTTCTATTCTGGAATTTAAAGTAGTTGCAATGGACCTTTTGTCACTTGATGCTCCACCTTGACTCATTGACAAGTTAGACACCTTGAGATGAACCCTGCTATCTCTCTCTTCATATTGCTCCACAAAAATGTATGTCAAAGATCACGATACATTTTGGTACTCCCAGGATGGATTGCAAACGGTGTGTTGTGCACCTCCATCATAATTTTATACTTCAACTCAGAATCGTTAGGAACACAAAGTCTGGAGTTGACTCGAAGTATTCCTTTTCATCGATTCTTGCTTTCAGAATAGTACCTTCTTGCATTTTCTTCTTCATACGCATTAGCCCCAAGTCTGTAGCTTGAGCAACTTTAACTTTATCGAATAAAGTCAGATCTACTCGTATATTCGCCATCATCACATGGGTCCCTAGAGTTTTTAACTCTAATTCCATCCTTTATAAGTCATACAAAATTAGCCTTTGTATTAACAATATCGTACTCGTACCCACATATGATCTTTTACTCAATGCATCAACTACTACGTTCACTTTTCTAGGATGGTATTAAATGGTATGATCATAATCTTTCAACAGCTCAAACCATCGTCTTTGTCGAATGTTGAGTTCCTTTTGAGTGAATAAATATTTATGGCTTTTATGATCCGTATAAATCTCCACCTTCTCTCCATACAGGTAATGCCTCCAAATTTTAAGCGCAAAAATGACAGCTGCCAACTCTAGATCATGAGTAGGATAATTTCTCTCATATTCTTTAAGTTTTCATGAGGCATAGGCTATAACTTTCCCATGTTGCATGAGAACACATCCTAAACCTTTGCCTGAAGCATCACTGTAGATGAAAAATCCCTCCGAACCAGATAGTATTGTCAGAACAGGTGCTGAAATGAGTCCCCTCTTGCGTTCTTAAAAACACTTCTCACATTCCTCGCTCCAACCGAATTTTGTATCTTTTTGAGTCAGCTGAGTTAATGGAGTAGTGATTCGAGAAAATCCTTCCACGAATCTCTGATAATAAACAGCTAAGCCCAAAAAGCTACGTACTTCGATCACTGACTTGGGTTGATCCCAGCTTTGAATTGCTTTAATCTTTGTTAGGTCAACAGATATTACATGATTTGATATCAAGTGCCCAAGGAATGCTACTTCCTCAAGCCAAAACTCACACTTTTTCAACTTGGCATAAAGCTTGTTTTCACGAAGCTTTTGGAGTATCAGCCTCAAGTGTTGCTCATGATCTTCACGATTTTTGGAATATATGAGGATGTCATCAATAAAGACGACTACAAAATGATCCAAATATTCCTTGAATACTCAGTTCATCATATCCATGAAGGCAGCAAGAGCATTAGTCAATCCAAAAGAAATGATTAGGAATTCATAATACCCGTACCGAGTTCTGAAAGCAGTCTTTGGGATGTCATCAGTTTTAATCTTTAAATGATGATATCCGGAATGAAGATCGATCTTTAAAAAGAATTTGGCGCCTTGTAACTGGTCAAACAGGTTATCAATACGAGTTAACGGTTACCTATTTTTGATGGTGACATGATTCAACTCCCGATAATCAATACAAAGTCGCATACTTCCATCTTTTTTCTTCACGAATAGAACAGGAGCACCCCTAGGAGACGTACTTGGACGAATGAAACTGATGTCTAACAATTCCTATAGTTGGGTTTTTAACTCCTGAAGTTCAATAGGATCCATTCGATATGGGGCTTTGGAAATGGGTTTTGTACCGCATTCAAGGTCGATAGAAAATTCAATTTCACGCTCTGGCGGTAGGCCAGGAAGTTCTTCTGGGAATACATCAGGAAATTTATTAACAATAGCAATATCATTCAAGACTGACGTATTTTTGTTTAAATCTATGACATGAGCTAAGAAAGCTTGACATCCGTTTTTCAATAAACGAATAGCTTTATGGCTTGAGATGACAGTGATTGACTTTAATGGTTTGGTTGCTTGAATTCGCATAATAGGTTGGTTAGGAATATGAAAGCTAACAACCTTATAAAAATAATTAATTTTAGCATGATGAGTAGTTAACCAATCAATTCCTAAAATCACATCGAATGCAAGTATTTTTAAAGAAATAAGATCGACAGGTAACGTGCGGTTACCGATTTTAATCAAACAAGACTTATAAACAGTGGATGTAATAAAGGTTTCCCCCAACGGAGTTTCAACAGATAAATCAAAGTCTAATTTCTCCGGAGTCAAATTTAAACATTGAGCGCAAGTAGGAGAAATAAAAGAATGGGTAGAACCGGTATCAAATAAGGTATATACTTCGCTAGAGTTTATGATTAGCTTACCCGTGATCATCTCGTTCGGATTTCTTGCTTTTTGGGAGGTTATGACAAGCGTTCTCCCCTGAACTACTAGTTTTGTCTTGTTTGGGATGGCCTTTGATGCCTCCATCCCAGCTGGACTTGACTTTGGTGCACGACAAAATCGGGCTAGGTGACCTTCTCTTCCACAATTGTAATATGCTTTGGACTAGTGCGTACAGTTTGGATTGATGTGTCCCTCCCCTCCGCATTTGTAACATACGACCGGCGGTCGTTCTCCTTCCTTAACAATAGGTGTTGGTGCTGACGTCTTTCCATCATTATTGAATCTCCTCTTCTTGAAATTTTCACTTCTATTATCTTGGCCATGATTACCACCGGAGTGGTTACTATTTCTTGTGACAACCCGAGAATTTGGATAATTTATTAAAATCTTAATTGATTGATTTAAGGTTCAATATTAGGACCTAGACAGGAAATAAGTGTATGGAATTGGGAGTTATGTAATGAAATTTTAAGAATTTCAAAAGTTTTGAACAAAACTTGAATTAGGTGATAGACTATAAGTGATAGTCTAGTAATGAGGTATAAGATTATGGTAGATTTAAAATTCTTTTGAAGAATTATCAGGGATAAGTATCGAAGCGAATACTAGTCGGTATATTTGGTTACATATATGAACCGTAATGATTTAAGATCAAGGATTGGTCAGATAAGTTATAACTTTAGAAAAATCCTAAAGTTATGTTAATCATACGTTTATTAAGTTAGAAAAATCTAACGAATTGTTAGAAACCCTAACGATACGCTCAGAAACTTTAATTTTAGTTTCGAGAATCCGAAACCCTAATTCGGATATTTAAAACCCTAATTTGGGAATTTAAAAGCTAAGTGTTAAAAGCTTAAGTGTAAATATGTGGGAGAATGATAGTATTTAATTATATACTAATTCTAAGAGATTTATTTTATACATCTCGGTTAATTAATTTTATAACCTAATTATAGCAAGTCTAATTGGGGTTAAGGAAATAAATGGGCATGTGAGCGAGAATTGGTGTTATAATGGAGAAGTAAAAACCCTAATTAAATGATTTGGGTTGGAAAAGAACTAAAGGTATTGGACTATGTATAGCCCAAGTGTTGGCCAAAGAAATTGGTTAGAGGACCAAGTAATACATTAAAGGAATGGCTCAACTTTTAGCCAATTGAGAGGGGGAATTATTGGACTCTAAGTATGCTAGATAAGAGATCAATTTTTATGGATTAAAAGGCCACATGGCCGGCCATGAGGGGCTAGGATAAGGGGAGATGAATGTTGCATTAATGGATCACTTTAGTTGGTCACCAACTCTCAACAACCCCTTCCCATTTGTCATTTTTTTATTGTCCAACACTAAGGTCATTTCTTGTAAGCAACTTGGCAATTAAAGAAAGAAAGTAGTAAGGCACATGGCCGGTTGTTGCAGGAGAGAAGGAGGGTGAGTGTGGGCAATTAATAAAAAGCTACACAAAAGTCTATCCTATATTTTTCTTTCTTTCATCTCTTTGTCTTCCAAGTTGCTAAGGAAAAAGAGAGAGAGGGAGGGATAGACAGAGAGAGAGGTTCGGCTGCTCCAAAGAGAGAAAGAGAGAGAGGAGATTTTGATCTTCATTCATCCAAGATTCATGATCAAGCTATGAAGAAGAAGAAGAAGGAGAGCAAGTAAGCAAAGGTATAACACCTTTTTTATTTAGTTAAATTTTTGATGGTTGTAACTCAAAACATGGAGTTATGTTCTTGATCTTTAAAACTCTAGATCTACATGACTTAGAGTGTTTTATGTGTGGATCTATCCATTTTAAGTTTCAAAAGATAGATCAAAAGCAAGAAAAGTGAAGCTAGGTTTTTTAAGGGTAGAAAATCTTATTTTTCTTACTCTTGATTGTGTTTAATCTTGTATTTGATTTTTGGTTATTTTGAACCATGAAGTTTATGATCTCGAATATGAGAACTATAGATCTACTTGTTAAATGGTGTGTTATGCTTAGATCTAATTATTTTGTGTGTTAAAAGTTTAATCAAACAAGAAAAGCAAATCAGTTTGTTTTGAATTAGTGGACTGCTGCCCTAAACAGAAAATTCTGGACTCGTTAGGGTGCTCTAAAAATTCTGGACTGGGGATATGTTGTATTACACTTAATAAGCTTTCCATAGACTCCGAAACGGACTGAATCCGACATCAGAGGAGAGAGTTATGGGAATTCTCCCAAAATACACAAAGTTAAGAAAACTGTGAAAAAAGACAGTTTTGGAACAGTCACCTCCGGGCTAAATTCCGGGAGCTAAACATGTCCAAATATTGATTGTGATATATGAAAACTATAGTTCGGAAAGATACGAATCCAACAAAATTAACGGATCATTAATCGGAGTTACAGAACTCGTTTTATATAAGTTTTAGCAAAGGACTCCAAAACTGCCAAACGTCAAAAAGTTTCTGGCCAAAATTTTCCGAGGGATGTTTCGGACATTTAGTTAATGAGAAAAATTCCAGGCTTTTGAGAAATGAAAATATATGGTAATATGTAGCTCGTGTCCAAAAATGAGCTGCTTCCGAGTTAAAACGACCAAGTTATGACCGTTTTAATTTTTGTGATTTTCTGACGGAAATCGCTATAAACGGAGTTCTACAACTCCGATTACCCCAAAATTTAAAATGGAGCATCACGTTAACATATATAAAGTTATGACAAAAGATGGGCATTACTGGTGTTAAGCACGAGGTAGCTAATTTCTTAAGTTAGACACTAGAAATTAATTTTTGAAAAATACCAAAGGATGTTGGAAAATTATGGAAAAATACTTTTTACGCATGAAATACATGTATATGTGTTTGACCAAAGAATAGAAAAATAATAAGTTGGATTGGAATTTTCGTGAAGAAGAATAGTGAATTCAGGTTGCTGAAATGGAATCTAGGTTGCTGGATTAGTATTTGACTTACTAGGTGTTAACGAATAACTTATGAAATGAAAAAGAGTGTTAAATCATATAAATATAACTCTATGGCATGGTTAAGCGCTGAGGTAGAGTTTAATTGAACTTAAACTCGATATTCGTCCGACTAGACCGTCGGGATGATAGAATTGTGTCGGTTTCAACTCAGACTGCAATAGTTTGACTTGATACCTAGTCTTATGTGCTGTAAAGACTGAAAAGGTTATGTGGTAATGTGTTTAGGTTATTCTGTGGATATAAATATAACAGTAATATACTGTGATGATATTATTCTAATATTGGAGATCTATATTATTAATATTAGGTCTTCGGGTAAAGCGTTATAAATTGCGTTGCGATAATCAACGGTGCAGGCAAGTTTTTCAGTTCTATTATGTTTGTGGATGGAATGTGTTATGTGTTAAATTACATATTATGCTCTATGAATTGTTAAAAGTCAAAATATGACTAAGTTAATTGGGTTATGGAACTCAATCAATATGTGATTACATGTTGTATAATGTAACTTGTTAAGTTAGAAATGTATAATGCATGAATTAATGTTTTGTAAGAAATTATTGATGCATGTAGGATATGTTTAGTAAAGAATATATGTTGCATGCAGATATGCATATTAAAGGAAATGTAGTACATATAGAATTGTGTGCTATGTGAAACATGATAGATTGTTAAATTTGCTGGGCTGTCGAGCTCAATCTTGCTAACATAAACTTTTTGCAGGTTAATGATGTTAGACAATATTATTTGCTATACGGATGATGAAGATTGAGCGATGCATAAAATGAATACATTTTCTTGATTTAGAAATGGTATAGATCTATGATTGATAGTTTTTATCAAATGTAATTTTCAGCTATGTACAGTTTGAAATGTTGAATAGATAAATAAGATTTATTTTGAATTGAGAATAGATATAATTTTTAAATAAATGAATCATCGATAGAAAAGATAAATGTGTTATAAAGATTATGAATTGTATTTAAGTTAAGGTTACTCGACCTTGGGGAATAGTGTGTAAAGTTTAAAGTATAAACAAATTAATGTTTATATCTTCCGCAAATAATGATAGAAATAGTGTACCGAGTCCGCGGCGATTCGGGACCCGGATTCGGGGTTGCTACAGTTGGTATCAGAGCTGTTGGTTATGAAGCTTAGGTAGTAATACCTGAGACAAATATCCGCAGTGATTAGGATAAGACTAACTCAAATAGAGTTAGTTGGTCGGTAAGATTCAAAGATGAATCTCGGTGAGTGTAAAGCACAGAGTTCCCTAACTCTGATAATCAAGTTGAACAGTAATGGTGAATAGATCGAGTCTAAAAGACTGAAAGTGAAGGGATAGAAGATCGTAAAACAAAATGATCAAGTCATAGAATTGAATCGTAATATATACGATAAGTTCACCCCGTGATCTGATAAAGGTTATGACAGTTAGAAAGAATTAATCTGATGATTGAAAACGATCAAGGCATAAAAATGAATCGTAATATATACGATAAGATCACCCCTTGATCTAATAAGGTTATGATATGGGATAAGAATCAATCTGATGATTGAAAAGTTTACAGCAAGATGCTGTGTATCAGTTGTACTATGAAATGGTACTATGAAAACTCATAAAAGAGTTATGGATAATGAATACGGATTAAATGAAATTCGTATTGAAAAGGGTGTTAAGATTAGGTGAGGATTTCAATTGAGGACTCATGTCGGCAGCTGAGTTGTATGATTCCTTGTATGGGCGGGGAATTTGTACTTGGTTTTAGAATCACTTAGCTTCCTGGTCGATGTAGTTGTTAGGTTGACCAATTCTTTGTATGGGCGGGGAATTGTTCACTTAGCTTTCTATATTGATTAGTGGCCGAGTTTGGTTTGACAACCACTTAGTTTCTGGCACTGATAATCATTGAAATGTTTGCGTCGCGCTATTTGCTATATGCGTGTTAAGAGGGTGATTCCTTTCTCATGTGTATGACAGATAGATAAGTCATAGATAGAGAATATAGGATTAAGTACGAGTTTTTAGAACTCATACTTTTGTGACATTCTTGACTCATAGTTATATGAAATGTTTATGAGCCCCTCAGCGAACGGACGCCAAAGGTCAGACTAGGGTAAGTTCATAAACTCATATAATTGTGGCCAGGCTATGAACTCATAAGTGTGGTTTTATGAACTTGGTATAGTTGTGTGTGAATGGAGAATTGAGGATTATAAAAAAAATAGATGGAGAGATAAGAGAAGAGAATTTAATTATTATTGATAGGTCAATGCCAATTATTTCGGCTAGATCGAGAATGAAAACTTGATAGGTTAGAGAAGAGAATAGAAGCAAATAGAATTTGAAATCATAGTATGTTGTTGTTAAATAAAAATCTTGATTCTAAGACTGAGAATAATTACCTTTTTTATAAAGGAAATATTTTATTGGGT
The DNA here is from genome assembly GCA_020205505.1 of Panax japonicus. Classification (NCBI taxonomy): domain Eukaryota; kingdom Viridiplantae; phylum Streptophyta; class Magnoliopsida; order Apiales; family Araliaceae; genus Panax; species Panax japonicus. The sequence goes on from CM035102.1 coordinate 29,439,192, forward strand.
GTGAATTTGATCTTTGCACGCGTTTTGAGTATCTTTGATAGATACCCGAGAAATTTGAGTATCTTTGATAGATACCCGAGCCCGAGAGATTTGAGTATCTTTGATAGATACACGAGAAATTTGAGTATCTTTGATAGATACCCGAGAGATTTGAGTATCTTTGATAGATACCCGAGAAGTTTGAGTATCTTTGATAGATAGCATAGAAATTTGAGTATATATCACAGTAAATCTTTGATAGATACCCGAGAAGTTTGAGTATCTTTGATAGATACCCGAGAAAATAAGTTCAAGATCTTGTGTGATCGCTTAGTATAAAAGGTGTAAGGAGTAAGGTGAATTTCGGGGACGAAATTCTTAGAAGGAGGGGTGAATGTGACAACCCGAGAATTTGGATAATTTATTAAAATCTTAATTGATTGATTTAAGGTTCAATATTAGGACCTAGACAGGAAATAAGTGTATGGAATTGGCAGTTATGTAATGAAATTTTAAGAATTTCAAAAGTTTTGAACAAAACTTGAATTAGGTGATAGACTATAAGTGATAGTCTAGTAATGAGGTATAAGATTATGGTAGATTTAAAATTCTTTTGAAGAATTATCAGGGTTAAGTATCGAAGCGAATTCTAGTCGGTATATTTGGTTACATATGTGAACCGTAATGATTTAAGATCAAGGATTGGTCAGATAAGTTATAACTTTAGAAAAACCCTAAAGTTATGTTAATCATACGTTTATTAAGTTAGAAAAATCTAACAAATTGTTAGAAACCCTAACGATACGCTCAGAAACTTTAATTTTAGTTTCGAGAATCCGAAACCCTAATTCGGATATTTAAAACCCTAATTTGGGAATTTAAAAGCTAAGTGTTAAAAGCTTAAGTGTAAATATGTGGGAGAATGATAGTATTTAATTATATACTAATTCTAAGAGATTTATTTTATACATCTCGGTTAATTAATTTTATAACCTAATTATAGCAAGTCTAATTGGGGTTAAGAAAATAAATGGGCATGTGAGCGAGAATTGGTGTTATAATGGAGAAGTAAAAACCCTAATTAAATGATTTGGGTTGGAAAAGAACTAAAGGTATTGGACTATGTATAGCCCAAGTGTTGGCCAAAGAAATTGGTTAGAGGACCAAGCAATACATTAAAGGAATGGCTCAACTTTTAGCCAATTGAGAGGGGGAATTATTGGACTCTAAGTATGCTAGATAAGAGATCAATTTTTATGGATTAAAAGGCCACATGGCCGGCCATGAGGGGCTAGGAAAAGGGGAGATGAATGTTGCATTAATGGATCACTTTAGTTGGTCACCAACTCTCAACAACCCCTTCCCATTTGTCAATTTTTTATTGTCCAACACTTAGGTCATTTCTTGTAAGCAACTTGGCAATTAAAGAAAGAAAGTAGTAAGGCACATGGCCGGTTGTTGCATGAGAGAAGGAGGGTGAGTGTGGGCAATTAATAAAAAGCTACACAAAAGTCTATCCTATATTATTCTTTCTTTCATCTCTTTGTCTTCCAAGTTGCTAAGGAAAAAGAGAGAGAGGGAGAGAGAGAGAGAGAGAGGTTCGGCTGCTCCAAAGAGAGAAAGAGAGAGAGAGGAGATTTTGATCTTCATTCATCCAAGATTCATGATCAAGATATGAAGAAGAAGAAGAAGGAGAGCAAGTAAGCAAAGGTATAACACCTTTTTGTTTAGTTAAATTTTTGATGGTTGTAACTCAAAACATGGAGTTATGTTCTTGATCTTTAAAACTCTAGATCTACATGACTTAGAGTGTTTTATGTGTGGATCTATCCATTTTAAGTTTCAAAAGTTAGATCAAAAGCAAGAAAAGTGAAGCTAGGTTTTTTAAGGGTAGAAAATCTTATTTTTCTTACTCTTGATTGTGTTTAATCTTGTATTTGATTTTTGGTTATTTTGAACCATGAAGTTTATGATCTCGAACATGAGAACTATAGATCTACTTGTTAAATGGTGTGTTATGCTTAGATCTAACTATTTTGTGTGTTAAAAGTTTAATCAAACAAGAAAAGCAAATCAGTTTGTTTTGAATTAGTGGACTGCTGCCCTAAACAGAAAATTCCGGACTTGTTAGGGTGTTCTAAAAATTCTGGACTGGTGATATGTTGTAGTACACTTAATAAGCTTTCCATAGACTCTGAAACGGACTGAATCCGACATCGTAGGAGAGAGTTATGGGAATTCTCCCAAACTACACAAAGTTAAGAAAACTGTGAAAAGGACAGTTTTGGAACAGTCACTTCCGGGCTAAATTCCGGGAGCTAAACATGTCCAAATATTGATTGTGATATATGAAAACTGTAGTTCGGAAAGATACGAACCCAACAAAATTGACGGATAATTAATCGGAGTTACAGAACTCGTTTTATATAAGTTTTAGCAAAGGACTCCAAAACTGCCAAACGTCAAAAAGTTTCTGGCCAAAATTTTCCGAGGGCTGTTTCGGACATTTAGTTAATGAGAAAAATTCCAGGCTTTTGGGAAATGAAAATATATGGTAATATGTAGCTCGTGTCCAAAAATGAGCTGATTCCGAGTTAAAACGACCAAGTTATGACCGTTTTAATTTTTGTGATTTTCCGACGGAAATCGCTATAAACGGAGTTCTACAACTCCGAGTACCACGAAATTTAAAATGGAGCATCAAGTTAACATATATAAGGTTATGACAAAAGATGGGCATTACTGGTGTTAAGCACGAGGTAGCTAATTTCTTAAGCTACGCACTAGAAATTAATTTTTGAAAAATACCAAAGGATGTTGGAAAATTATGGAAAAATACTTTTTATGCATGAAATACATGTATATGTGTTTGACCAAAGAATAGAAAAATAATAAGTTGAATTGGAATTTTCGTGAAGAAGAATAGTGAATTCAGGTTGCTGAAATGGAATCCAGGTTGCTGGATTAGTATTTGACTTACTAGGTGTTAACGAATAACTTATGAAATGAAAAAGAGTGTTAAATCATATAAATATAACTCTATGGCATGGTTAAGCGCTGAGGTAGAGTTTAATTGAACTTAAACTCGATATTCGTCCGACTAGACCGTCGGGATGATAGAATTGTGTCGGTTTCAACTCAGACTGCAATAGTTTGACTTGATACCTAGTCTTATGTGCTGTAAAGACTGAAAGGGTTATGTGGTAATGTGTTTAGGTTATTCTGTGGATATAAATATAACAGTAATATTCTGTGATGATATTATTCTAATATTGGAGATCTATATTATTAATATTAGGCCTTCGGGTAAAGCGTTATAAATTACGTTGCGGTAATCAACGGTGCAGGCAAGTTTTTCAGTTCTATTATGTTTGTGGATGGAATGTGTTATGTGTTAAATTACATATTATGCTCTATGAATTGTTAAAAGTCAAAATATGACTAAGTTAATTGGGTTATGGAACTCAATCAATATGTTATTACATGTTGTATGATGTAACTTGATAAGTTAGAAATGTATAATGCATGAATTAATGTTTTGTAAGAAATTATTGATGCATGTAGGATATGTTTAGTAAAGAATATATGTTGCATGCAGATATGCATATTAAAGGAAATGTAGTGCATATAGAATTGTGTGCTATGTGAAACATGATAGATTGTTAAATTTGTTGGGCTGTCGAGCTCAATCTTGCAAACATAAATTTTTTGCAGGTTAATGATGTTAGACAATATTATTTGCTATACGGATGATGAAGATTGAGCGATGCATAAAATGAATACATTTTCTTGATTTAGAAATGGTATAGATCTATGATTGATAGTTTTTATCAAATGTAATTTTTAGCTATGTACAGTTTGAAATGTTGAATAGATAAATAAGATTTATTTTGAATTGAGAATAGATATGATTCTTAAATAAATGAATCATCGATAGAAAAGATAAATGTGTTATAAAGATTATGAATTGAATTTAAGTTAAGGTTACTCGACCTTGGGGAATAGTGTGTAAAGTTTAATGTATAAACAAATTAATGTTTATATCTTACGCAAATAATGATAGAAATAGTGTACCGAGTCCGCGGCGATTCGGGGCCCGGATTCGGGGTTGCTACAGTTGGTATCAGAGCTGTTGGTTATGAAGCTTAGGTAGTAATACCTGAGACAAATAACCGCAGTGATTAGGATAAGACTAACTCAAATAGAGTTAGTTGGTCGGTAAGATTCAAAGATGAATCTCGGTGAGTGTAAAGCACAGAGTTCCCTAACTCTGATAATCAAGTTGAACAGTAATGGTGAATAGATCGAGTCTAAAAGAATGAAAGTGCAGGGATAGAAGATCGTAAAACAAAATGATCAAGTCATAGAATTGAATCGTAATATATACGATAAGATCACCCCGTGATCTGATAAAGGTTATGACAGCTAGAAAGAATTAATCTGATGATTGAAAACGATCAAGGCATAGAAATGAATCGTAATATATACGATAAGATCACCCCGTGATCTAATAAGGTTATGATATGGGATAAGAATCAATCTGATGATTGAAAAGTTTACAGCAAGATGCTGTGTATCAGTTGTACTATGAAATGGTACTATGAAAACTCATAAAAGAGTTATGGATAATGAATACGGATTAAATGAAATTCGTATTGAAAAGGGTGTTAAGATTAGGTGAGGATTTCAATTGAGGACTCATGTCGGCAGCTGAGTTGTATGATTCCTTGTATGGGCGGGGAATTTGCACTTGGTTTTAGAATCACTTAGCTTCCTGGTCGATGTAGTTGTTAGGTTGACCAATTCTTTGTATGGGCGGGGAATTGTTCACTTAGCTTCCTATATTGATTAGTGGTCGAGTTTGGTTTGACAACCACTTAGTTTCTGGCACTAATAATCATTGAAATGTTTGCGTCGCGCTATTTGCTATATGCGTGTTAAGAGGGTGATTCCTTTCTCATGCGTATGATAGATAGATAAGTCATAGATAGAGAATATAGGATTAAGTACGAGTTTTTAGAACTCATACTTTTGTGACATTCTTGACTCATAGTTATATGAAATATTTATGAGCCCCTCAGCGAACGGACGCCAAAGGTCAGACTAGGGTAAGTTCATAAACTCATATAATTGTGGCCAGGCTATGAACTCATAAGTGTGGTTTTATGAACTGGGTATAGTTGTGTGTGAATGGAGAATTGAGGATTATAAAAAAATAGATGGAGAGATAAGAGAAGAGAATTTAATTATTATTGATAGGTCAATGCCAATTATTTCGGCTAGATCGAGAATGAAAACTTGATAGGTTAGAGAAGAGAAGAGAAGCAAATAGAATTTGAAATCATAGTATGTTGTTGTTAAATAAAAATCTTGATTCTAAGACTGAGAATAATTACCTTTTTTATAAAGGAAATATTTTATTGGGTGTGAAATTGATCTTTGCACGCGTTTTGAGTATCTTTGATAGATACCCGAGAAATTTGAGTATCTTTGATAGATACCCGAGCCTGAGAGATTTGAGTATCTTTGATAGATACACGAGAAATTTGAGTATCTTTGATAGATACCCGAGAGATTTGAGTATCTTTGATAGATACCCGAGAAGTTTGAGTATCTTTGATAGATAGCATAGAAATTTGAGTATATATCACAGTAAATCTTTGATAGATACCCGAGAAGTTTGAGTATCTTTGATAGATACCCGAGAAAATAAGTTCAAGATCTTGTGTGATCGCTTAGTATAAAAGGTGTAAGGAGTAAGGTGAATTTCGGGGACGAAATTCTTAGAAGGAGGGGTGAATGTGACAACCCGAGAATTTGGATAATTTATTAAAATCTTAATTGATTGATTTAAGGTTCAATATTAGGACCTAGACAGGAAATAAGTGTATGGAATTGGCAGTTATGTAATGAAATTTTAAGAATTTCAAAAGTTTTGAACAAAACTTGAATTAGGTGATAGACTATAAGTGATAGTCTAGTAATGAGGTATAAGATTATGGTAGATTTAAAATTCTTTTGAAGAATTATCAGGGATAAGTATCGAAGCGAATACTAGTCGGTATATTTGGTTACATATGTGAACCGTAATGATTTAAGATCAAGGATTGGTCAGATAAGTTATAACTTTAGAAAAACCCTAAAGTTATGTTAAATATACGTTTATTAAGTTAGAAAAATCTAACAAATTGTTAGAAACCCTAACGATACGCTCAGGAACTTTAATTTTAGTTTCGAGAATCCGAAACCCTAATTCGGATATTTAAAACCCTAATTTGGGAATTTAAAAGCTAAGTGTTAAAAGCTTAAGTGTAAATATGTGGGAGAATGATAGTATTTAATTATATACTAATTCTAAGAGATTTATTTTATACATCTCGGTTAATTAATTTTATAACCTAATTATAGCAAGTCTAATTGGGGTTAAGGAAATAAATGGGCATGTGAGCGAGAATTGGTGTTATAATGGAGAAGTAAAAACCCTAATTAAATGATTTGGGTTGGAAAAGAACTAAAGGTATTGGACTATGTATAGCCCAAGTGTTGGCCAAAGAAATTGGTTAGAGGACCAAGCAATACATTAAAGGAATGGCTCAACTTTTAGCCAATTGAGAGGGGGAATTATTGGACTCTAAGTATGCTAGATAAGAGATCAATTTTTATGGATTAAAAGGCCACATGGCCGGCCATGAGGGGCTAGGAAAAGGGGAGATGAATGTTGCATTAATGGATCACTTTAGTTGGTCACCAACTCTCAACAACCCCTTCCCATTTGTCAATTTTTTATTGTCCAACACTTAGGTCATTTCTTGTAAGCAACTTGGCAATTAAAGAAAGAAAGTAGTAAGGCACATGGCCGGTTGTTGCATGAGAGAAGGAGGGTGAGTGTGGGCAATTAATAAAAAGCTACACAAAAGTCTATCCTATATTTTTCTTTCTTTCATCTCTTTGTCTTCCAAGTTGCTAAGGAAAAAGAGAGAGAGGGAGAGAGAGAGAGAGAGGTTCGGCTGCTCCAAAGAGAGAAAGAGAGAGAGAGGAGATTTTGATCTTCATTCATCCAAGATTCATGATCAAGCTATGAAGAAGAAGAAGAAGGAGAGCAAGTAAGCAAAGGTATAACACCTTTTTGTTTAGTTAAATTTTTGATGGTTGTAACTCAAAACATGGAGTTATGTTCTTGATCTTTAAAACTCTAGATCTACATGACTTAGAGTATTTTATGTGTGGATCTATCCATTTTAAGTTTCAAAAGATAGATCAAAAGCAAGAAAAGTGAAGCTAGGTTTTTTAAGGGTAGAAAATCTTATTTTTCTTACTCTTGATTGTGTTTAATCTTGTATTTGATTTTTGGTTATTTTGAACCATGAAGTTTATGATCTCGAACATGAGAACTATAGATCTACTTGTTAAATGGTGTGTTATGCTTAGATCTAACTATTTTGTGTGTTAAAAGTTTAATCAAACAAGAAAAGCAAATCAGTTTGTTTTGAATTAGTGGACTGCTGCCCTAAACAGAAAATTCCGGACTTGTTAGGGTGCTCTAAAAATTCTGGACTGGTGATATGTTGTAGTACACTTAATAAGCTTTCCATAGACTCTGAAACGGACTGAATCCGACATCGGAGGAGAGAGTTATGGGAATTCTCCCAAACTACACAAAGTTAAGAAAACTGTGAAAAGGACAGTTTTGGAACAGTCACTTCCGGGCTAAATTCCGGGAGCTAAACATGTCCAAATATTGATTGTGATATATGAAAACTGTAGTTCTGAAAGATACGAACCCAACAAAATTGACGGATAATTAATCGGAGTTACAGAACTCGTTTTATATAAGTTTTAGCAAAGGACTCCAAAACTGCCAAACGTCAAAAAGTTTCTGGCCAAAATTTTCCGAGGGCTGTTTCGGACATTTAGTTAATGAGAAAAATTCCAGGCTTTTGGGAAATGAAAATATATGGTAATATGTAGCTCGTGTCCAAAAATGAGCTGATTCCGAGTTAAAACGACCAAGTTATGACCGTTTTAATTTTTGTGATTTTCCGACGGAAATCGCTATAAACGGAGTTCTACAACTCCGAGTACCACGAAATTTAAAACTGGAGCATCAAGTTAACATATATAAGGTTATGACAAAAGATGGGCATTACTGGTGTTAAGCACGAGGTAGCTAATTTCTTAAGCTACGCACTAGAAATTAATTTTTGAAAAATACCAAAGGATGTTGGAAAATTATGGAAAAATACTTTTTATGCATGAAATACATGTATATGTGTTTGACCAAAGAATAGAAAAATAATAAGTTGAATTGGAATTTTCGTGAAGAAGAATAGTGAATTCAGGTTGCTGAAATGGAATCCAGGTTGCTGGATTAGTATTTGACTTACTAGGTGTTAACGAATAACTTATGAAATGAAAAAGAGTGTTAAATCATATAAATATAACTCTATGGCATGGTTAAGCGCTGAGGTAGAGTTTAATTGAACTTAAACTCGATATTCGTCCGACTAGACTGTCGGGATGATAGAATTGTGTCGGTTTCAACTCAGACTGCAATATTTGACTTGATACCTAGTCTTATGTGCTGTAAAGACTGAAAGGGTTATGTGGTAATGTGTTTAAGTTATTCTGTTGATATAAATATAACAGTAATATACTGTGATGATATTATTCTAATATTGGAGATCTATATTATTAATATTAGGTCTTCGGGTAAAGCGTTATAAATTGCGTCGCGGTAATCAACGGTGCAGGCAAGTTTTTCAGTTCTATTATGTTTGTGGATGGAATGTGTTATGTGTTAAATTACATATTATGATCTATGAATTGTTAAAAGTCAAAATATGACTAAGTTAATTGGGTTATGGAACTCAATCAATATGTGATTACATGTTGTATGATGTAACTTGATAAGTTAGAAATGTATAATGCATGAATTAATGTTTTGTAAGAAATTATTGATGCATGTAGGATATGTTTAGTAAAGAATATATGTTGCATGCAGATATGCATATTAAAGGAAATGTAGTGCATATAGAATTGTGTGATATGTGAAACATGATAGATTGTTAAATTTGCTGGGCTGTCGAGCTCAATCTTGCAAACATAAACTTTTTGCAGGTTAATGATGTTAGACAATATTATTTACTATACGGATGATGAAGATTGAGCGATGCATAAAATGAATACATTTTCTTGATTTAGAAATGGTATAGATCTATGATTGATAGTTTTTATCAAATGTAATTTTCAGCTATGTACAGTTTGAAATGTTGAATAGATAAATAAGATTTATTTTGAATTGAGAATAGATATGATTCTTAAATAAATGAATCATCGATAGAAAAAATAAATGTGTTATAAAGATTATGAATTGTATTTAAGTTAAGGTTACTCGACCTTGGGGAATAGTGTGTAAAGTTTAATGTATAAACAAATTAATGTTTATATCTTCCGCAAATAATGATAGAAATAGTGTACCGAGTCCGCGGTGATTCGGGGCCCGGATTAGGGGCTGCTACATTTCTGGCATGTTCATTCCCTCCACGTTTGTTGTCACCGCTTTGATGACTACTACCATTGGTATTATTGACTTGTCAGTTGATCTCTCTTAGTTGGGTTGACTCATTATCGTGCTCCAATAACTGAGCCCTATTTACAACATCTGAATACAAACACACTTTATGAGAAATGAGGTATTGACGTATTTCGGGTCTTAAACCTCGTAGAAACATTCGCGTCATTCTCTCCTCATTATCAACCAAATGGGATGTGAACCGGGACAACTCGGAAAACTTAGCCTCATACTGCGACACGGTCATATTGTTTTTCTCCAACTTGATAAACTCCATCTCCTTCATGTGATGAATACTTTCAAAAAAGTACTTGTCATTGAACAGCTCTTGGAACTTCTCCCAAGACATCTTTAATGCAGTAGGCTGGGTACGTTTTACTGATTCCCACCAGTAATCTGCTTCTCCTCTCAATATGAAGGTGGAAAAGGGAACCTTTTGCTCCTCAGAGCATCCCAAGACATCAAATATCTTGGTGATCTGCTTTATCCACGTCTCCGCCTTAAGTGATTTTGGCTCTCCCCAAAACTCTGATGGTCCCAGGTCCTTGAATTGTTTAGTGGTGACCATCTGTGAGTTTCCAGTGTTTCCACCTGCATTTTGAACATGAGCCACTCTCGCCTGATATTGCGTGAATTGCATGAAGCCTCTGAACAGACCATTGTTCATCATTTGATCGGTGTTCTTGTTTACTTGAGGATTATTATCTTCCTGTTGAACATTATCCTGGATATTGATCGTTGGTGACTCAACGGTCTCATGTGCTTCATTGATTATGTCGACATTTTCATATGCCATTTTCAAACACTACCACAAAACAAGGGATAATTGACATGCCACATATTATCCCTATACTCTGACCGACCAATTAAATACCAAATAAACTTAGGTAGGTCATACTAGCAAAGGAATTCCCCGTCTCTCCCCTCCTAGTTCTTATCTCACATCTTAGTCAGGGATCATATCCCTAAGCTTTAATACCAACTATGACGCCCCTAAAATAGGTATACATCACCCATCTTGGGTCACCAAATACATGGTACTGAATACAAATACAAACTTAATTATACAACATGAGCTGAGAGTTTTTACACAAATATTGTCATATAGACAATATCTAAACTCAAATAGAGTCCGCATTACATTTATTGGCACACTATTTTATAGAATAGTGAGGACTACTATAAAACCATCTCGGGCCATCACTCCGTTCCCCGATTAGTTCCGGCTACGTTCTCATTTCCTAAAGAGAACAATGGAAGTAAAAGGGTGAGCTCAACTAGCCCAGTAAGAAATATTATGCCTAAGATAATGCAGAATAAGTTATCATTATCCTTCAACAATGTTAAACTGATAGAATATAATAGACAACAAGTTTAACTGCAGCGGAACAAGCAATCCATTAGAAGAGTCAAGTAGAGCATGATATCTACTATCTTCTATGATCTAAAAAGTTTATCATTAACTTTATTACTGGGACTCAGCTTAATAAATAGATCACATCATCGAATCATCCCTGCACTACGGGCCAAGGATATTCATTAGTATCACGTCCATAAATTATTCTTGCACTACGTGCCAATAATTATTTGTGTAATCATCAATGATCATGATTATACTGAATTATCCCTAGTCATAATTATACCAGTCAATAGTCCATCTATGAACGTAAGCCAAAGATGACTTTCATCACAATATAAGGATGGGGATGATGACAATGATATAAGAATTCAATTAAAAGAAAGTAAAGGATAAATTTTTAAATATTTATAATATAATTTATCCAGAATTCAACAATGTCCAAATTTTCAACATGATACTGCTTTGTGGAGTAAAATTCAAGAATAATATCTATGTATCAAAAATAATTTGGACAGAAAAGAAATAAATTTTTTGGTGAATAGTACCCTGTGAATAGTACTTCAGGAATAGTACCCCATGAATAGTACCCCAACATGAAAAGTGCCCCAAATACCCGAGTGAACAATATTTGAGTTAATAGTAACCCGTGAATAGTAACTTGTGAATAGTACCCCGGCATGAAAAGTGCCCCGAATACCCAAGTGAATAATATTATAGTGAATAGTAATCGGGTGAAAAGTAACCCGTGAATAGTAACTCGTGAATAGTACTTTGGGTAAAAATATTGATATTTAATAAGAAAGTTTATATCAATATTCCAATAAAATGATACTGGATGAAGCGCAAAGCTCACGGATATTCTACTAATTTCAAGGATTATAGAAGCAATACTTACCATAGTAAGTTTAGAATTAAGAATATGAAAAGAATTAACATAAGAAAACTGCAAATAGATTTTCACCTGTCATACGGTACATAATCCGCATAAACAGGTTATTCCAACATACTAAAGGATGATTACGAAAAATAGTATTCCTTATGAATACGATGAAATAATATCCCTTACCTTAGTAGAAAGTTGGATACTGCAAAAGTGACGTAGCAGAATACTCTTCTTCTTGCTCTCTATAGTTTCTCTTTCTATAGTGTCTCTTGTGAATCTCAGTGAATTGGTGAGAATGAAAGAAGAATTATACTTCTATTTATAGGAGAATGGACTAAATAGTAACTAATTCACGAACGGTCCAGATTGATTCATTATTAGAACGGACGGTCCATATTGATTACTATTAAAACCATAACCGACGGTCCAGATTGATTTACTTATAAAACCACCACCGACGGTCCAGATTAATTTACTTTTAAAACCACCACCAATGGTCCAGATTGATTTACAATTAAAACCACCATCAATAGTCCAGATTGATTTACTATTAAAACCACCACCAATGGTCCAGATTAATTTAACTTATTACACTTTAGTACCCCTAAAGTTTTTTAAGTTTTCATTATTCCCCTCTAACTTTTGTAATTCACTTATTTTCAATAAACACATTCTTAATACATCGACAATTATTCATCATTAATATTATAACTCATAATATTTAACAACCAGATCATTCCCAAGAAAGAGGGGGGGCTTTTCAATAAGAATTTCTCCTTATACCCCCAAACTTAAACTGTTGCTTGTCCCCAAGCAATACAACATAATGCAATGCAATGCAATGAAATGCAACTAATCTATATGCCTACGAATCCAGCAGTATTGATAGAATCAAATCTATTCACTCGGCCATAGAGCAATCAAGCAAACATGACAATACTTCATATCAAAACCAATCAATAATTTCCTAGTCATTCATCAAATCTTAAACTGTTATCATTGGTATAGTGCGTGTGTGCTCCACAACTATGCTAATTGATATAAAATTAAATTTAACACATAACAAGTCTCTTCGAAGGCATCATACAATGTAAACTGAAGAAATCCAAAAATAAGCTAGATTCAACTAAAATCAAACAATTATCAATATCGAGGGTCAACATGGGATACTTATGCTTTATTTTTCATCTACGGGGGTTTTTTGCTCTTATTTCCCGTTTTATTCATTTTTTGTTCTTTTTTTTTATCTACACATAGCTATGCAATGTCTTTTTCCCTTAGGCTTTTCAATGCAACCTTAACGAGCTTTCGACCAATGACTCCCAGACCATTAAGACATTAGGGCGCTAGGTGTAAAGACAATCCCCCCGGGCTTACTTACTCAAGTAACAAAGGCCACAAAACTAGACAAGCACGCCACGGTGTTTATTCATACTTTTTTTTTCTTTGTTTTTTTTCTTTCTTCTTTTTTTTATATATAGATTTTATACCCCAAATATTCCCCCAAACTTAGGTTATTGTCTAACTTTAGCCATCACTACTTATTCTTGTCATTCTTTTATTCAAACTAGCATTATCTTTTAGAATCCCATTATGTATCAATTTAAACTCAATCAATCAACAAAGTTATTTTTACTGTGCTATCCTTATTATACAAGTTTCAAACAGAAAAAGATTCAATTCATAACAAAAAATCACATCAAAGCTCTAATAGTCAGTATTATACTTCTCTACTTAATTCCAATCTCATCATTGGCCAAAATAAACTTAAACTATCAAACAGCTGGACTCATGCAAGATGAACATAGTTACTAACTATTATTTTTTAATTTTTGATTTGTTTATTCTATTTTTTTTATAATAATGAACCTAAACTAAATTAACAACATATGCAAAATAACATAACATAAACATGAAACTAAACATGCAATAATGAACTAAACTAAAGTCCCCCAAACTTAGCAATTACAATGTCCTCATGGTAAGAATATAGCGATAAGTAGAAGAGAACTTCCCTGTAATCAGCTAAGCGTGAGGTGATGGTGGCGATGGTAGCGACGATCATTTTCCTATCCATTGAACCTCCAATACCTGCAATGAAGAGAGACAACATGTATTAGATTATAAGAGAACTTAATAAGCAAATTAATTCCTATCTACTGAATAAACTAGTAAAGCATATAAATATAAAAATTCCTGGGTTGCCTCCCAGTCAGCGCTTGATTTACAGTCTTTCAGCCGAACTTTGTCTAGTCAACACTATCCAATTCCTCTTCGACAGTTGAGGAACCCTCCATCCATCGGAAATAATGTAGCTTTTGGTAGGTTCCCATTTGTGATAGCCATTGTATTAAAGTCACCTAGCATGCTTTCTTTAGATAAAATCACATTCAAGAACGTCTAGCATCTAGATGTTTTCTCCATTGTGTCTGCGAATAGATTTTAGCATTGAGGCTTGTTAGACACAACAATCTCTTCTTCTATCTTCTCCAGCTCATCGCACCATGGCTTCGATGTTGTGCTCGCTTTTACGTCACAAGGAGTATTACCGACAACATGACTACCAATCAGACAAGGTTTTGCAAATCTAATCGGATTCTTGAACTGTGGAGGAGAAGGCACTTGAGGCATAAATAACATCGGCTCATCATCATTGGTTCTCACAATTAGTTCTTTATCGACCTTGTTGTCATTATCCCCACTTGTCTCTTCTTTTTCAACATCTCGAGGCTCTTCCAGTTGTAGATTTGGCTTGGGCACTTCATCAATCTCGGAATCCTCGTCATAACACCAATTTTTTTAGGGCAGTTCAAGGCTTTGAGTATTTGATCCATCTGATTCTGCAGATTAATCATTCTCTCCTCAGTTGATGCTACGAACTTGGAAAATATTTCCTCCAACCTTGAATTATCTGTCTCAGCTTTGGAATACGTGTATTGAGGAACATGAGTTGAAGTGGTGATGTCCGGCGTGTATGTTGGATTTGGAGTAGAGTATTGGTCTTGATAGTTTTAGCTCCATGAAGAATCCGGGTGATACCCCCAAACTTGATCATAATTATCATATGCATACTGATTGAGGTAGTTACCACCATATTGTACCGGCCCAAGATTGATGGTACATTGATTACTCGGGTGATTGCCAGCACAATAATAGCAAGTAACTGCTATCCTTCGACTCAGTTGGGCTGCGATAACGTCTAACTTCCTCGAAAGTTCTTTAATTTTTGCTGCCATTGCAGGAAAGTGTCGCGAATCTGTCAATCTCAATTCCCCTTGGTTGAGTCACGTTCGTGTATGGCCATTGATACGCAAAGTCATCCATGGTACCTGAAAAGAGAGAAGTACAGGAGAGAATTAAAAATAAAAATAAAAATGTTTAAATTAAGACTAATTTGATTGAAATTAATATTGGTAAAAAATATTAAACTAATTCCCCAGCAACAGCGCCAAAAACTTGTTGGGTAAAATCTATATACACACAACACGCAAGTATACGTGGTCAACAAGTAATAAAGTGATAAGTTGAGTATCGTCCCACAGAGAATTAGTTAATAAAAATCACCAAGTACTAACCCATAACCAACTAAATCTTATTTAAACAAATGAATTTTAAATTATATAAATTAAACTACTATTAAATTCCACTAATTATATTAAGACTATGGAGATTTAAGATCACAACTTTACTTATTGCTTCATTTAAGTTAACACACTTCTCATCAATTATTCTCTATCCTGAATTGTTAATCAAAAACACGAACGTAGTATTAACCACCTCTCGATGCACTAATACTGTATTAACGTCAATCCACAATTAAGATAGAAATCCGTTAAACACCTTAATCAACTAAACCACTATATCTCTATGTTAATTACAATTGAAGAAGGTTGAAGAATAAGTTCTCTATCCGATTACATGCAGCGTCAAGCATATCACTACCTTAACACGAATCAAGTTTAAGCTACTAACAAAATCCTGAACACATGCTATACTAACTAGGTCTAGATTTGAATATCCTCTCTCGATTCCATCCAACTCCACAAAGAATTGTTGATCAGACAATTCATAGATTTAAGCTCAAATCAATATAGACAATCCCCATAATAGAACATAATAATTGATAGTGAAGCATATTAAAATAAACTATACAATAAGATCCATTGTAATCACAAACAAAGAATTAGTTCATTGAATTAAAACTAAGAATTCACAATTGAAAACACATTAAAAGATAAGAATAAGAGTAAAGTAAAGAGTAAATCCATTGTCAGCAAATCTCCATCTTCCTCAAGCTCCTGCTCTTGATCTTCAATGGTCTCCAAGTTATTTCAATCTCCAAAACTATTTAGAACTAGTATTTTAATCTAATTTACTCTAATCTAATCTAATAGAATCTTATTTCTCCTCTAATCTCTCTTAATCTCCTAACATGCCCCCTAATCCCTTTTATTCCCCTCCTTTTATAAGCATTTTTACATGTCTTTAAGTCCTCTTGGAAGTTCTTGAGTCAATTGGATCGAAAACAATCCTTCCCGAACTCAAATTTGGCCAAAACGTCTTCTTAACTCGTACCCCCACCCCGGCGGGAGTTTAGGCTTGCACAGGTCCCGCTCGGCGGGGATCCTTACTATCTAGCAGCTACTATGCCCGCCCCAGCGGGGGTTTTACTAAAGAAAAGCCTGCCCCGACGGGCTATATTTTCTCTCACAGCATCCTCTGGTAAAATGGCCATAACTTTTGATCCGGGAGGAGTTAAGGGGCCTGCTATCTATCAAATCGAAGATATCGACGAGCGCTAAAAATTTCATTTTTTGAGGATTCAGAAATTCTGGCCGGACAAAGGTTTAAATTGGGCTGGAAGTGACTGTTACGCAAATGACCACTCAAAACAGCGAAGTTTGACGTCCGTTGGTACAACGATCATATCTCTTGTATCCGAACTCCGATTGGAATGATTCAAAATGTTCTGAAAAGCTAAGACGATACTCTACAATGTAAGCTAAGTTCCAAACCAAGAAAATAAAGTAAACATGAAAGCCCAAATGATATCCGGTTTGCTTTTCTTTATATTTTCTTTGTTTTTCCTTACCAATAGTCGCTCACACCGCTCCCAAACTTATAACCAACAAAATAACACAAAATGCATGAAAAGTAACTAAGACATAAATATAAGCAACTAATTCAAGTAAAAGATACCGGATAAGTGTATATAAAATCCACTTATCAGCGTGCAATTAGGTTACCAAACCTCTCCTCGACGGAACTTTCTAGACATTGTCAATATTGTAAATAATAATATGAATAACTTTATTGTCTCAATTATATATTTAATAATATAAAATATTATGCAGATGATAATGTGACAATAGTTGAATCAAATAACGTTAGATACTATGCAACAATTACTGTAGCAATAATTGAGTATAACTGAGTGACTTCTCACGTAAGCATCAATAATCAATACCGTATGCTACTATGCAACCACGCGTATTACTGTACTTTTACCACCGGGTAGTTCAACAGTTTAACGATAAAACTTCCGCTGTTATTTTTATAAAAAGATATTTTTTTTCGTTTTCTAACTACGACAATACTTCCGTTGTGGGGTCCACCAATGATTGTGCTGTCGTACGAATATTCCCTGCTAAAACAAATATTCCCCGACCAATCAAATATTCACTGACACAGTGAATATTTTATATCAACTTGCTGACTTTGCAAAATTTTCCAAATATTACCCACAACTATAACATTATATCATATCCACACCATAATATTCAAAAATATATTTCGAGAAAAAAATTATTCTTTATTCAAAAAAGTTGGGGTCTTACAGATTGGCGGGTCATGAATTTTACTGCCTGTTGGATGAGTATTCAGGGTATAATCAGATAGTCATTACTACTGAAGATCAAGAGAAGACAACTTTCACGTGCCCATACGACACATTTGCATTCATGAGAATGTCTGTCGGCTTATGTAATGCACCCGCTACCTTCCAACGGTATAAGATGGCCATCTTCTTGGACATAGTTGAGAAAAACATGGAAGTCTTCATGGACGACTTTTCTGTCTATGGAGATAATTTTGATGCATGTTTGGAGAACTTGGTGATGGTGTAAAAAAGATGCACAGAAACAAATATGATACTTAACTGGGAAAAGTGTCACTCATGGTTGAGGAAGGCATAATTTTGGGTCACAAGGTTTTAGCAAAAGGATTAGAGGTTGATAAAGCAAAGCTAGAAACAATTGAAAAGCTTCCCCCACTAACTTCAGTTAAAGGAATACGGAGTTTTTTGGGACATGTTGGGTTCTACATGAGATTTATAAAAGACTTCTCTAAAATTGCAAAACCATTGTGCAGTCTTTTAGAGAAGGATTCAGTTTTTAAGTTTGACGAGGGTTGTAATTTAGCATTCGAGCTATTAAAGAAGAAGTTAACCTCAGCCCTAGTTATCATCGCATTGGATTGGACAATATCATTTGAATTAATGTGTGATGCAAGTGACTATGCGGTGGGGGCTGTCTTGGGCCAACTACGAGAGAAGGTATTTCATGTCATATACTATGCAAGTAAGACACTCACAGAGACCCAAATGAATTACACAACTACAGAAAAGAAATTTCTTGCAGTAGTATATGCATTTGATAAATTTTGGGCATATCTGATCGGAACAAAGGTGATCGTTTATACAGATCACTCGGCTATTCGGTACTTAATTTTGAAAAAAGATCATAAGCCACATCTTATCAGATGGATTCACCTTCTACAAGAATTTTTTTTAGAGATAAAAGATAGAAAAAGGACGGAGAATCAAGTTGCGGATCATTTATCAAGGCTAGAAAATCAGGGTAAAAATAAAGAGGATAAATGTGTAATTAATGAATCATTTCCAGATGAGCAGCTGTTTGGAGTTAATGCTGAATTCCCATGGTACGCGGACTTCGCCAACTATCTAGTGAGCAATATACTTCCCCCTAATCTTACACATCAACGGAAAAAGAAATTCATTCAAGTGGTATATGTGGGATGAGCCATACCTATTTAAACAGTGCGCCAACAAGATGATTAGAAGGTGCGTGCCCTATAACGAGATGAATAGTATATTGCATGAATATCATTCATCTGTATATGGGGGACATTAAGGGAGTGAGAGAACGGCAGCAAAGGTTCTTCAAGCCTAGTTTTATTGGCCTAAATTATTAAAGATGCCCACCAGTTCGTAAAAAGCTGTGATAGAGGCCAAAGGGTGGGAAACATATCGAAAAGGAATAAGATGCCACTACAAACAATCTTAGAAGTTGAGATTTTTGATGTATGGGGCATGGATTTCATGGGACCATTCCCTTCCTCATTCAACAATCAATACATATTGCTTGCGGTTGACTATGTATCAAAATGGGTTGAAGCCGTAGCACTCCCAACTAACAATACTAAAGTGGTCCTCAAATTCTTGCAAAAGAATATCTTCACAAGTTTTGGCACGCTAAGAGCAATTATAAGTGATGAAGGTAATCACTTCTGCAACAGATCATTCACAGCTCTTTTGGCAAAGTATGGGGTCAAACATAAGGTGGCAACGACATATCATCCCCAAACAAGTGGGCAAGCTGAAGTTTTAAATAGGGAGGTGAAGAGAATCTTAGAAAAGGTGGTGAACCCGAATAGAAAGGACTGGTCTCTCAGGTTGGACGATGCACTATGGGCCTACCGAGCTGCATACAAAACACTAATTGGTATGTCACCATATCAATTGATGTATGGGAAAGCATGTCACCTGCCTGTTGAGTTACAACACAAAGCCTATTGGGCTATTCAAAAACTGAATTTTGATCAAGTAGCTGTGGGTGAAAAGAGGCTACTTCAGCTAAATGAGCTCGATGAATTCTGACTTCAAGCTTACGAAAACTCGAAGTTATACAAAGAAAAGGTCAAGAAATGGCACGACTAGAAAATCATGCAGAAAACATTCAAGCCAGAGCAATCAGTACTACTGTTCAACTCAAGGTTGAGGTTATTCCTAGGGAAGCTAAAATCACGATGGTCGGGTCCATTTACCATCAAAAGAGTTTTTTCACACGGCGCCGTTGAACTATACAGTAGGAATCCATTGGAAACGTTCAAGGTCAATGGTCAAAGGCTGAAGCATTATTATGGTGGTGAATCCAACATGGATGTCATCGCAATCACATTATTCGATGTACCATAAACAGGGAATAGTCAGGCTGGACGACTTAAAATCAAGCACTAATTGGGAGGTAACCCAATCGTACTTTTATTCTTCGTAATTTTATCTATACTAATTAGATGATAGTTTAGAATATTATTTAGTATAAAATCAATTCATGTTAATTCCATAATTAGTAGTTAAAAGTATAAATTATTTTTAGATAAATCCTACCACCATGCTTAAAATTGCTCAAAATCTACTCACATTTATGTTTCATGGTTTTGTAGGTACTTAATATGATCATGGTTTGGAGTTGCAAGGAAGAAATAAGGAAATCAAAGGTTTTTAACAGAAGGCATACCCGCCGGGGTGGGGGTCTCCCAATTCAGTTTATAGAATACATGCCCGCTGGGGTGGGATTTCTAAAGCATAACACCCCCGCCGGGGCTGGGGTCTCCAGTCCAATGACAGTTTGCATTCCCACTGGGGCGGGCTAATAAGGCATAGTACCCCCTGCAGGGGCGGGGATCTTGAATATGAACCAGTGTTTCGGCAGTTACATCAGTATACATTACTTCCACTTCTTCCTCAATTAAAACTCCCACTCCCATCCATAATCTCCACTCTCTACCCACGTTTTGGAAACTAATACACCATCTTCTCCATCATCCCTCTACATTAACATAGTTACCCATTACTTCACACCACAACCTTGCACCATAACATCATCTCTATAAATTCATTCCCTCTTAACCCAATTTAACCATACATTCAATTCTAACTCCAAAAGCTAGGAATTAGGGTTCTTATTGAGGAAAGTGGATAGCAATTGAGAGTGAGCACTTTGTCTTCTAATTTCTCCCTTCCTATCACCATAAGAGAAGCAAAATCATCAAGTTTGAGGGGATAAAACAGTATGCACACCAAGTGTTCGACAAATTATGTAAGTGAAGTTTGGGGGGAATATTGTTGTTAAGGCTGCCTGAATTCAATGACATCTAAACCAACATCAAAAAGGCAACGGGGAGAGAGTTCTGGCACCACTCCACCATCACGAACCTTCGATCAACGTAAATTCATAAGTGTTGTCGCCGCCGACTATTACGATTACATGGTATCCAAAGCTCTCACACCAGAGCAGGGGTTGCCACCAGACCACGTCGACGGTGAAATAATGCAACAAATATATCAGAAAGGGTGGAACAAGTTCACGGAGGAACCCGAGGCCACCGTTGTAAGTGTGGTCAAGGAATTTTATGCTAACATTGAGGACAAGGCCCCTTTCAACGCGTTTGTATGGGGAAGATTAGTCCCATTCAGTGACGATGCTATCAACTCATACTATAAGTTAAGGGTGCCTAGACATTTCTAGTATGCTCATTTACGTGATCATGATCCGGATTATGAGGTTATTATGAAGGAAATGACAAAACTGGGTACCACGTGGATTAAAGGTTATAAAGGAGGCACAATTTTTCACAGCAAAGATCTCAGCAGATATGGAAAGAAATGGTATAAATTCTTGTGCACCAAATTATTTCCATCCACACATACGTCCGACGTGACCAAGGAGAAGGCAGTGCTCTTGTATGCCATTGTACAAGATTTCATCATCGACGTCGGGGCAATAATCAGTTTATTAATCTGACGGTGCTTACGAGGACAATTCTTAGGCGGCTTTCCGCACCCATCACTTATTTATGGGTTATGTAGGCAAGTAGGAGTTCGATGGTCAGATAATGAGATCACTTAAATGCCACTTCAGACACTGGATTCACGAATGATTTCATGATATGCGGTATGGCCCAGAGGTGAGTCACATCCTAGAGGATTAGGCTTTGTGTTTCCATCCGCTTCGGAGGATGAGGTTGATGCTTTCGACAGCTCGGATGATGAGGAATTCCAGGAGGTACACCAATGGGAGAGGAAGGAACAGTGGCACCACAAGCTTAATCTATATCTAGCCCTTAGTTCCTCAACTTTCAACGTCACTTAGACGAGAAAAATAAGATAGCATGTAGAGAGATGCGGTGACTCGCAGCGAGCCAGGACCTCATGTTTGACGCCATGAACCTATCGTTCGCCTCATTTAATGTGACGTTTTCAATCTTCAATCCCACTACTCAATTCTCATACCAACAGCTAGCCCCAATGTCACGATTTCCACCAAGAAACTCTGATGAAGAAGAACACACACCACCACCCCAGGCTTAAGTGATTACAGGGAAGTCCTCATATTTTTATTGATATATCTATACAATGAGGGCACTGTAATTTTCAAGTTTGGGGGATTTACTTTCATGTTTGCATTTTATGTTTGCATATTTAAGTTCATTAGCTAGGTTTGCATAGTAGTTTATTGTTTAGTTTAGGAGTATCAAATGTTGCATTATGTAATCATGTAGTTGCATAGTAGCTTAGGAGCATAAATAGTTTTTATTTATAGTTGCATTCATGTTATGTTTACCCTACACCTATATTAAAAAAATTAGTTAAACATTGTGTTAATTTTGCATATGTCCAGCAGTTGTTGTAGTTCATTTTATTTTGGCCGATGATGAGATTGAGATTAAGTCGACAATTACAGTACTAATTATTAGAACCCTGATGTAGTTTATGTTATGAATTGGATCTTGTTCTTGTTTGAAACTAATATAAAAAGGGTAACACGTTAATAACATTTTAGTTAACTGATTAGCTCAAATGGATACATAAAGGGTTTTTAAAGGATAGTGTTAGTGTAAATGAAAGAATGACAAGGATAGGCAGCGAAGGCAAAGAATTAGGCAAGAACCTAAGTTTGGGGGGGAAATGGGGTATATAATCTTCTATAAAAAAAGTGAATAATTGAGTCTTGTGGTGGGTTGAGAAGAATCATGAAAAGTAATCCCCATAAACACAAGCGTGAGATGAAGCGTAAAACGCACTCACTATCTATTTAAAGGAAAAAGAGAGAAGAATAAAGCGGAAAATAAGAGAAATAATCCCCTGTGATTATCTAAATAAAAAGAGCATAAGTACCCTATTTGAACCCTTGATATTGGTGATTATTTGATTATTAGTTAAATCTTGTATGTTGTTGAAATTCTTAAATTTACATTGTATGATTCCTTATAAGAAACTGGTTATATATTAAATTTAAATATGTATCAGTTAGCACGGATATTGATCACACACACACACACACACACTATATCAGTGATAATGGTTTAAGATTCGAGGATTAATAAGGAATTATCGATTGGTTTTGCTATGTAGTGCTGTAGTGTTTGCCTGATTTCTCTAAGGCTGGTGGAATAATTTTGATTCTATGACACTGTTGGATTCATAGGCATTTTAGATTAGATGCATTATATATCATTACATTGCATTGCATAGTATAGTTAGTTTGTTTTGTTCTCGAGGACTAGCATGTTTTAAGTTTGAGGTATTTTGATAAGTGGGTTTTATACCCGCGAATCAGTTCCTAATTCAAGCTTAATCGATGTTAACTCCTTATTTTCATGTTTGTTTTTACTGGTTTATTATTATTTTGTGTGTAGGTTTGTTGGTGTGGCAAGTGATCACAAAAGGATGAAAGTGTTGCAAAAATTGAGCAAGTTTTTGAGTTTAAGGAAATCAGAAGTCAGAGCCTACCCCCGCCGAGGCGGGGGGTGATAAGTTGGTTTTATACCTACTTATCCGGTATCTATTAATTGAATTAGTTGCTTAAACCTATGTTTCTTAGTTACTTTTCATACATCTTATGTTATTTTATAGGCTATGACATAACATTGGCATAAAGAAGCAAGGAAAAGCAATTCGGACATCTTTTGGACTAAAATATGCAAGCAAATACAAGAAAGGAAGATTGCAGGGATTTTAACACCATGATGGATACATGTTCTTGGCTTGGAACTTAGATTATATTGTAGATCTTCTTTTTATCTTTCCGTAACATCTTGAATCATTCCGATCGGAGTTTGGATGTAAGAGTTATGATCTTTGTACCAACGGACGTTGAACTTCACTGTTTTGGGTGGCCATTTTCATAGAAGTCACTTCCGGCCAAATTTCAACCTTTATCTGTCCGTTATTTCTCAATTCTAAAAGAATAAAAGTTATAGATCTCGTCGATATCTTCGATTTAATAGGTCGTGGGTCTCGTAACTCTTTCCAGATCAAAAGTTATGGATGTTTTACCAGAGGACATTGCAGTAGAAAAATGATGCCCGCCGGGGCGGGCTTTTACTATACAAAACCCCCGCTGGGGCGGTGGATACAAGTTACAAAACAAAACCCTAGCCTGCCAGGACGGGCCCTTTAAGCCTTATACCCCCCACCCTCAGTCGGGGCGGGGGTACCCGCAAAAAAGTCATTTTTTGTCCGAATTTGAGTTCGAGAAGGATTAGTTCGATCCGAATGACTCAAGGACTTCCAAGAGGACTTAAAGACATATAAAGTGACATATAAAAGGAGGAGAATCACAAGGATGAGTAGAGGGATAGAGGATTCCATTAGATTAGATTAGAGTAGAATAGGAGAAAACACTAGTTTTTATGAGATTTGGAGATTGAAGCACTTAGAAGCCATTGGAGATCTAGATCAAGAGCGAGATGGAGGACGAATTTTCTGACAACAGATTCACTTCTTTTCCTTAATCTTATTCTTATCTTTTAATGTGGATTCAAGTGTGGATTCTTAGTTTTAATTCAATGAACTAATTCTTTGTTTGAGATTACAATGGATCTTATTGTGTAGTTTATTTTAATATGCTTCACTATCAATTATTATGTTCTATTGTGAGGATTGTCTATTGTGATTTGGACTTAATTGTTTAATAGATTGGCCATCAATTACCGTGATAATCTATATGAACTCGAGAGATGAAGTTTAGATTTAGATCTGATTATGATAGCATGTGTTTGTTATTTCTGCATAGATGAAATTCATGATTCGTGTTTAGGATAGAGATATGCCTTTACGTCATATGTAATCTTATAGAGAACTTGTGTTTTAAATCCTTTTTAATTGTAATTTACATAGAGATATAGTGGATTAGTTAATTAGGGTGCCTTGCTTAATTCTGTCATTTGTGGATTTAAGTGTGTATGGGTATTATGCATCGAGAGGTGATTTTATCTGTTTTAGTGTTATTGATTAACAATTCAGGATAGAAAATAATCGATAAGAAGTGTATTAATTTAAATGAAGCAATAAGTGAAGTTGTGATCTTAAATCTTTATAATCAGATTTATAATTAGTGGTAATTAAAATTAGTTTAATTAAATAATTTAATTCATAATATTAAATTGATTTTTTAAATAAAATTAGTTTGGTTAAGAGTTAATATTTGGTAATTTGTATTAATAATTCCTTGTGGGAATGATACTCTACTTTCACTGTATTACTTGTTGACCACGTATACTTGTGTGTTGTGCATAATTAGATTTTACCCAACAAGTTTTTGGTGCCGTTGCCAGGGAATTAGTTTAATATTTTTTACCAATATTAATTTTAATCAAATTAGTCTTAATTTAAACATTTTTATTTTTAATTCTCTTCCTATATTTCACTCTTTTCAGGTACCATGGATGACTTTGCTTATCAATGGCCATACACGAACATGACTCAACCAAAGGAAACAGGGATTGATAGACTTAATACATTTTTTGTAGAGTCGGTACAAAATTGAGGCAAATTCGAAGACGTTGGAGGTTATCGCAACCCAACGGAGTCGAAGGATGGCAAACATGACTCAACCAAGGGAAACAGGGATTGATGGACTTAATGCATTTTCCGCAATATCAGCACAGATTAAAGAACTTTCAAGGACGTTGGACGTTATTGTAGCCCAAAGGAGTCGAAGAATGGCAGTTACGTGTGACTATTGTGCTGGCAACCACCAAAGTCATCAATGCACCGTCAGTTTTGAACCAGTACAATATAGTGGTGATTACCTCAACAACAATGGTGATCCTAACTATCACCAAGATTGGGGATATCACCCGAATTTTTCATGGAGCTACAATTATGATGACCAACATTACGCTCTAAATTTATCATACACACTGGAATTTTCATGTCCACCTCCATTGCCACAAGAAGAAAAGCCAAATCTGATGGATGTAATATTGAAGGGCATAGCAGACCTTGAGGAGATGAGGATTAGCCAAGAGCTGTTAACCAAAAATTTTAATAATCGGATGGAACAACTCATCACTACCTCAACCAATGGTCCTCAATACATGGCTTCCGAGACTGAAACAGAAAATTCAAGGCTGGGGGAATTATTATCAAAGTTCATAGCAGATGATGAGAAGATGAGTAATCAAGTGAGGTCAATTCAAAATCTTGCAGATCAGATAGAGCAAATAACCAAAGCCGTAAGTAACCTTCCTCCAAACACTTGGCTTTATGACATGTATGACGAAATTGACATAGAACCCGAACCAAATCTGCGACTGGATGAGCCACAAGATATTGGAAGTGTGGAGACAATTGGGGATAATGAAATAGAGGTCGACGAAGATCTAAATGGGTCTCCACCAAATATTAAAGAGTTAGTCAAATTTGCAAAATCATGCCCACTTGGTAGTCATGTCATCGGCGAAGCTTTTGATGACATAAGAGCGAGTACAATTTGGAATCCATGGTGGGACGGGAAAGAGAAGATAGACGAAGATCCCATTGTGTGTGACAAGCTTCCATGCCCCAAAGTGATCACATACACAATGGAGAAAACACCTAGCTATGGGATGTTCTTGATTGAGATCATACCAAATCAGAGCATACCAGGTGACTTTGATGCATTAGCCATCACAAATGGGAACCTACCAAAAGTTATATTATTTTTGATGGATGGAGGGTTCCTTAATCATCAAAGAAGAATTGGATAGCGTTGACCAGACAAAGTCAGGCTGAAAGACTGTAATTCAAGCGCTAACTGGGGGGCAACCCAGGAATTTTTATATTTATATGCTTTTACTAGTTTATTTAGTAGATAGTAATTAATTTGATTATTAAGTTCTCTTACCAATCCAAAATGTTATTTTAATCCGTATTGTCTCTCTTCATTGCAGGTATTGGAGGTTTAATGGACAGGCAAAAGATTATGAAAGGTTATGCAAGCCAAATTCAAGTGTGGTGCCCAATTTGTTCCATGTGCCTAACCTATTTTCCAAACTTAGCAAACAAGGAGGAGGATTGATATATTTTCATGAAAGTCCTCTACTTTACTTTTTTCTATTTCAGCCATTGAGGATAATGTCTAGTTTAAGTTTGGAGGCATTTTAGTGTCGTATTGCATATAATTAGTTATTTACATTATAGTTCTTTATGTTTACGGGTTATTTACATTTAGTTTTTCCATTCAGATTTTTGTTTAAAACAAAAAAATAAAATGAAAATGAAAATTTTCAAAAATAATAGTTATTTTACTATGTTTATATAGCATTTAGTACATCTTGCATGAGTCCAGCTGTTTGATATTTACAGTTTTTTTGGCCAATGATGAGATTGGAATTGGGTACACAAGTATAGTACTGACTATTAGAGCTTTGATGTGATTTCTTGTTATGAATTGAGTTTTTTTTCTGTTTGAAACTGGTATAATAAGGATAGCACAGTAAAAATAACTTGTTGATTGATTAAGTTTAAATTGATACATAATGGGACTCTAAAGGATAATGCAAGTTTGAATGAAAGAATGACAAGAATACGTAGTTATGGCTAAGGGTAGACAAGAACCTAAGTTTGGGGAAATATTTGGGGTATATAATCTATATAAAAAAAGAAAAAAAGTATGAATAAACACTGTGGTGTGTTTTTCTAGTTTTGTGGCCTTTGTTACTTGAGTAAGTAAGCCCGGGGGGATTGTCTTTACACCTAGCGCCTGTAACGCCCCGAAATCTGGTCTATTTTCACACCCGGATCTCGTACGTCACGATCCCATCTTCTTCCAAACAAACATCATTATATACTGAAATATAACAACATACACTCTCAAATCCCAGGTTCTAAAAATCATATAACCTTTTTCATTATAAATAATGATAAATACATTATTCATTCCATCTTACAAGAGTGACTTTCATCCGCCACTAAGGATACATAACAGTTCATTAAACTAATCTAAAGTTCATTTAACTTATTTTATATTACAAGTCTTCACTTGATCTTCTCACTCATCCACATTCTGAATGGCACTTCATCTTGATACTGTCAGCTTGATCTTTATGGGATCCTTAAGTTCTTCTAACATCGTTCGTTGAAAATGTTTTTCATTTAAACCATGTGTGAGCATTCAATTGCCCAGCAAGTCATAACAGTTGAACAAACATCTTCAAGAATTCAAACATTCTTTTAAGACTTCAATAATCGAACAAAGGTAATGAAGCAACTTGAATAATAGGAATAATCTCGATTCCTATCATTTTAAAATAATATTAACTTTAATTTAAAATACTTTCATTCATCCACCTTTTTCATACACATTCTGTCTAGTTAGAATCATTAGCACAGACTTAACAATAACGGATCATGTATGAACAGAGCATTCTTTTATTGAAGAGTTAAATCACAGAACATTTCATCTCATAGAAACACCGAAGTGTTCACATTGTGGCACAAGGCCTCATATGTTCTACCACTTTACACAAATATCGCACATTAGCACATAAACAGAACTTCTCAAGTTCAACATCTGAGAAGTTTAAGAAACTAGCATTCATTTAAAATATGAATGAAGTTAGGACACTTGCCTTACACACAGCTACAGCTTACGCTGAACTGCTCATTCCAGTTCTTATGTAGCACATAAGAAAAACAACACATACACTCATTAGTCATGTATATTTGACTTATGTATTAGTTTGCTTAACTTTGCTTCTTAGGGTTCGCGTTCTTCCAACCTAAGTTTACGCGAGCACTTTCATTATCGTTCTACGGCTTCATAACATACGGAGATGTCTTACTTATACGTTCATCATCTTTGATCTTTTACATTCTTATCTTCTTCTTATAACTTCTCTAGGATTCAGCACACATCGTTTCTCTGCTAGTAGTCCATATGGTACTTTGAGTGGTTTCCCACAAACAACCAACAAACAAGTTCCCGTCTCGTCTACACTGCCCATAACAGTGAGTTAGATCGGTTTCTAGTTTTGTATATACCTTCGCTCTCTGAAGTAATTGTTTAGCTCAACTCCCATATGTCAACCATCAAAGGTTACAATTGCACCACAACCTAAACTTATCGTAACTTATCTTAACCATTAATTATAACGTTCGTTAAGTTAATTTCTTATTCCTTACGGTTTTCTGGCAACTAAATGTCATACCTTGGGATTCATTCTTATATGACTCACCTTCGACTTTCATTAATCTTATTATCGTTCATTACGGCTTTCTTAATACCATTCATATCTTACTTAATACTTTCGTTATCCCTTACTTGAACCCCATGTTCATTAGTCATTCTTATTGTCCAAGCTATACCGTTCGTTGTATGCTAAGACTGCTCGTTTATCGCAATAGTGTTGCGTACACAGTGTCTATATGCTTCACACTTATCTCTTACTATCATGACATAACATCGAAATGTTATTCATTACCCTCGTCGCTCAACGTCTAAGGAATCACAACCCTAGCAATCCCTCACGTTCGTTCATCGTAACTACGGTCCACGGATATCAGTTCCATAATCCGCATTAAGTACTTTCTCTTTTACTCTTATTTAATCTTTTCGTTTGACCTTCATTAAAGGTTTAATTCACTTGTTAAAGTGTTATATTAGTTGAACATTATTTTCTTTATCTTCCCGTACATTTCTCCCAAGAGTTGAGCAGTTAAAAGCTCTTCTCTGGCTTTTTCCCTAAACTGGAGCTACGACGCCACTCTCTTCTTTATCTCTCACGCCACGGCGTAAGTTTTTAGTACCCGGGTCCCAGGTCTGGCACTGCAGCACCACCTTTCAAGGCATGGCTGGCGCCGCGGCGCCAAGCCCTAACCCTAGAAAATTTCTCTAAGTGTTAAATCCAATTTGAGACACTTACTTCCCACTTTCTTAACTTATTCGTTATAACTTGGAATGAGGTCATTCTAAAGCCATTCTCTTCCTTATCTTACATACTTCAATACCCCCCGCCCCCCAGACAGAACTTCGTTCTGAATCCATTAACATGCCATTCGATTGGCTTGATCTTCACTCTTCATTCGTTTTACGTTTTTAACACTCTTCGTTTGTTCATCCGTAATTCGATCATCTGAACTCAGAATTCATTCGTTCTTGAGTCCACGACTCACGTTTTTTATGTTCTCTTACATTCTTATGAAACCCTACATGTCTGAGTTCATTTACTAACTTTTTAATTATTGTTTGTCTTTTACAAAATTTTCACCATAACTTCGGTATAGCTAATTTTTAATCCGTTCTTCATGAACGTTTCTACCATTCCTAACCAAACAATATGCATGTTTTAAACTTGTCCATCAACAACAATTATCATATGATGGTTTTAAATTTGTCCATCAACAACGTTCTTCGTGTTCTTCGCATGTTCTTCGTGTTCTTCGTTCGTTCTTCATTTTAATCGATATTTTGGATTACGATTTCACTTTTTATTGGAATTTGATGTTATAGAACATCATTCCTTACTTATTACACCTACTTATTGATATAATCCACTCGGATCATTCTAATTTATTACGAATCTTATACTTCCTTAAGAAATTTATAAACTAAACTTTTAATTCTTATTTCTTCATTTTCTTACGATTTCAACCATAAGAAATCATCCCTGAGATCACCTACTTTTTATTCTCATTAATTTATGTTTTTAAACATAAAAACTTAAAGAAAATTTATAAAAGACTAAGGTTTCGGATTATCGTTCTTATTTAATCTCTTTCCGTCAGACAAAGGTTGCTCCCGAGCAAATTTTTCTGCTTCCTTCTCCTTCCCATCCTCCCATCCGAACTCCATCTCTCTCTCTTTCAAAGTGTAGAATTCTCAAAATCTCATTTAAAAGAAAGTTAGCTTCCTATTTATAGAAAATCTAAAGTTATGGCAAAATAGTCATTTCGTCCCCCTTAACCTCCTTACTATTCATGGCTTAAGGACTAAGTTAACTTACTTCTTAAGTTTACTTAACACTTAAGTCTACTTAGCCTTTAAGTTTGCTTAACTCTTAAGTTTACTTAACACTTAAGTTTACTTAACACTTAAGTTTACTATTTCCACCTCCTTAGTTAACCTCCTTACTATTCATAAAACTTAGCCTGTAAGTTTCGTGGTTCCGTCTTTTGGGTTTCGTCTGACAGTTTTAAAAAACTGCGATTCTCGAAATCCAAATATTTTTAGATATTTCGTCTTTCCTTTACCGATTAACTTTTACGTATTCTTCGAATTTTCGAAAAACTGAAAAACACTTTTTGGCGTTAAGTGTTTTCCTTCACGTTTTACCCGAACGTAGCTAAATGAATGAAAAATACATAACATTACTTTTCGACATTTTTATTTCGTCCGATTTCTGGACATTTTTTGAGAAAAACTATTATTGGCTTACTTAACTTTTCATGATATATTATCGTCAAATCTTTCGACGGAATGTCATTTCGACATACTGAACTCTCGAAAAGGTTAGGTTATTCAAACCCTAACCCTTAGGTTTCGTCAGGTGAATAGTGCCTATTTCGTCTTTTTCCCCAGAAATATTTTTGTTCCAGGAAAATTTTCATGTTTGTCTTGAAAATTCTTAATCGCTTAGTCTAGCTCGTAACCAGAATCCTCCCGACTTATAATCATCCTAGGTTCTAGAACGATTATTAAACACATAGCACATAATATATTCATAAAAATTCATTTTATTAATAACTAATTCTTTAAACTTAAATTCTAGACAATCCTAATTTCTGGGTCGTTACAGCGCCCTAAGGTCTTAATGGTCTGGGAGTCGTTGGTCGAAAGCTCGTTAAGGTAGCATTGAAAAACCTAAGGGAATAAGACATTGCATAGTTATGTGTATATAAACCCAAAAAAAAATGAATAAAACGGGAAATAAGAGCAAAAAGCCCCCGTAGATGAAAAATGAAGCATAAGTATCCCATGTTAACCCTCTATATTAATAATTGTTTGATTTTAGTTGGATCTAGCTTGTTTTTGGATTTCTTGAGTTTACACTATATGATGCCTTCGAAGAGACTTGTTATGTGTTAAATTTTATTTTATATTATTTAATATTGTTGTGGAGCACACACTGTGACGCCCCCAAAATAGGTATACACCACCCATTTTGAGTCGCCAAACACATGGTATAGAAACAACTACAACTTTATTAATATAATTATCGTGCAAAATACGACAACTCATAAACTGTGAGTTTAAATACAAATGTTGTGTTCTAGACAATATCCACACTCAAATAAGTCCTCATTACAATTATTGAGATACTATTTTACAAAATAGTGAGGACTACTATAATAACTGCTTTGGAACATCACTTCACACCCCGACTACTCCCCACTATATTCTTGCTTCCTGAGAAGAAAAATGGAAAAAAAAGGAAAAGGGTGAGCTCAACTAGCTCAGTAAAGAACATTATGACTAAGATAATATAGAACAAATTATCGTTAGTCCTCAACAGGGAAAAATATGATAGAATATAATAGTCAACAAATTTCAGATCAATATTCGCAGCGGAAATAACAATTCATTAGAAGAGTTACGTAGAAAATGAAATCTATTATCTTCTATGATTTTAAAAGTCCATCATCAATATTTTATCCATATAACATTAATCAATATACATCTTAAATTAAATAGTCATCTTACCACTACAGGCCAAAGATATTCATCAGTTGGTCATGTTCATCCCAACACCTGCTCGTCTTTACACTACGGCCAAAGATATTCAACAGGAAATCATTCATCTTTGCACTACAGGCCAAAGATATTCAGTTATATTATCATTTAGGATTGAGGATGATGAAAAATATTTTAAAGGAAACGAATCCAGTGAAAAAAAAGAACAAATATTAAGGATTCGTACTTTAAACAATCTAAGTTCAAAAATACTTTATAAATAACCATAGTGGAGTAGAATTCAAGAATGAAGACCAAAATATGGATACAATCAAAGCAAGTATCCATAATAGATATCTTGGACAAAAAACGAAAATTTAATTTTTCTGTGAATAGTGTCGTATTCGTGAATAGTACCGTATACGTGAATAGTTCCGTATACATAAATAGTAACCCCGACACTAAAAGATAAGAATTTCACAAGAAAAATCTTTTCAATATTCCGGCATAATGATATTGAAAGAAATAATATCATTTATATAAAAAATAGCATTCCTTACCTCAAAAAGACTGTACTTCTAACTAGAATACTAGATATAGTGCGGAAAAAACTTGCACCGTATAGCAACACTCAAAGTATCAAAATAATCACATGAATATGCTTGATAATATAGAGAGAGAAAATTTTAGTTTCTGGTGTGCTTTTCAATTCTAATCTAAGCACCCTATTTATAGGAAAATGCTTAGAACACCAAGCAGAAAATTAATAAAATATTATTATTTTTTAATAAATTTCCTACGCACACCAAAGACATCTGATTTCAGCAATTAACATGTGCAAGTGGGGCCCACCAAATGGAAAAAACATTTTTCTAAAAAAACATTTTAAACTCCAAAAATCAATTATTCCGGAACTTCAATAACTCATAATAAATAGCCCTTTTATTAGAAAAATTCAAATCTTATGTTCATTCCATAGGAAATTCAATTCTCTACAACTTTGTAAGTTTAAGTTTTTCCAAATTCCAAACAAAAATTGACCGAAATCCACATACGGACGATTTTACAGGCTATAATCAAATTTCAGTCAAGAAGTGGGGTCCACAAACATGAAAAATATGTTTTAAATATTTTTAGTAACAAAATTACTCTTCCTCGTTTATTCATATATCCCACATTCATTGTAAAAATATCACCATTATTTTATTATTATAATATAATAATATATTTAAATGAACTATTTTATCAGAAAAGATAAAATATCAATTTTCAACAATTGTCACATTAAAAATTTTATTCATCTATATCCACATAAAATGAATATTTTCCTTATCATATAAATCAATAATTAATTATTCACAAATAATATTACATAATCATAATACTGACAACCAAGGTCGTTCCCAGGAAAGAGGGGGCTTTCCAATAAGGATTTCTCCTTACTGGCGCGCAATTAGGTGACCAAACCTCTCCTTAGACAGAACTTTCTAGACATTGCCAATAATACTATCTAATATTATTATTCAAATAATATGAATTATTGATCTGATAATGGAAAATACTGTGTAGTGACAATTATTGAAACAACAATAATATAAAATATCAACGTAGCAATTATGGAATCAATAAAATAAAATATTGAACAGTTGTTGACTTATGTCACACTCCATGTTTTGATGATGACCATATTTGTTCACTAATCATGTTATATAACATTTCAGGAACATCAAGGAAGAAGGTCCAAAGTCAAGATGTCTTTGAAGAAAGAAAAGCAAATTTGAGTCCTAGGAATATATGTAAGATCTTAGCATTTATTACTTTCCAAAATAAGGCTCTAGGACATGTTCATTGCATATATAATCGCATTCATATTTGATGACACATGTTAATTAACTAGCTCATAATATGCATGGCCAAAATTGCTCTACATAAAGAATCAAATCTTGTTAAACAAACATATACGGTAGAGCAAGAAATGGGGTAAAAAATAAATTACCATAAGTTATGCATTAAATCCCTCCATCAATCTAAGTTCACGATTAAGATAACTATGGGGTAGCAGGAGTCATACATCGTAATTTTATCCCACGATTCAAGGAATCTAATTGGGTGTCTCCAACGGACCAATATATGGTAAGATATATGGACACCAGCCAGCAGATATTGAATGGTAAGCACAAAACATGACATCATAGATCATGCTTCATAAATTATGTTGCACAAATAATGCGTCATAAATCAAGGGTCTTAACTCTAGGCAATTAATTAAGGTAACTAGTTGATTGAATAAACTACCATATGTTTTACACTCATAGCAGGAATCATGTGCCATAATCTTGTCTCATGATTTGAGAAATCTTATTGGTTGATTCTAACGGTCCAATGTATGTTAAGAAAAATGGAAACCTGTCTGCAAGTGTTTATGGTAATACTGAGTAATGACTTCTGGCTTTTTAGAAACTGGGACTGTAGAAATCTGCAACAGGCATATCTCCCATGTGATGGAAATCAATTAGCCTTAAATTACTGATAGCATGATATCTCAGAAAATGGAATCTCGGTAATGGAAATTGAGCTGTGTATATCATAATTGACATAGAACTGCAAGATTTGTGCAAAGTGTTTTTAAACGTGCATATTCAGCAGCAAAACTTTTTAACGGAAATATTCTAGAGTGGTCTATATAAACTGAGCTCTTTAACATATTCAAATACGAAAAACAAATACAGTATCTTAGAAGCATAAGAGTTACAAAATTGTTTTTCACTGTGATTGGCATTGATTGCATTAAGAACAGAGTTTCAGCTACGAAGAACATATAGAACATATTCTGGTAATATTCTTCTTGCATATCATTTCATTCCATACTAGAGCCTTGAGTTGGTAAGTGATATATTGCTTGATCATTAGACCTCTAGTGTGTATTTTAATTTTCCTTATCTCAATCAATATTTTATTGTATATAATCCTGTTTGGATTGGTAATGTAATGCCCCGAAATCCGGTCTATCTTCACACCCGAATTTCGTACGTCACGAGTACATCATTCATCCAAACATACATCATTATATACTGAAATATAATGACATACATTCTAAATTCCAAGGTTCTAAAACCTTATAACCTTTCTCATTACAAATAATGATAATTACATTATTCCTTTCATCTTACAAGAGTGACTTTTATCCACCACCAAGGATACATAACAGTTTATTAAACTAGTCTATAGTTTAATTTTCATCTTTCTACATTACAAGTCTTCACTTGATCTTCTCGCTCATTTACATTCTGAATGGCACTTCATCTGGATACCGTCAGCTTAATCTTTACGGGATCCTTAAATTCGTCTAAACATCGTTCACTGAAAAAAAAAAATCATTTAAAGCAAGTGTTAGCATTCAATTGCTCAACAAGTCATAGCAGTTGAACAAACAACTTTAAGAGTTTAACATTCCTTTGGAACTTCGATAACCGAATAAAGGTTATGAAACAACTTGAACAATAGGAATAATTTCGATTCCTATCATTTTAAAACATTAGTCACATTCACTTTGAAATACTTTCATTCTCTACTCTCTTTCATATACATTCTATCTGGCTAGAATCAATAACACAGACTTAACAATAACGGTTCATGTATAAACAGAACATTCTCATATTGAACAGTTCAATCATAAAACAGTTCATATCATAGAAACACCGAAGTGTTCACATTATGGCACAAGGCCTCATACACTCTACCACCTTTCACAAATATCATACATTTGCACATAGACAGAACTTCTCAAGTTCAACATCTGAGAAGTTTTAGAAACTAGCATTCATTTAAAATATGAATGAAGTTAGGAAACTTGCCTTACGCACAGCTACAGCTTACTCTGAACTGCTCATTCCAATCCCTATAACATATAAGGAAATAACACATGCACCAATTAGTCATATACTTGATTTACGCATTGGTTTACTTAACTTTACTTCTTAAGGTTCGCGTTCTTGCAATATAATTTTACGTGACTAACTTTCATTACCTGTTTACGGCTTCATGACATACAAAGATATCTTACTCAAAACGTTCATCATCTTTGATGATTCGCATTCTTATCTTCTTCTTATAACTTCTCTAGGACTCAGCACACATCGCTTCTCTACTAGTAGTCACAACTAACAAACAAGTTCCCGTCTCATCTACACTACCATCACAGTGAGTTAGATCGGTTGCCTGTTTTATATATACCTTCGCTCTCTGAAGGAATTGTTTAGCCCAACTCCTATATGTCAACCATCAAAGGTTATGATTATACTGCAACCTAAATTTATCTTAACTTATACGAACTATTCAACTATAATGTTTGTTAAGTCAATTTCTTATTCCTTATGGCTTTTTGGCAAGTAATTGTCATACCTCAGGACTCATTCTTATCCGACTCACATTCGTCTTTCATTAATCTTATTAATGTTCTATACAACTTTCTCGATACCATTCATATCTTACTTACTAGCTTCGTCAACGTCTATGTCATACAACCAGGGTATACTTAGCACGTTCGTCCAACGCGAATACGATTCACGAGGATTATTTACGTAGTCAACGTTCACGTTGCTCATCTCTTAACCTCTCATTCAACCTTTACTCAAGGTTTTAATCACTTTCAATCGTTATACAACCCATGAACCCCATGTTCAATATTCTTTCTGAATGTCGAAGCCATACCACTCGTTGTATGCTAAGACCGATTAGTTTATTATAAAAACGTTGCATTCACAGTGTCTATACGTTTTACACTTATCTCTCATTACCACAACATAACATCGAAATGTTATTCATTACTTTTGTCACTTAACGTCTAAGGAATCACAATCATAGCAATCCCTCACGTTCGTTTATTGCGACTCTAGTCCCTGGATATCGGTTCTATAACCCGCGTCCACCTTCTTTTAATCTCGTTTAATCTTTTAGTTCAACCTTCATTCATGGTTTAACTCACCTGATTAAGTGTTACATTAGTTGAACATTATGTTCTTATTTCTTTCTTGCGCATCCCCCAGTACTTGAGCAGTAAAAATCTCATTTCTGGGCATTGCCCTGCACCAGCGCTGCGGCGCCACTCTCTTCATTAAGACTCATGCTGCGGCGCGAGTTAGTAATATCTGAATCTTTGGTCTGGTGCTGCAGCACCACCTAACAAGGCATGGCTGGCGCCGCGGCGCCAAGCCCTTCCTCTAAATTTTTTTTCTAAGTGTTAACTTCATTTTGAGACGCTTACTATCCAATCTCATAACTTCTTCATTATAACTCGGAACGAGGTCGTTCCAAAGTCATTCTCTTCCTATCTTACGTACTTCAATCTCCCTCAGACAGAACTTCATTCTGAATCCGTTAACATGCCATTTGATTGGCTTAATCTTCGCCCTTCGTTCGTTTTATGTTTTTAACGCTCTTCGTTCGTCCGTAATTCGGTCATCCGAACTCAGAACTCAGTTCGTTCTTGAGTCTATGACTCATGTTTTATACATTCTCTTACATTCTTATGAAACCCTACACGTTCGGTTTCATTTACTAACTTTCTAATTATCGTTTGTCTTTTATAAAATTTTCACCATAACTTCGTTATAGCTAAGTTTTAATCCGTTCTTCATGAACGTTTCTACCGTTCCTAACCAAGCAATAAGCATATAACTTATACGCAATGGTTTTAAACTTGTCCATCAACAACAATTATACTATGATGGTTTTAAATTTGTCCATCAACAACGTTTTTTGTGGTCTTCGTGTTATTCGTCCGTTCTTCATTTTTAATCGATATTTTGGATTACAATTTTACTTTTTCTTGAAATTTGATGTTATAGAACATCATTCCTTACTTATTTAACCTAATCATTTATAAAATTCATTCGGATCGTTCAAAATCCTTACGAATCTTATACTTCCTTAAGAAATTTATAAAATAAACTTCTAATTCTTATTTCTTCATTTTCTTACGATTTCAACCATATGAATTCATTCTTAATATCTTTTACTCCTTATTTTCATTAAGTTATGTTTTTGAACATAAAACTTAAAGAAAATTTCTAAGAGACTAGGTTTCGAATTACCTTTCTCCTTTGATCTCCTTTCGTCGGACAAAGTTTGCTCACGAGCCAACTTTTCCTAATCCTTTTCTCTTCTTCCTCCCATCTGAACTCTATCTCTCTCTCTCTCTCAAAGTGTAGGATTTTCAAGAATCCAAACAAATGAGCTTAAGCTTCCTATTTATAGATTTTCAAGGTTAGGGGCAAAATAGTCATTTTGCCCCTAAAAACACTATTCATACCTTCTTACTTCCACCTCCTTACTATTCACGAAACTTAGCCTATAAGTTTCGTGGTTCCGTCTTTTGTGTTTTGTCCGACCGTTTTAAAAACTGCGATTCTCGGAATCCAAATATTTTTGGATATTTAGTCTATCCTTTACCGATTAACTTTTACGTATTCTTCGAATTTTCGAAAAACTGAAAAAAAAAAAATTGATGTCAAGCGTTTTCCTTCACATTTTCCCTAACGTAGTTAAACGAATGAAAAGTACATAACAGTACTTTTCGTCGTTTTTATTTTATCCGATTTTTGAACGTTTTTCGAGAAAAACTTTTATCAGCTTACTTAGCTTTTCACGATATATTATCGTCAAATCTTTCGACGGAATGTCATTTTGACATACCGAACTCTCAGAAAGGCTTAGGTTATTCAAACCCTAACCCTTAAGGTTTCATCGGGTGAATAGTGCCTATTTCATCTTTTTCCCTGGAAATATTTTGTTCCCGGAAAAATTTTATTTTCGTCTTGAAAATTCTTACTCGTTCAGTCTAGCTCGTAGCCAGAATCCTCCCGATTTATAATCATTCTAGGTTATAGAATGATTAATAAACACATAGCATAGAATAGTATTAATAAAAATTCATTTTATTAAAAAATAATTCTTTAACTCTTAATTCTGGACAATCCGAATTTTTGGGTTGTCACAGGTAACTCATTACAGTCAAGTTTAAGGGAAGCATAGGTGCTTAAGAGTGCATAGGTTCACATGGAACAAAGGTGTTCGAATTGCAAGAACTTGTATTGTAATTGGAAGAATTTAATAAAAGTGAGTCTCCAATACTAGTTGGTATTGGACGTGGACTAAGTTACTATTCTAGAGGGTAGTAGTTAAACCATGTAAAAATTCTGGTGTTTATGTGATTACATTCTGTCCCTTAATATTCTGCTATCTATCCAGCTGCCTGCATTCTATACCAGTAAATTGATTGAATCAAAATCCTGATTTTATAATCC
Source organism: Panax japonicus (assembly GCA_020205505.1). Lineage (NCBI taxonomy): Eukaryota > Viridiplantae > Streptophyta > Magnoliopsida > Apiales > Araliaceae > Panax > Panax japonicus. Next base: position 29,479,246 of record CM035102.1, read on the forward strand.
AGCTTGCTACATTCAGAGGAATTTTTATTAGTAACAAAAGTTGGACATAGTTTGTGCCTACACTTATTCAACCCCCCTTCTAAGTGTACCTATTTAAATTTCATTTGGTATCAAAGCTTGGCTCTACTTATCTTGGTCTTAAAGGTGACTTGTAGGGAAAGATTCTGACATGGCACAACTTGGACACTCTCATCACGAAGGTCAATCAACAAACCGACCTCCACTACTCTTTGGGACAGAGAATTATAATTTATGGAAATTTCGGATGAGGATATATCTCAAGCGAGACCCATGGGAATGGTGGGTGGTAGAAAATGGACCAGTAATCCCATGGAAAGATGATGACGCTCCAAAAACACTACTCGAAACGGACTCAACCGAAACATACATGGTGTCATATGATTCAAAAGCAATGAACACTCTTCTCAATGGCAGTGGTGTAATCCAAAATAGATAAAGTTTCTTCATGCAACACATCAAAGGAGATATGGGATACTTTAGTGGTAAGTCACGAAGGAACTTCCAAAGTAAGAGAAGTTAAGCTAAGTATGCTAATGCATGACTATGAAATGTTCAAACTGGAAAGAGATAAAATAATCAAAATGGCTCAAGCACGGTTTCTAGTACTTATAAATTCCTTAAAGTTGCTCGACAAGTCAATACCACAAAGAAAAATCAATCGTAAGCTACTTCGGGCTATGCCCAAAAGGTTTGTATCCAAAATTACTACTCTTCAAGATTTTGTAAATATCTCTTCTATGGATACATTAACTCTCTTTGGTGAACTAGAAGAGTATGAACATCAATTGAAAAGATATGATGACGAGGAAGAAATTCCTCGAAAGAAAGTAATAGCTCTAAATGCAGGAATTGAAGAAGAACTTGAAAACAACTCGGATGATAAAATAGCCATGATGTCAAGGAGACTTAAGGGACTACTTCAAAGAAAGAATCAAAGGAAAAATACATTCAACTCTAACAAACACAAAGCCTAGCAAACCGAAGAAACCTGCTTCGAGTGCGGACGACCAGGTCACTTCAAAAAGGACTGCTTCCAGCTCAAGAGCAAGGGAAAACAAGGAAATAAGGAATTCAAAAAACATAAAGCATTTCTAACATGGAGCGATGATGAAGAATCTGAAGTGGAAATAGATTCAAATGATGAACTGGCTCAAATATGCTTCATGGGACTTGAAGGTGAATCCAGTGAGGTACCAATTTCTAATGTTATTTTAAAACAAGAAAATGAAAAATTAAAAGAAAAAAATATATACTTAAAAGATCTAGTAAACAGGCTAATGGGTGAAGTGGAAGCATTGATAGATGAAAAGAAAGAGTTAGAAAGAGTAACACACACAAATGAGGAAAAAACATTAGCAGCGAAAAACGATTATTTAGATAATTATAATAAAATATTGTTCAACAAGGTAAAACAACTAAATAATGAAGTTGAAAAATTAACACATGAGATAAAGATGAGAGATGTGTGTATTGATGCATTTGGTGATGAATCGATTAATAAAACCCCTCCAACTAATGAACTGCAAAAGGAAATAGAGTTATTAAAAACCTCTTTAGCTAAATTTGTACATGGGGAAGAAAATCTAAATGTCATGCTAGGAATACAAAGACCCAGTTATGATAAACAAGGCATAGGATATAATCCAACACATAGAAAGGAAACTGAAATGCTCAAATCTAAATCATCATTTAAATTAAATTATTACACACCTTTTACTACTTGCAAAAATTGTGGCATTAAGGGACATCTAGAAATAAGCTGCTCAAGAAAGAAAAATAACAATCGAAGTAAAGTTGTATGGGTAAAGAAAAGTGATTTGATTTTAACTAACACAAGTGGACCCAAAAAGTTAAATTGTATCTCTCTCATACAGGTGTGTTTCAAAGCCAAAGTATCCTCTCAAAAGTGGATTCTTAACAGCAGATGTTCACGTCACATGACGGGTGACAAATCTAAGTTCGTGGAATTGAATGTCAAAAAGAAATATGGAACTGTCACATTCGGCGATAATCGGTCATACGAAATAATCGGGAAAGGAAAAATCGGCAATGGTAAGGTTAACATTAATAATGTTCGTCTTGTTAACTGTGACGCCCCCAAAATAGGTATACACCACCCATTCTGAGTAGCCAAATACATGGTACAAAAAGCAAACTACAACTTCAATAATACAATTGTCGTACAAAATACTATAACAAATAATGTGAGTTTAAATACAAATATTGTCTTCTAGACAATATCCACACCCAAATAAGTCCTCATTACAATTATTCATACACTATTTTATAGAAATAGTGAGGACAGCTAAAACATCTTTCTAGAACCATCACTCCATACCCCGACTCGATCCTGCAATGTTCTCACCTCTTTAGAAGAAAATGGAACAAAAAGGAAAATGGTGAGCTCAACTAGCCCAGTAAAGAATATTATGACTAAGATAATATACAACAAATTATCATTAGTCTTCAATAGGAAAAAATATGATAGAATACAATAGACAATAAATTTTAGATCAACAACTGCAGCGGAAACAACAATCCATTAGAAGAGTCACGTAGAGAATGAATTCTACTATCTTCTAAGATTTAAAAGTTCATCATCAATATTTTATCCCTATAGCAACAATCAATATAAATCTTTAATCAAATATTCATCTTTGCACTACAGGCCAAAGATATTCATTTGTTTCACCAGTTGGTCATGCTCATCTCAACACCTGTTCATCTTTACACTAAGGGCCAAAGATATTCATCAGTTAATCATTTATCTTTGCACTACAGGCCAAAGATATTCAGTAATATCATCATTTAGGACTGGGGATGATGAAAAATAATTTAAATAAAACGAATTCAGTGAGACAGAAGAACAAATATTAGGGATTCGCATAACAATTTATTCAAGATCAATAATACTTCATAATAACCAATTGTTAAACAGAACTCAAAATAAAGATCAAAACATGGATACAATCAAAGATAGTAACCATAATAGACATATTTGACAAAAAGAAGAAAATTTCATTTTTCGGTGAATAGTGTTGTATTCGTGAATAGTGCCGTATACATGAATAGTGTCGTATATGTGAATAGTAACTCTGACACAAAAATGTTCCAAATTTCATTAAAAAGTTCACCAATATTTTGGCATAATGATATTGAAGAAAATAATATCCTTTAAGAAGAAAATAACATCTCTTACCTCAAAATAACGGCACTTCTGATCGGAATATCGGATATAGAGCCGAAGGAAACTTGTACTGAACAACAACTCTCAAAGTATCAAAATACTCACAAAATACGCTTGATAATCTAGAGAGAAAGAAAACTAGTTTCTGGTGTAATTTTCAATTCTAACCTAAGCGTCTATTTATAGGAAAATGCTAGAATGTCATAGGAAACTAAATAATAAATTAATATTATTTCATTTCTTCTTTTCTACGCATGCTTCTTTACTAAGATCAGCCACCAACCATCTTTGAACAAAATTTAGCAGCCCACATGTGTAAAACAAAAGTGGGTCCCACTCCTAATTTAATAAAAATCATTTTATTTTCCAAAACTTCAATAATTCATAGAAAATAGCCCGTTTATCAGAAAAATATGAATTTTATATCCATTCCACATGAAATCAAATTCTCTACAACTTTACAGAATAAAGTTTTTCCAAATTCCCAACAGAAAATATCCGAAATCCATAAACTGATGATTTTTAATACCTTCATTCTGACAAAATACTGATAAAACACCTCAGCATTAATTCCTTCATTTATAACCACATAAAATAAATAAATCCATCATTTATATCCACATAAAATAAATATTTCCTTATCATATAAATAATTAATTAATTATTCACAAATAATATTACAGAATTATAATTATGACAACCAGGCAGTTCCCAGGAAAGAGTGGGCTTTCCAATAAGGATTTCTCCTTACTGGCGCACAATTAGGTGACCAAACCTCTCCTTAGACAGAACTTTCTAGACATTGCCAATAATATTATCTAATAATAATATTCAAATAATATTAATTATTGATCAGATAATGGGAAATACTGTGTAGTGACAATTATTGAAATAATAATAATATAAAATATCAACGCAGCAATTATTGAATCAATAAAATAAAATATTGAACAGTAACTACTGTAACAATTATTGAGTAGTGTCTTCTTACGTAAGAATCAATAATTCAACAATACTGTGCAATACCGTGTGCTAGTATGCAACCACGCGTATTACTGTAATTTAACCACTAGGTATTCCAACAGTGTTAACGGTAACAACTACGTCGTTATTTATAAAAACTCATACTTTGTCATTTTCTTCATCCAACAATTATTTTGTTATGGAGCCCACAATTGACTGCGCCGTCGTACGGATATTCCCGACAAAAAGAATATTTCACGACCAAACGAATATTCCCCGACAAAAGGAATATTTTATAACCACTTGCTTATTTTGTAAAATTTGCACATTTTACCCATAACTAAAGCATTATATCAAATTAATCCTTATTAATTTAGAATAATGAATAGAGGAAAATTTAATTTTATTTATAATAATTTGGGGTCTTCCAACCTCCTCTCCTTATAAAATTTCATCCTCGAAATTGACGTACGTACCCGGTGTTTCGAACAAGTGAGGGTACCTCGCTTTCATTTCTGATTCCAACTCCTAGGTCATTTTTTCAATAGCATGGTTCCTCCATAAATCCTTAACTTGTGGTATAACCTTGGTGCATAGGAAATGCTCTTTCCTATCCAAGATATTAACAGGTACCTCCTCGTACGTTAAATCTTCGGCTATCTCGTCTAGTTCTAACTCAAAAATATGGTTCGGGTCTTTCACATATTTACGAAGCATAGATATGTGAAAAACATTATGAACACGAGACATATTTGGAGGTAATACGAGTCTATAGGCCACATTTTCTATTCGGTCAAGAATCTTAAATGGATCAACAAATCGTGGATTGAGCTTTCTTCTCTTCCCAAATCTTGTAACTCCCTTCCATGGAGCAATACATAACAGTACATGATCTCCAATATTAAATTCCACGTCCTTTCGATGAAGATCAGCATAACTCTTTTGTCGATCCTGTGAGGTTTGAATACGTTGTCGAATCATTTGGATCTTTTCTGTAGTCATGCGTACTAATTCTGGTCCCAACAACATTGCTTCTCCCACCTCGTCCCAGCATACTGGAGAACGACACTTTCGTCCATACAATGCCTCGAATGGAGTCATGCCTATACTTGCTTGATAACTGTTGTTATAGGAGAATTCCACCAGTGGCAAGTACTTATCCCAACTTCCTTTGAAATCTAGGACACAGAGTCTTAATAGATCTTCAAGGGTTTGAATAGTCCTATACGATTACCCGTCCGTTTGAGGATGGTATGCTGAACTGAATCGTAAATCCGTGCCCATAGCTTTCTGCAAGCTAACCCAAAATCTTGAAGTGAATCCTGGGTCACGATCCGAAACTATGGATACTGGCATGCCATGCAATCTCACAATCTCATTCACGTACATACTAGCATGACATTCAAGGGAATAAGTTTCTCGTATAGGTAAGAAATGAGCAGACTTGGTTAATCTATCAACAATAACCCAAATCGCATCTATGCCTTGAGAAACTTTGGGAAGACCGATAACAAAATCCATGGTAATGTGTTCCCACTTCCATTTCAGAATCTCAAGTGATTGCAATGGACCCTTTGGCACTTGATGCTCCGCCTTTACACGTTGACAGGTTAAACATCTCGAGATAAACTCCGTGATCTCTCTCTTCATATTGTTCCACTAAAATGTATGTCGAATATCATGATACATTTTGGTACTCCCGGGATGGATTGCAAACGGGGTGTTGTGTGCCTCCATCATGATTCTATGCTTCAAGTCGGAATCGTTAGCAACACAAAGTTTAGAGTTGAATCAAAGTATTCCTTCTTCATCAATTCTTGCTTTTGGAATAGCACCTTCTTGCACTTTCTTCTTCATACGCATCAGCCCCAGGTCCGTAGCTTGAATAACTTTAACTTTATCGATTAAAGTCGGTTCTACTCGTATATTCGTCATCATCACGTGGGTCCCTAGAGTCTTTAATTCTATCTCCATCCTTTTCAAGTCATACAAAATGGGCCTTTGCGTTGACAATATCGCACTCGTACTCGCATATGATCTTCTACTCAATGCGTCAGCTACTACGTTCACTTTTTCAGGATGATATTGAATAGTGTGATCGTAATCTTTCAAAAGCTCAAGCCAACGTCGTTGCCGTATATTGAGTTCTTTTTGGGTGAAGAAATATTTGAGGCTTTTATGGTCCGTATAAATCTCCACTTTCTCCCCATACAAGTAGTGTCTCCATATCTTCAACGCGAAAACGACTGCTGCCAACTCTAGATCATGAGTAGGTTAATTCCTCTCATATTCTTTGAGTTGTCACGAGGCATAGGCTATGACTTTCCCATGTTGCATGAGAACACATCCTAACACTTTGCCTGACACATCGCTGTAGATAACAAATCCATCCGAACCAGATGGTATTGCCAGAACAGGTGCCGAAATGAGTCTCCTCTTGAGCTCTTGGAAACTCTTCTCGCATTCCTCGCTCCATACAAATTTGTATCTTTCTGAGTCAGCTGAGTTAACGGAGTAGTGATTCGAGAAAATCCTTCCACGAATCTCCGATAATAACCAGCTAAGCCAAGAAAGCTGCGTCTTTCGGTCACCAACTTTGGTTGCCCCCAACTTTGTATTGCTTCAATCTTCGTTGGGTCAACAGATACTCAATGTTTTGACACCACGTGCCCAAGGAATGCAACTTCTTCAAGCCAGAACTCACATTTCTTCAGCTTGGCATATAGCTTATTTTCACGAAGCCTTTCAAGTATCAGCTTCAAATGGTGCTCATGATCTTCACGGCTTTTGGAATAGATGAGGATGTCATCAATAAAGACAACAACGAACTAATCCAAATATTCTTTGAATACTCGGTTCATCATATCCATGAAAGCAGCAGGAGCATTAGTCAATCCAAAAGACATGACTAAGAATTCATAATGCCCGTACCGAGTTCTGAAGGCAGTCTTTGGAATATCCTCAGTTTTAATCTTCAGCTGATGATATCTAGAACGAATATCGATCTTTGAAAAGAATTGTGCTCCTTGTAACTAGTCAAACAGGTCACCAATGCGAGGTGGCGGATGCCTATTCTTGATGGTGACATGGTTTAATTCTCAGTAGTCAATACAAAGTCGCATACTCCCGTCTTTCTTCTTTACAAATAAAACAGGAGCACTCCAAGGAAATGTACTAGGATGAATGAAATCGATGTCTAACAATTCCTGTAGTTGGACTTTTAACTCCTGAAGTTCAATAGAAGCCATTCGATATGGGGTTTTAGAAATGGACTTTGTACCCGGTTCAAGGTCAATAAAGAATTCAACATCATGTTCTGGGGGTAGACCGGGTAGTTCTTCAGGAAATACATCAGGAAATTCTCTAACAACAGAAATATTATCCAAATCTGACTTGTCTTTATTCAAATCCATAACATGGGCTAAGAAAGCTTGACATCCGTTTTTCAATAAATGAATATCTTTGTGGCTTGATATGATAGTAACTAATTTTAGTGGTTTAGTTGTTTGAATTCGTATGACAGGTTGGTTAGGAATATGAAAATTAACAACCTTACGAAAACAATCAATTTTGGCATGATGAGTGGTTAACCAATAAATTCCTAAAATCACATCAAAAGCAAGTATCTTTAAAGTGATAAGATCAACAGGTAATGTGATAGTGCCAACTTGGATCAAGCAAGATTTATAAACTATAGATGTAACGAAGGTTACACCCAACGGAGTTTCAACAGATAAGTTAAAGTCCAATTTCCCCGGAGTCAAGTTTAAACGTTGAGCACAAGCATGAGAGATAAAAGAATGGGTAGAACCGGTATCTAGTAAGGTATAAACTTTGCAAGAATTCAAGATTAGCTTACCCGTGATCACCTCGTTCGAGTTCCTCGCGTTTTGGCCAGTTACGACAAACGCACTTCCAGGAACCGCTGATTTTGACTTATCCGGGACAGCCTTTGGAGTCATCATCCCTGCTGAACTTGGTTTTTGCTACAGAGCAGTTTCGAGCTATATGACCCTCCTTTCCACAGTTATAACATACCTTGGATTGTTGTGGATAGTTTGGGCTGATATGTCCCTCTTTCCCGCATTTATAACATCTAACTGGCGCTCGATCTCCTCCCCTAGAATTTGTTGTTAGTGCTGGTGCTGATGCTGATGTCTTCCCGTCATTGTTGAATCTCCTCTTTCTGAAATTTCCACTTATCGCACCTCTCCTATTATCATGGCCACGATTACCACCCGAGTGGTTACCGCCTTTGTCCGTATTTTTCCCTCCTCGTTGGTTATCATCACTCTGATGACTGTTGTCACCGGTATGACCCTGGTTGTGGTCCCTCGGTTGAGTATACTCACTATCTTGCTCTAATAATTGATCTCTATTGACAACATCTGAATACTGAGAAAATTTATGAGAGATAAGGTATTGACGAATCTCGGGTTTTAGACCTCTTAGAAACATTCGCGTCATACGTTCCTCATTCTCTACCAAATGAGGTGCAAACCTGGATAACTCTGTGAACTTTTCCTCGTACTGAGACACCGTCATGTTGTTCTACTCCAGTCTAATAAACTCTACCTCCTTCATATGACGAATACTTTCAGGAAAGTACTTGTCATTGAACAATTTCTGAAATCTTTCTCAAGAAATGTTGAGTGCGGCTGGCTGGGTACGCTTCACAGATTCCCACCAGTAATCTGCCTCTCCACGGAACATAAAGGTGGCGAATGGAACCTTCTGTTCCTCCGTGCATCCCAAGACATCGAATATCTTGGTAATTTGCTTGACCCATGTTTCCGCCTTAATCGGATCGGGCTTTCCCAAGAAATCTGGTGGTCCCAACTCCTTGAACTACTTAGCTATGAGAGACCGCGCGTTGCCATCACTTCCACCTGTATTTTGTACACGAGTCTGCCTCGTCTAATTTTGCATGAACTGCAAAAAGCTCCTAATCATTCCATCATTCATCGTTTGCCCGGTAGTGTTGTTTACAGGAGGAATATTGTCTTCCTGTTGCAAGTTCTCCTGGTTTGTGACTAAAGGTTGTTCCACAGTCTCATACACTCCATTGTTAACGTTCTCAGCAGCTATTCTTAAATACTGCCATAAAACAAGGGTTAATTAAATAAATTAACATATCACATAATATCCCTATATTATGACCAACCAACAAATAAGCTTAGATAGGACACACTAACGAAGGATTTACTCATCTCTCCCCTCCTAGTTCTATTCCCCGATCTCCGCCAGAGACCATATCCCTAAGCTTTGATACCAACTGTGACGCCCCCAAAATAGCTATACAACACCCATTCTAAGTCGCCAAATACACGGTACAAAAAACAAAGTACAACTTCAATAATACAATTGTCGTGCAAAATACGACAACACATAATGTGAGTTTAAATACAAATATTGTCTTCTAGACAATATCCACACCCAAATAAGTCCTCATTACAATTATTCATACACTATTTTACAGAAATATTGAGGAAAGCTAAAACATCTTTCTAGAACCATCACTCCATACCCCGACTTGATCCTGCTATGTTCTCACCTCCTGAGAAGAAAATGGAACAAAAAGGAAAAGGGTGAGCTTAACTAGCCCAGTAAAGAATATTATGACTAAGATAATATACAACATATTATCATTAGTCTTCAACAGGAAAAAAATTTGATAGAATACAATAGACAATAAATTTTAGATCAACAACTGCAGCGGAAACAATAATCCATTAGAAGAGTCACGTAGAGAATGAATTCTACTATCTTCTAAGATTTAAAAGTACATCATCAATATTTTATCCCTGTAACAACAATCAATATATAACTTTAATCAAATATTCATCTTTGCACTACAGGCCAAAGATATTCATTTGTTTCACTAGTTAGTCATCCTCATCTCAACACTTGTTCATCTTTGCACTACGGGCCAAAGATATTCATCAGTTAATCATTCATCTTTGCACTACAGGCCAAAGATATTCAGTAATATCAACATTTAGGACTGAGGATGATGAAAAATAATTTAAAGAAAACGAATCCAGTGAGACAAAAGAACAAATATTAGGCATCCGTATAACAGTTTATCCAAGATCAATAATACTTCATAACAACCAATTATGAAACAGAATTCAAAATAAAGATCAAAACATGGATACAATCAAAGATATTAACCATAATAGACATCTTGGACAAAAAGAAGAAAATTTCATTTTTCGGTGAATAGTGCCGTATTCGTGAATACTGTCGTATACGTGAATAGTGCCATATACGTTAATAGTAACTCCGACACAAAAAGTTTCAAATTTGATTAAAAAGTTCACCAAAATTTCGGCAGAATGATATTGAAGAAAATAATATCATTTATGAAAAAAATAACATCCCTCACCTCAAAATAACGGTACTTCTGATCGGAATATCGGATATAGAGCCGAAGGAAACTTGTACCGAACAGCAACTCTCAAAATATCAAAATACTCACAAAATACGCTCGATAATCTAGAGAGAAAGAAAACTTGTTTCTGGTGTGATTTTCAATTCTAACATAAGCATCTATTTATAGGAAAATGCTAGAACGTCATAGGAGACTAAATAATAAATTAATTTATTTCATTTCTTCTTTTCTACGCATGCTTCTTTACCAAGATCAGCCGCCCGCCATCTTTGAACAAAATTTAGCAGCCCACATGTGTAAAACAAAGTGGGTCCCACTCGTAATTTAATAAAAATCATTTTATTTTCCAAAACTACAATAATTCATAGAAAATATCCCGTTTATCAAAAAAATATAAATTTTATGTCCATTCCACACGAAATCGAATTCTCCACAACTTTGCAGAAGAAAGTTTTTCCAAATTCCCAACAAAAAATATCCGAAATCCACAAACTGATGATTTTTAATACCTCCATTCCGATAAAATACTGATAAAACACCTCAGCATTAATTCCTTCATTTATAACCACATAAAATAAATAAATACATCATTCATATCCACATATAATAAATATTTCCTTATCATATAAATCAATAATTAATTATTCACAAATAATATTACAGAAATATAATTATGACAACCAGACAGTTCCCAGGAAAGAGGGGGCTATCCAATAAGGATTTCTTCTTACTGTCGCACAATTAGGTGACAAAACCTCTCCATAGACAGAAATTTCTAGACATTGCCAATAATGGTATCTAATAATATTATTCAAATAATATGAATTATTGATCTGATAATGGGAAATATTGTGCAGTGACAATTATTGAAACAACAATAATATAAAATATCAACGCAACAATTATTGAATCAACAAAATAAAATATTGAACAGTAACTACTGTAACAATTATTGAGTAATGTCTTCTTACGTACGAATCAATAATTCAATAATACTATGCAATACCGTGTGCTACTGTGCAACCACGCGTATTACTGTAATTTAACCACCAAGTATTCCAACAGTGTTAACGGTAACAACTACGTCGTTATTTATAAAAACTCATACTTTGTCGTTTTCTTCATCCGACAGTTATTCTGTTATGGAGCCCATAATTGACTGCGCTGTCGTACGGATATTTTTGACAAAAAGAATATTCCACGACCAAACGAATATTCCCCGACAAAAGGAATATTTTATAACCACTTACTTATTTTGTAAAATTTTCACATTTCACCCATAACCAAAGAATTATATCAAATTAATCCTTATTAATTTAGAATAATGAATAGAGGAAAATTTAATTTTATTTATAATAAGTTGGGGTCTTACATTAACGGTCTAGATTTCAATCTTATCATTGTTAGTCAATTAATGGATAATGGACATCAAGTAAATTTTGAGAAAGATAAATGTACAATTTCACATGGTTCTAACAATGCTGATTTAGTTGCCCCAAGAGATGGGAATATATATACTCTTAACTTTGAGCAACAGGAAGAAGAATTATGTCTCGCAACCATTCAAGATGGAGCAAATCTATGGCATAGAAGGATGGGACATGTTCACATGGACCTCATCAAAAAGTTGTTATCAAAGAACTTAGTAAAAGGATTACCCAAAATGAATTTTGAGAAGAAAGGTATATGCGAACCTTGTTAATTTGGAAAACAAGTAAGAACATCATTCACAGCCAAAAACATGTTTGATGCTAGATCATATGAAGGAATATTCATTGGCTACTCACAAAACAATAGAGCATATCGCATTTATAATGTACAAAAGATGTGTATCGAAGAATCTATACATGTCAAATTTAACGAATCTAACCATTATATTCCAAAAGAAAGAGAAGAAGATGCAGGAAATTTAGAGACTGCTGCAAATCCAGCCTACCAAATAAAGCAAAACAGTAAGATCATTGAACCAATCCAGCAAGATGGATTCGAAGAGCAGCAGGACCAAGACTCTATCCAGCAAGCTGAGAAAATCAGGAACATACCCAGCAAGCTGAAATGGACGAACAACAAGACCAAAATTCAGAAACTACTGAAGAAGCTATACATGATATTCAACTTCCAAAATCAGCATGATATATCAAAAACCATCCTCCTGGGAACATCATTGGAAACATAAATGACACAGTTATTACAAGAAGAAAAGCACAAAATATGTGTGCTTTCTCAGCATTCCTATCCCAAATTGAACCAAAGAACGCCAAAGAAGTTATACTTGATAAAAATTGGCTTCTAGCAATGCTGGAGGAACTACAATAATTTGAAAGATGTCAAGTGTGGGAGTTGGTACCTCTCCCAAAAGATGTATCCATTATTGGGACTAAATGGGTATTCAAAAATAAGCTTGACGAGTACGGAACAATTACAAGAAACAAAGCTAGACTAGTAGCTCAAGGGTACAACCAACAAGAAAGAATAGACTATGAAGAAACATTTGCTCCAGTAGCTCGTTTGGAATCCATTCGTATATTACTAGCATTTGCTTGTTTTAGAAAGTTCAAGCTACACCAAATGGAAGTCAAAAGCGTCTTTCTCAACGGTTACATAAATGAAGAAATCTATGTAAAACAGCCTCCTGGATTCGAGCATGACAAGTTCCTTCAACACGTATACAAGCTAAAGAAGGCACTTTATGGACTCAAACAAGCCCCAAGGGACATGGTATGAGAGATTAAGTAAGTACCTCCTATCAAATGGGTTCATACGAGGTAAAATTAACTCTACATTATTTATTAAACGTAAAATAAAGATATTATTATTGCACAAATATATGTTGACGATATAATATTTGGTGCTACTAACAATTCTCTTTGTGAGTGGTTTTCCAAATGCATGCACAAGGAATTTGATATGAGCTTGATGGGAGAACTCAATTACTTTTCGGGCCTTCAAATTAAACAAAATCATGAAGGCATTTTCAGTCATCAAACCAAGTATACAAAAGAAGCTACTCAAGAGGTTCGGCTTTGACAACTCAAACTCAAAAACCACACCAATGAGTACATCAATAAAACTCACAGCAAATGAGAAAGGTATAGATGTAGAATTAACAAAATATAGAGGTATGATTGGATCCTTACTATATCTAACTGCTTCTAGACCTGATATAATGTACAGTGTATGTCTATGTGCTCGTTTTCAGGCCAAACCAAAAGAATCCCACTTACAGGCTGTTAAAAGAATATTTAAATATTTGAGTGGTACTACAAATTTAGGACTATTTTACCCAACATGTGACAATTTTAATCTAATGGGTTATTCAGATGCCGACTATGCAGGTTATCAAATAGATAGAAAAAGCACAAGCGGTGCTTATACATTTTTGGGACAAAGTCTTATCTAATGGCATAGCAAGAAACAAACTTCAGTTGCCCTGTCCACTACTGAGGGAGAATATTTAGCAGCAGGAAGTTGTTGTTCTCAAATCTTGTGGATGCGTCAAACACTGTGTGATTTTGATGTTATGTGTAACAATGTGCCTATATACTGTGATAATACAAGCACCATTAACATCTCTAAAAATCCAGTTCTACACTCTCGCACGAAACACATTGAAGTCTGACACCACTTTCTTAGAGACAATGTGTCCAAAGGACTCATAAGATTAATATTCATTCCCACTGAGCATCAACTAGCAAACATATTTACAAACCTCTAGGGCAAGAACGCTTCAGTACTCTAAGGAGAGAACTCGGGATGTGTCTAATACAGTTATGAACCGCATGTTTTAAAAAGATATTAGATAGACAAATCACCGGCATATCTTCATACCATAATTACGTACATTAAAATCTACTCAGATTTTCCTTCCCAGAAACGGCTTCACCACTTCCCATATCTCGATAACGTGTTCAATAAATAAAAACAGAAGTTACTTTACTCTTTCTCTCCATCTCTGACTCTCCAGTCTCTGCATCTTTCACCCCCTTCTCCACCATCTCAATCGACTCAACCCTATTCTGCAAAAATAAGAACTAGGCGTGGAAAATAGCTTCATGATGAATTGGAAGACGAGGTCTCACCTCCGTCTCCACCGTCTCAACCACCGGCCACTCGAAAACTAAAACGAAAGCAATCCTCTATAACTATCATCTCTGGTGGATCATCCCCTGCCGAATCCGAAGCGAGCCTACCTTCTCCTCCACCAATCGGGACATCGACTGGTCACAAACGATGAAAGATCAAAGACCCTTCACCTAGCTCACCTCCAATAATGGTAACTCCTCTCTTCTTTTCCTTGTATGATGTACCTGAAGATTTTTTTAGAGGTCATAATTTTGAGCATTGGTTTAAGTCTTCTATCTGTCAAAAGTCCTTCGTCTATGAAAAATCTGTTGATAGGTTTTACTACCAACACTCTCCTCTCCAACATCTCTTTAAGTCATGTGGTCTATCCTCTTTAAGTGCGCCCCCCTCGGTAGCTTACCCAAAATTAGTCCATCAGTTTTATACCAACCAAGAAAATAATGGCGATTGCTATACCTCGTTTGTTAAAGGTAAATATATGTTCTTTACCGTTATGGATTTAGGGAGTATACTGTCAATTCCATACACCGGCGACTGTCCATTCACTCTTAAAGGACCTATTTTCTACTCCTTTGTCTCCTCTTGTCCAACTTCGCATTGTCATGGATGATCTAACAGTGTCAACCATCACCCTCCCTAAAACCACCGAAGCATCTCCTCTTGCAATAGTACTTCACAAAATTGTTACGGTACAATCTCCTTCCTCGTCTCGGTGGTGGAGCTGATTTCACGTACCAAGATTTGGTCTTGGTGGCCTTAATAATGAAAGGCCAACCATTCAATTTTTCACTCATGATGCTCAAACACATGGTTCACTGTGTCAAACATTCCAAAAAGTGCATTCCTTACAGCTGCTTCCTCACCAAATTGTTTACTTACTTCCAAATTCCTCTAGACAATGAGGGCTCCATCACATTAACTGATTCCATCGATTCTAACTATCTCAAAGGGGCTTATATCACACTGCTTAAAGGTAAGTTCATATGGGTCGTACCCGACATTCCTAATCCCACACCTCCTACCTCACTGCCTCCCTCCCCTGAGATTCTCAATCATTCATCTTTGCACTACAGGCCAAAGATATTCAGTTATATCATCAATTAGGATTTAGGATGATGAAAAATATTTTAAAAGAAACGAATCCAGTGAAACAAAAGAAAAAATATTAAGGATTCGTACTTTAAACAATCCAAGTTCAAAAATACTTTATAAATAACCATAGTGGAGTAAAATTCAAGAATGAAGACCAAAACATGGATACAATCAAAGCAAGTATCCATAATAGATATCTTGGACAAAAAATGAAAATTAATTTTTCTGTGAAGTGTCGTATTCGTGAATAGTACCGTATACGTGAATAGTGATGTATACATAAATAGTAACCCCGACACTAAAAGACAAGAATTTCACAAGAAAAATCTTTTCAATATTCCGACATAATGATATTGAAAGAAATAATATCATTTATATAAAAAAAATATCTCTTACCTCAAAAAGACAGTACTTCTGACTGGAATACTGGATATAGTGCTGAAGGAACTTGCACCGTATAGCAACACTCAAAGTATCAAAATACTCACATGAATATGCTCGATAATATAGAGAGAGAAAACTTTAGTTTCTGGTGTGATTTTTAATTCTAACCTAAGCACCCTATTTATAGAAAAATTCTTAGAACACCAAAGTAAAAAATTTAATAAAATATTATTATTTTTTAATAAATTTCCTACGCACACCAAAGACATCTGATTTCAGCAATTAACACGTGCAAGTGGGGCCCACCAAATGGGAAAAAAAATTTCTAAAAAAACATTTTAAACTCCAAAAATCAATTATTTTGGAACTTCAATAATTTATAATAAATAGCCCTTTTATCAGAAAAATTCAAATCTTATGTCCATTTCATAGAAAATTCAATTCTCTAAATTCCAAACAGAAATTGACTGAATTCCATATACGGACGATTTTACAAGCTATAATCAAATTTCAGTCAAGAAATGGGGTCCACAAACATGAAAAACATGTTTAAAATATTTTTAGTAACAAAAATACTCTTCCTCATTTATTCATATATTCCACATTCATTGTAAAAATATCACCATTATTATATTATTATAATATAATAATATATTTAAATGAATTATTTTATCAGAAAAGATAAAATATCAATTTTCAACAATTGTCACATTAAAAATTTTCTCCATTTATATCCATATAAAAATTTTCCTTATCATATAAATCAATAATTAATTATTCACAAATAATATTACAGAATCACAATACTGACAACCAGGTCGTTCTTAGGAAAGAGGAGGCTTTCCAATAAAGATTTTTCCTTAATGGCGCGCAATTAGGTGACCAAACCTTTCCTTAGATAGAACTTTCTAGACATTGCCAATAATGTTATCTAATAATATTATTCAAATAATATGAATTATTGATCTGATAATGAAAAATACTATGTAGTGATAATTATTGAAATAACAATAATATAAAATATCAATGTAGCAATTATGGAATCAATAAAATAAAATATTGAACAGTTGTTGACTTATTTCACACTCCATGTTTTGATGATGACCATATTTGTTCACTAATCATGTTATATAACATTTCAGGAACATCAAGGAAGAAGGTCCAAAGTCAAGATGTCTTTGAAGAAAGAAAAGCAAATTTGAGTTCTAGGAATATATGTAAGATCTTAGCATTTATTACTTTCCAAAATAAGGCTCTATGACATATGCATTGCATATATACTCGCATTCATATTTGATGACACATGTTAATTAACTAGCTCATAATAGGCATGGCCAAATTGCTCTACATAAGGAATCAAATCTTGTTAAACAAACATATACGGTAGAGCAAGAAATGGGGTAAAAAATTAATTACCATAAGTTATGCATTAAATCCCTCCATCAATATAAGTTCACGGTTAAGACAACTATAGGGTAGCAGGAATCATGCATTGTAATATTATCCCACGATTCAAGGAATGTAATTGGGTGTCTCCAACGGACCAATATATGGTAAGATATATGGACACCAGCCAGCAGATATTGAATGGTAAGCACAAAACATGACATCATAGATCATGCTTCATAAATCATGCTGCACAAATAATGTGTCATAAATCAAGGGTCTTAACTCTAGGCAATTAATTAAGGTAACTAGTTGATTTAATAAATTACCATATGTTTTACACTCATAGCATGAATCATGTGCCATAATCTTGTCTCATGATTTGAGAAATCTTATTGGTTGATTCTAACGGTCCAATGTATGTTAAGAAAAATGGAAACCTGTCTGCAAGTGTTTATGGTAATACTGAGTAATGACTTCAGGCTTTTTAGAAATTGGGACTGTAGAAATCTGCAACAGGCCTATCTCCCATGTGATGGAAATCAATTAGCCTTAAATTAATGATAGCATGATATTTAAGAAAATGAAATCTCGGTAATGGAAATTGAGCTGTGTATATAATGATTGACATAGAACTGCAAGATTTGTGCAAAATGTTTTTAAACATGCATATTCAGCAGCAAAACTTTGCAACGAAAATATTCTAGAGTGATCTATATAAACTGAGCGCTTTAACATATTCAAATACGAAAAATATATACAGTATCTTAGAAGCATACAAGTTACAAAATTGTTTTTCACCGTGATTGATATTGATTGCATTAAGAACAGAGTTTCAGCTACGAAGAACATATAGAACATATTTTGGTAATATTCTTCTTGCATATCATTTCATTCCATACTAGAGCCTTGAGTTGGTAAGTGATATATTGCTTGATCATTAGACCTCGAGTGTGTATTTTAATTTTCCTTATCTCAATCAATATTTTATTGTATGTAATCCTGTTTGGATTGGTAACTCATTACAGTCAAGTTTAAGGGAAGCATAGGTGTTTAAAAGTGCATAGGTGCACAGCGAACAAAGGTGTTCGAATTGCTAGAACTTGTATTATAATTGGAAGAATTTAATAAAAGTGAGTCTCCAATACTAGTTGGTATTGGACGTGGACTAGGCTACTATTCTAGAGGGTAGTAGTTGAACCACGTAAAATTCTGGTGTTTATGTGATTACATTATGTCCCTTAATATTCTGCTATCTATCTAGTTTCCTGCATTCTATACCAGTAAATTGATTGAATCAAAATCCTATTTTTATAATCCAGCTTGCTGAATTCTGAAGAATTTTTATTAGTAACAAAAGTTGGACATAGTTTGTGCCTATACATATTCAATCCCCCCTTCTAAGTGTTCCTATTTAAATTTCAACAGTAATTACTATAACAATTATTGAGTAGTGCCTTCTTACGTAGGAATTAATAATTGGTGCAATACCGTGTGCTACTGTGCAACAACGCGTATTACTGTGTTTTAACAACCGGGTATTCCAACAATATTAACAGTAACAACTACGTCGTTATTTATAAACAACTTATACTTGTCGTTTTCATCATCAAATCGATTTCCGTTATGGGGCCCACACAAGGCTGCGCCGTCGTACAAATATTCCCCAACAATAAGAATATTTCACGACCAAACGAATATTCCACGATAACAATGAATATTTTATAACCACTTGCTTATTTAAGATATTTGCACATTTTACCCATAACTAACCACATTAATTAAATCAACCCTTACTATTTCAAAATAATAAATAGAGGAAATTCAATTTTATTTATAATAAGTTGGGGTCTTACAACCTCCTCTCCTTATGAAATTTCGCCCTCGAAATTGAAGTACGTTCCTGGTATTTCGAAAAGGTGAAGATACCTTGCTTTAATTTCTGTTTTCAACTCCCAGGTCATTTCCTCAATAGCATGGTTCCTCCATAAAACTTTGACTTGTAGTATGACCTTTGTGCGTAGGAAATGCTCCTTCCTATCCAAGATCTTGACAGGTACCTCCTCGTACGTTAAATCTTTGGCTATTTCGTCTGGTTCTAACTCAATAACGTGGTTCGGGTCTTTCACATATTTACGATGCACAGATATGTGAAAAAACATTATGAACACGAGATATACTTAGAGGTAACGTGAGTCTATAGGCCACATTTTCTACTCGGTCAAGAATCTGAAATGGACCAATAAATCGTGGATTGAGATTTCCTCTTTTTCCAAATCTTATAACTCCCTTCCATGGAGCAACACGCAACAATACATGATCCCTAATACTAAATTCCACGTCCTTTCGAAGAAGATCCGCATAACTCTTTTGTCGATCCTGTGTCGTTTGTATACGTTGTCGAATCATTTGGATCTTTTCTGTAGTAATACGTACCAACTCTGGTCCCAACAATGTTGCTTCACCCTCTTCATCCCAACATACTGAAGAGCGACACTTTTGTCCATATAATGCTTCAAATGGAGCCACACCTATACTTACCTGATAACTGTATTTATAGGAGAATTCCACCAATGGTAAATACTTATCCCAACTCCCTTTGAAGTCTAGGACACAGAGTCTTAATAGATCTTCAAGAGTTTGAATAGTCCTCTCTGATTGTCCGTCCGTTTGAGGATGGTATGCCAAACTGAATAGTAAATCCGTACCCATAGCTTTTTGCAAGATAACCCAAAATCGTGAAGTGAATCTTGGGTCACGATCCGAAACTATGGATACTAGCATGCCATGCAATCTCACAATCTCATTTACGTACATACGAGTAAGACGTTCAAGGGAATAAGTCTCCCGTATCAGCAAGAAATGAGCAGACTTAGTTAATCTATCAACAATAACCCAAATCGGATTTATGCCTTGAGAAATCATGGGAAGACCCGTAACGAAATCTATGGTAATATGTTCCACTTCCATTTCGGAATCTCAAGTGGTTGCAATGGACCCTTAAGCACTTGATTCTCCGCCTTTACTCGTTGACAAGTTAAACACCTTGAGATAAACTTCGCGATCTCTCTCTTCATATTATTCTACCAAAATGTATGTCGAAGATCATAATATATTTTGGTACTTCCAAGATGGATTGAAAATGGTGTATTGTGTGCCTCCATCATGATCTTGTACAATTAGAGTCATTAGGAAAACAAAGTCTGGAGTTGACTCGAAGTATTCCTTCTTCATCGATTCTTGCTTCTGGGATAACATCTTCTTGTACTTTCTTCTTTATACGCATCAGCTCCGAGTATGTTGCTTGAGCAACTTTAACTTTATCGATTAAAGTTGGTTCTATGCGTATACTTGACATCATCGCATGGGTCCTCGGAGTCTTGAATTCTATCTTCATCTTTTGTAAATCACACAAATGGACCTTTGTGTTGACAACATCGTACTCGTTCTCGCATGTGATCTTCTACTCAATGCGTCAGCTACCACGTTCGCTTTTCCAGGATGGTATTGAATGGTATGGTCGTAGTCTTTTAACGGCTCAAGCGATCGTCGTTGCCGCATGTTGAATTTCTTTTGGGTAAAGAAATATTTGAGGCTTTTATGATCTGAATATATCTCCACTTTCTCCCCATATAGATAGTGCCTCCAGATCTTTAGCGCGAAAATGACTACTGCCAACTCTAGATCATGAGTAGGAAAATTCCTCTCGTAATCTTTAAGTTGTCGCGAGGCATAAGCTTTGACTTTCCCATGTTGCATGAGAACACATCCTAACCCTTTGCCTGAAGCATCGTTGTAGATAACAAATCCATCCAAACTAGATGGTATTATCAGAACAGGTGCCAAAATGAGTCTCCTCTTGAGCTCTTGGAAACTCTTCTCGCATTCCTCGCTCCATACGAATTTTATATCTTTCCAAGTCAGCTAAGTTAACGGAGTAGCGATTAGAGAAAATCCTTCCACGAATCTCCGATAATAACTAGCTAAGCCCAGAAAGCTACGTACTTCGGTCACCGACTTTGGTTGCTCTCAACTTTGTATTGCTTCAATCTTTGCCGAGTCAACAGATACTACATGTTTTGACACCACGTGCCCAAGGAATGCTACTTCCTCTTGCCAGAACTCGCATTTCTTCAACTTGGCATATAGCTTGTTTTCACGAAGCCTTTGGAGTACCAGCTTCAAATGGTGCTTATGATCTTCACGGCTTTTGGAATATATAAGGATTTCATCGATAAAGACAACAACGAACTGATCCAAATATTCCTTGAATACTTGGTTCATTATATCCATGAAAGCTGCAGGAGCATTAGTCAATCCAAAAGACATAACTAAGAATTTATAATTCCCGTACCGAGTTCTAAAGGCAGTCTTCGGAATATCCTCAGTTCTAATATTCAATTGATGATATCCAGAATGAACATCGATCTTTGAAAAGAATTATGCTCCTTGCAACTGGTCAAATAGGTCATCAATGCGAGGTAGCGAATACCTATTCTTGATGGTGACATGGTTCAATTCTCTATAGTCAATACAAAGTTGCATACTCCCGTCTTTCTTCTTTACAAATAAAATAGGAACACCCCAAGGAGATGTACTAGGACGAATAAAACCGATGTCCAACAACTCCTGTAGTTGGACCTTTAACTCCTGAAGTTCAATAGGAGCCATTCGATATGGGGTTTTAGAAATGGGCTTTGTACCAGGTTCAAGATCAATAAAGAATTCAACTTCACGTTCTAAAGGTAGATCGGGAAGTTCTTCAAGAAATACGTCAGGAAATTTACTAACAACGGGAATATTATTCAAATATGACGTGTCTTTATTCAAATCCATAACATGGGCTAAGAAAGCTTGTCTTCCATTTTTTAATAAACAAATGGCTTTATGGCTTGATATGACAGTGATTGATTTTAGTGGTTTAGTTGCTTGAATTTGCATAACAG
This sequence comes from Panax japonicus, assembly GCA_020205505.1. Classification (NCBI taxonomy): domain Eukaryota; kingdom Viridiplantae; phylum Streptophyta; class Magnoliopsida; order Apiales; family Araliaceae; genus Panax; species Panax japonicus. Next base: position 29,501,702 of record CM035102.1, read on the forward strand.
GTTGGTTAGGAATATGAAAACTAACAACCTTACGAAAACAATCAATTTTGGCATGATGAGTAGTTAACCAATCAATCCCTAAAACCACGTCAAACGCAAGTATCTTTAAAGAGATAAGGTCAACAGGTAATGTGATGGTGCCAACTTGGATCAAACAAGATTTATAAACAGTGGATGTAATAAAAGTTTCTCCTAATGGAGTCTCCATAGATAAGTCAAAGTCTAATTTCTTCGGAGTCAAGTTTAAACATTGAGCACAAGCAGGAGAGATAAATGAATGGATAGCACCGGTATCTAGTAGGGTATAAACTTCGTAAGAATTTATGATTAGCTTACCCGTGATCACCTCATTTGGGTTCCTCGCATTTTGACCAAACACGACAAACACTCTTCCAGGAACCATTGACTTTGACTTTTCTGGGACAGCCTTTTGAGTCACCATCCCCGCTGGACTTGGTTTCGCTACAGTAAAATCTCGAGCGATATGTCCTTCCTCTCCACAATTATAACATATCTTGAACTGTTGTGGGCAGTTTGGGCTAATATGTTCCTCTTTCCTACATTTATAGCATATGACCGATGGTTGTTCTCCTCCCTTAGAACCAATTGATGCTGGTGCTGACGTCTTCACATTGTCGTTGTTGTACCTTCTCTTTTTAAAATCTCCTCCCGACTCACTTCTTCTATTATCATGGCCACGATTACCACCAGAGTGATTACCGCTTTTTCCGTATTCTTTCCTCCCCGCTGGTTATCATTTCTCTGATGACTGCTGTCACCGGTCTGACCCTGGTTGTTGTCCATCGGTTGAACGTACTCATTATCTCGCTCTAATAATTGATCCTTGTTGAAAATATCTGAATATAGAGAAAATTTATGAGAAATGAGATATTGACGTATATCGGGTTTCAGACCTCTTAGAAACATCCGCGTCATACGTTCCTAATTCTCTACCAAATGAGGTGCAAACCTGGATAACTCCGCGAACTTCACCTCGTACTGGGACACCGTCAGGTTGTTTTGTTCTAGTCTAATAAACTCCACTTCCTTCATATAAAGAATACTTTCAGGAAAGTACTTGTCATTGAACAGTTTCTGAAATGTCTCCCAAGACATGCTGAGTGCGGCTAGATGGGTACGCTTCACAAATTTCTACCAGTAATCTGCCTCATTACGGAACATAAAAGTGGCGAATGGAACTGTAAGGCCCCAACTTTTTATAAATAAAATTTAATTTCTTCTATTTATCATTTTGAAATAGTAAGGGTTGATTTGATTAATGTGGTTAGTTATGGGTAAAATGAGCAAATATTTCAAATAAGCAAGTGGTTATAAAATACTCATTGTTGTCGGAGAATATTCGTTTGTTCGTGGAATATTCTTGCTATCGGGAAATATTCGTACGACGCCGCAGCCTTGTGTGGGCCCATAACGGAAAGCGAATGGATGAAGAAAACGACAAGTATAAGTTATTTATAAATAATGGCGTAGTTATTACCATTAATACTGTTGGAATACCCGGTGGTTAAAACACAGTTATACGTGTTGTTGCACAGTAGCACACGGTATTGCACTAATTATTGATTTTACGTAAGAAGGCACTACTCAATAATTATTACAGTAATTACTTTTTAGTATTTTATTTTATTGATTCAATAATTGTTGCGTTGATTTTTTTATATTACTGTTATTTTAATAATTGTCACTACATAGTATTTTTCATTATCGGAGCAATAATTTATATTATCTGAATAATATTATTAGATAACATTATTGGCAATGTCTAGAAAGTTCTGTCTAAAGAGAGGTTTGGTCATCTAATTGCGCGCCAGTAAGGAGAAATCTTTATTGGAAAGCCCCCTCTTTCCAGGGAACGGCCTGGTTGCCAGTACTGTGATTCTGTAATATTAGTTGTGAATAATTAATTATTGATTTATATGATGAGGAAAATATTAGATTTATGTGGATATAGATGGAGAAAATTTTTAAAGTGACAAATTGTTTAAAATTAATATTTTATCTTTTTCTGATAAAAATTTTTTTTAAATATATTATTATATTTTAATAATATAATAATGGTGATATTTTTTACGATGAATGTGGGATATATGAGTATATGAGGATGAGGAGTATTTTTGATGCAAAAGTTGTTTAAAACATGTTAAACATGTCCGTGGGCCCATTTCTTGACTGAAATTTGATTATAGCCTGTAAAATCTCCCGTTTATGGATTTCAGTCAATTTTTGTTTGGAATTTGAAAAAAACTTTCTTCTGCAAAGTTGTAGAGAATTGAATTTCCTATAAAAAATGCAAGATTCGAATTTTTTGATAAAAGGGCTATTTATTATGAATTATTAAACTTCTAAAGTTCCGAAATAATTGATTTTTGGAAGTTTAATTATTTTTTTTCAAGAAAAACATGGTTGGTGAGTTAAGTGGGTCTAACATGTGTTATTAATTGCTGATTTCAGATCTTCAAAAGTGGGTGTATGGAATTTTAACATATAATAATATATTATATTAAATTTTCTGCTTTGGTGTTCTAAGCAATTTCCTATAAATAGGGTGCTTAGGTTAGAATTGAAAATCACACCAGAAACACAAGTTTTCTCTCTCTTTCTCTCTCTATAATATTGAGCGTATTTTATGAGTATTTTAGTACTTTGAGTATTGCTATACGGTGCAAGTTCTTTCATCACTATATCCAGTATTCCAGTCAGAAGTACTATTCTTTCTGAGGTAAGGGATGTAATTTTATTCGAAAATGATATTATTTCTTCAATATCATTATGCCGAAATATTGGTTGGAAATTTTTATCAAATTTGGAACTTTTTCATGTCGGGGTTACTATTCATGAGTTACTATTCATGAGTTACTATTCACGAGTTACTATTAATAAGTTACTATTTACGAGTTACTATTTAAAGGTACTATTCACGAAGCATGATGATATTTTTTGTGAAATTTCTATCTTTTAGTGTCCGAGTTACTATTCACGTATACGACACTATTCACGTATACGGCACTATTCACGAATACGATACTATTCATAGAAAAATTAAATTTTCTTTTCGGTGTCCAAAATTATATGTTATGATTCCTATCTTTGATTGGATCTATGTTTTGATCATTCTTGAATTTTCTTTTCTGTGCCCAAAATTGTCTGTTATGATTCCTATCTTTGATTGAATTTATGTTTAGATCATTCTAGAATTTTACTCCACTCTTGTTATTTATGAAGTATTTTTGAACTTGGATTGTTTAAAGTACGGATTCTTAATATTTGTTCTTTTGTTTCACTGGATTCGTTTTCTTTAAAATATTTTTCATCATCCTCAGTCCTAAATGATGATATTACTGAATATCTTTGGCCTGTAGTGCAAAGATTAATTATTTCTTGATGAATATCTTTGGCCCGTAGTGCAAAGATGAACAGGTGTTGAGATGAACATGACCGACTGATTAATATCTTTGGCTCGTAGTGCAAAGATGAACAGGTGTTTAGATGAACATTACCAACTGATGAATATCTTTGGCCTGTATTGCAAAGATGAATATTTGATTCCAGATATATATTGATTGATGTTACAGGGATAAAATATCGACGATGAACTTTTAAATTCATATATAAAAGATAGTATTTTGCATTCTCTACTTAACTCTTCTAATGAATTGTTGTTTCCGCTGCAGTTGTTGATCTAAAACTTGTTGTCTATTGTATTCTATCAGATTTTTTCCTGTTGAAGACTAAGGATAATTTATTGTACATTATCTTAGTCATAATATTCTTAACTGGGCTAGTTGAGCTCACCTTTTTCCTTTTTGTTCTATTTTTCTTCTCAGGAGACGAGAATATAGCAGGAACTAGTCGGGGTGTGGAGTAATGGTTCAAGACAGTTGTTTTAGTAGTCCTCACTATTTTGTAAAATAGTGTATCAATAATTGTAATGAGGACTTATTTGAGTATGGATATTGTCTAGAAGAAAATGTGTGTATTTAAACTCACAGTTTATGTGTTGTCGTATTTTGTACGACAATTGTATTAATGAAGTTGTAGTTGTTTCTGTACCATATATTTGGTGACTCAAAATAGGTTGGTTGGATTGGACCTATTTTGGGGGCGTCACAGTTGGTATCAGAGCTTAGGGATATGATCTATGGTAGAGATCGGGGAATAGTACTAGGAGGAGAGAGACGAGTAATCCTTCGCTAGTATGTCATACCTAAGCTTATTTGTTGGTCAGTCGAACTATATGGTTCATATGTGATATGTTAATTTGTTTAATTAACCCTTGTTTTATGGCAGCTGAGAATATTAACGGTGGAGTTAATGAGACTGTGCAAACACCTTTAATTACCACCCAGGGGGACGTGCAACAGGAAGGCAATATTCCTCCTGTAAACAACACCACTGAGCAAACAATGAACGACGGGATGTTTAGGAGTTTTTTGCAGTTCATGCAAAACCAGACGAGGGAGACTCGTGTACAGAATACGGGTGGAAATGATAGCAACGCGCGGCTTGTCACGGCCAAGCAGTTCAAAGAGTTGGGACCACCAGAATTTAAGGGAAAGCCGGATCCGATCATGGCGGAAACATAGGTCAAGTAAATTACCAAGATATTCGATGTATTGGGAAGCACGGAGGAACATAAGGTTCCATTCGCCACCTTTATGTTCCGTGGTGAGGCAGATTACTGGTGGGAGTCTGTGAAACGTACCCAGCCTGCCACACTCCGCATGTCTTGGGAAACCTTTCAGAAACTTTTCAACGAAAAATACTTTCCTGAAAGTATTCGACATATTAAAAAGTTAGAGTTTATTAAACTAGAACAAAACAACATGACGATGTCCCAATACGAGGCAAAGTTTGCAGAGTTAGCCAAGTTTGCACCTCATTGTTAGAGAATGAGGAACGAATGACGAGGATGTTTCTGAGAGGTTTAAAACCCGAGATTCGGCAATATCTTATCTCTCATAAATTTTCTTTATATTCAGATGTTGTCAACATGGCTCAATTATTAGAGGGAAATAGTGAGTACATTCAACCAAGAGACCGCAACCAAGATCATACCGGTGACAGCAGTCATCAGAACAACGATAACCAATGGAGAAAGAAAAATATGGACAAGAGCGACAACCACTCTGGTGGTAATCGTGGCCATAAAAATAGAAGAAGCGAGTTGGGGGGAAATTTTAAAAAGAGGAGATTCAACAATGAAACTACGAAGACGTCAACACCAGCAGCAATTGGTTTTAAGGGAGGAGAACAACCACCGGTCGTATGCTATAAATGTGGAAAAGAGGGACACGTCAGCCCAAATTGTCCACAACAGTTCAAGGTATGCTATAATTGTGGAAAGGAAGGACATATCGCTCGAGATTGTACGGTAGCAAAACCAAGCCCAGTGGGGATGGTGACTCAAAAGGCTGTCCCAGAAAAGTCAAAGTCAACGGTTCCTGGAAGAGCATTTTTCGTGAGTGGTCAAAATGCGAGGAACCCGAATGAAGTTAGCACGGGTTAGTTAATTATAAATTCTTACGAAGTTTATACCTTATTAGATACCGGTTCTACCCATTTATTTATCTCTCCTGCTTATACTCAACGTTTAAACTTGACTCTAGAGAAATTAGACTTTGACCTATCTGTGGAAACTCCGTTAGGAGAAACTTTCATCACATCCACTATTTATAAATCTTGTTTGATCAAAGTTGGCACCATCACATTACCTGTTGACCTTATTTCTTTAAAGATACTTGCTTCTGATTTGATTTTGGGGATTGATTGATTAACTACTCATCATGCCAAAATTGATTGCTTTCGTAAGGTTGTTAGTTTTCATATTCCTAAGCAACCAGTTATTCGAATTCAAGCAACCAAACCATTGAAGTCAAACACTTTCATATCAAGCCATAAAGTCATTCATTTATTGAAAAACGTATGTCAAGTTTTCTTAGCCCATGTTATGGACTTGAACAAGAATACGTCAGATTTGAATGATATTTCTATTGTTAGAAAAATTTCCTGATATATTTCCAGAAAAATTTCTTGGCCTACTCCCAAAGTGTGATATTAAATTTTGTATCAACTTTGAACCCGGTACAAAACCCATTTCTAAAATCTCATGGCTCCTATTGAACTTCAGGAGTTAAAAACCCAACTATAGAAGTTGATAACCGAGCCTCTATCTGGTGACTTCTTTTGTGGAATACACCGAAGCCAGACTCTCCGTAGGGGACGCCATATTCGTGCGATAGTAAAGTGATAGGTGTCATTGTGACGTGCTATCCAAGGTTAGGATATGAGTCACAGTTGAGAGCAACCTAAGTCGGTAATCGAAATACGTAGCTTTCTAGGCTTAGTTGGTTATTATCGGAGATTCGTTGAAGGATATTCTCGAATCGTTATTCCATTACCGCAACTGACTTGAAGAGATACAAAATTCGAATGGAGCAAGGAATGTGGGAAGAGCTTCGAAGAACTCAAGAAGAGACTCATTTCGACACATGTTCTGACCATACCATCCTGGAAAAGAGAACGTGGTAGCTGACGCATTGAGCAGAAGATCGTATGCATTTACAAGTGCAAATATACGAACCTACGTGAAGATAGTAAATATACGATTAGAATCGACTTTAATCGATAAATTTAAAGATGTTCAAGCTACAGACCTGGAGTTGATGAATATGAAGAAGAAGATGCAAGAAGTCGTTATTCCAAAAGCGAGAATCGGCGATGTGAGGAAAGCTCAAACCTTCGATTTATTAGTCCATTTGAAATCCTCGATCGAATAGGAACTGTGGCCTATAGACTCGTTTTACCGCCAAGTATGACGCGTGTTCATAACGTTTTTCACGTATCGATGTTACGTAAATATGTGGACGACACGAACCACATTATTGAGTTAGAACCAGAAGAGATAGCAGAAGATTTAACGTACGAGGAGGTACCAGTCAAGATCTTGGATGGGATGGAGCATGTCCTACGCATGTCAATTTCGAGGATGAAATTTCATAAGGAGGGGAGGTTATAAGCCCCCAACTTTTTATAAATAAAATTTAATTTCCACTATTTACCATTTTGAAATAGTAAGGGTTGATTTGATTAATGTGGTTAGTTATGGGTAAAATGAGCAAATATTTCAAATAAGCAAGTGGTTATAAAATACTCATTATTGTCAGAGAATATTCGTTTGGTCGAGGAATATTCTTGCTGTCGGGGAATATTCGTACGACGCCGCAGCCTTGTGTGGGCCCATAACAGAAAGCGATTGGATGAAGAAAACGACAAGTATAAGTTGTTTATAAATAACGGCGTAGTTGTTACCGTTAATACTGTTGGAATACCCGGTGGTTAAAACACAGTTATACGCGTTGTTGCACAGTAGCACACGGTATTGCACCAATTATTGATTTTACGTAAGAAGGCACTACTCAATAATTGTTACAGTAATTACTGTTTAGTATTTTATTTTATTGATTTAATAATTGTTGCGTTGATTTTTTTATATTACTGTTATTTTAATAATTGTCACTACACAGTATTTTTCATTATCGGAGCAATAATTTATATTATCTGAATAATATTATTAGATAACATTATTGGCAATGTCTAGAAAGTTCTGTCTAAGGAGAGGTTTGGTCATCTAATTGCGCGCCAGTAAGGAGAAATCTTTATTGGAAAGCCCCCTCTTTCCTGGGAACGGCCTGGTTGCCAGTACTGTGATTCTGTAATATTATTTGTGAATAATTAATTATTGATTTATATGATGAAGAAAATATTAATTTTATGTGGATATAGATTGAGAAAGTTTTTAAAGTGACAAATTGTTGAAAATTAATATTTTATCTTTTTCTGATAAAAAATTTATTTAAATATATTATTATATTTTAATAATATAATAATGGTGATATTTTTTACAATGAATGTGGGATATATGAGTATATGAGGATGAGGAGTGTTTTTGTTGTAAAAGTTGTTTAAAACATGTTAAACATGTCCGTGGGGCCATTTCTTGACTGAAATTTGATTATATCCTGTAAAATCGCCCGTTTATGGATTTTGATCAATTTCTATTTGGAATATGAAAAAAACTTTCTTCTGCAAAGTTGTAGAGAATTGAATTTCCTATAAAATTCGCGAGATTCGAATTTTCTGATAAAAGGGCTATTTATTATGATTTATTGAAGTTCTGAAGTTCCGAAATAATTGATTTTTGGAAGTTTAATTTTTTTTTCAAGAAAAACGTGGTTGGTGAGTTAAGTGGGTCTAACATGTGTTATTAATTGCTGATTTCAGATCTTCAAAAGTGGGCGTATGGAATTTTAACATATAATAATATATTATATTAAATTTTATACTTTGGTGTTCTAAGCAATTTCCTATAAATAGGGTGCTTAGGTTAGAATTGAAAATCACACCAGAAACACAAGTTTTCTCTCTTTCTCTCTCTATAATATCGATCGTATTTTGTGAGTATTTTAGTACTTTGAGTATTGATATACGGTGCAAGTTCTTTCATCACTATATCAAGTATTCCAGTTAGAAGTACTATTCTTTCTGAGGTAAGGGATGTTATTTTATTCGAAAATGATATTATTTCTTCAATATCATTATGCTGAAATATTGGTTGAAAATTTTTATCAAATTTGGAAATTTTTCATGTCGGGGTTACTACTCAAGAGTTACTATTCATGAGTTACTATTCACGAGTTACTATTCTTGAGTTATTATTCACGGGTTACTATTCACGAAGCATGATGATATTTTTTGTGAAATTTCAATCTTTTAGTGTCGGAGTTACTATTCACGTATACGGCACTATTCACGAATACAACACTATTCACAGAAAAATTAAATTTTCTTTTCTGTGCCCAAAATTGTCTGTTATGATTCCTATCTTTGATTGAATTTATGTTTAGATCATTCTAGAATTTTACTCCACTCTTGGTATTTATGAAGTATTTTTGAACTTGGATTGTTTAAAGTACGAATTCTTAATATTTGTTCTTTTGTTTCACTGGATTCGTTTTCTTTAAAATATTTTTCATCATCCTCAGTCCTAAATGAAGATATTACTGAATATCTTTGGCCTGTAGTGCAAAGATGAATTATTTCTTGATGAATATCTTTGGCCCGTAGTGCAAAGACGAACAGGTGTTGAGATGAACATGACCGACTGATTAATATCTTTGGCCCGTAGTGCAAAGATGAACAGGTGTTTAGATGAACATAACCAACTACTGAATATCTTTGGCCTGTAGTACAAAGATGAATATTTGATTCCAGATATATATTGATTGACGTTACAGGGATAAAATATCGACGATGAACTTTTAAATTCATATATAGAAGATAGTAGTTTGCATTCTCTACTTAACTCTTCTAATGAATTGTTGTTTCCGCTGCAGTTGTTGATCTAAAACTTGTTGTCTATTGTATTCTATCAGATTTGTCCCTATTGAAGACTAAGGATAATTTGTTGTACATTATCTTAGTCATAATATTCTTAAATGGGCTAGTTGAGCTCACCCTTTTTCTTTTTGTTCCATTTTTCTTCTCAAGAGACGAGAATATAGCGGGAACTAGTCGGGGTGTGGAGTAATGGTTCAAGACAGTTGTTTTAGTAGTCCTCACTATTTTTTAAAATAGTGTATCAATAATTGTAATGAGGACTTATTTGAGTATGGATATTGTCTAAAAAAAATATTTGTATTTAAACTCACAGTTTATGTGTTGTCGTATTTTGCACGACAATTGTATTAATGAAGTTGTAGTTGTTTCTGTATCATATATTTAGCGACTCAGAATAGGTTGGTTTGATTGGACCTATTTTGGGGGCGTCACAGTTGGTATCAGAGCTTAGGGATATGATCTCTGGCGGAGATTGGGGAATAGTACTAGGAGGGGAGAGACGAGTAATCCTTCGCTAGTATGTTATACCTAAGCTTATTTGTTGGTCAGTCGAACTATATGGTTAATATGTGATATGTTAATTTGTTTAATTAACCCTTGTTTTATGGCAGTATTTAAGAATGGCAGCTGAGAATATTAACGGTGGAGTTAATGAGACCGTGGAAATACCTTTAATTACCACCCAGGGGAACGTGCAACAGGAAGGCAATATTCCTCCTGTAAACAACACCAATGAGCAGACGATGAACGACGGCATATTTAGGAGCTTTTTATAGTTCATGCAAAACCAACCGAGGGAGACTCATGTACAGAATACGGGTGGAAATGATAGCAACACGCGGCTTGTCACGGTCAAGCAGTTCAAAGAGTTGGGACCACCAGAATTTAAGGGAAACCCGGATCCGATCATGGTGGAAACATGGGTCAAGTAAATTACGAAGATATTCGATGTCTCGGGATGCACGGAGGAACAGAAGGTTCCATTCGCCACCTTTATGTTTCGTGGCGAGGTAGATTACTGGTGGGAGTCTGTGAAACGTACCCAGCCTGCCACACTCAGCATGTCTTGGGAAACGTTTCAGAAACTTTTCAACAAAAAATACTTTCCTGAAAGTATTCGCCATATTAAAGAGGTAGAGTTTATTAGACTAGAACAAAACAACATGACGGTGTCCCAATACGAGGTGAAGTTTGCAGAGTTATCCAGGTTTGCACCTCATTGTTAGAGAATGAGGAACGAATGACGAGGATGTTTCTGAGAGGTTTAAAACCCGTGATTCGGCAATATCTTATCTCTCATAAATTTTCTTTATATTCAGATGTTGTCAACAGGGCTCTTTTATTATAGCAAGATAGAGAGTACGTTCAACCAAGAGACCACAACCAGGATCATACCGGTGACAACAGTCATCAGAACAACGATAACCAACGGAGAAAGAAAAATACGGACAAGAGCGACAACCACTCTGGTGGTAATCGTGGCCATAAAAATAGAAGAAGCAAGTCGGGGGGATATTTTAAAAGGAGGAGATTCAACAATGACACTACGAAGACGTCAGCACCAGCAGTAACTGGTTTTAAGGGAGGAGAATGACCACCGGTCGTATGCTTTAAATGTGGAAAAGAGGGACACATCAGCCCAAACTGTCAACAACAGTTTAAGGTATGCTATAATTGTGGAAAGGAAGGACATATCGCTCGAGATTGTACGGTAGCGAAACCAAGCCCAGTGGGGATGGTGACTCAAAAGGTTGTCCCAGAAAAGTCAAAGTCAACGGTTCCTGGAAGAGCATTTTTCGTGATTGGTTAGAATGCGAGGAACCCGAACGAAGTTAGCACGGGTTAGTTAATTATAAATTCTTACGAAGTTTATACCTTATTAGATACCGGTTCTACCCATTTATTTATCTCTTTTGCTTATACTCAACGTTTAAACTTGACTCCGGAGAAATTAGACTTTGACCTATCTGTGGAAACTCCGTTAGGAGAAAATTTCATCACATCCACTGTTTATAAATCTTGTTTGATCAAAGTTGGCACCATCACATTACCTGTTGACCTTATTTCTTTAAAGATACTTGCTTCTGATGTGATTTTGGGGATTGATTGATTAACTACTCATCATGCCAAAATTGATTGCTTTCGTAAGGTTATTAGTTTTCATATTCCTAAACAACCTGTTATTCGAATTCAAGCAACCAAACCATTAAAGTCAAACACTTTCATATCAAGCCATAAAGTCATTCGTTTATTGAAAAACGGATGTCAAGTTTTCTTAGCCCATGTTATGGACTTGACCAAGAATACGTCAGATTTGAATGATATTTCTATTGTTAGAAAATTTCCTGATATATTTCATGAAAGATTTCTTGGCCTACTCCCAAAGTGTGATATTGAATTTTGTATCGACTTTGAACCCGGTACAAAACCCATTTCTAAAATCTCATGGTTCCTATTGAACTTCAGGAGTTAAAAACCCAACTATAGAAGTTGATAACCGAGCCTCTATCTGGTGACTTCTTTTGTGGAATGCACTGAAGCCAGACTCTCCATAGGGGATGCCATATTCGTGCGATAGAAAACTGATAGGTGTCATTGTGACGTGCTATCCAAGGTTGGGATATGAGTCACAGTTGAAAGCAACCTACGTGAAGATAGTAAATATACGATTAGAATCGACTTTAATCGATAAATTTAAAGATGCTCAAGCTACAGACCTGGAGTTGATGAATATGAAGAAGAAGATGCAAGAAGTCGTTATTCCAAAAGCGAGAATCGACGATGTGAGGAAAGCTCAAACCTTCAATTTATTAGTCCATTTGAAATCCTCGATCAAATAGAAACTGTAGCCTATAGAATCGTTTTACCGCCAAGTATGACGCGTGTTCATAACGTTTTTCACGTATCGATGTTACATAAATATGTAGACTACCCGAACCACATTATTGAGTTAGAACCAGACGAGATAGCAGAAGATTTAACGTACGAGGAGGTACCAGTCAAGATCTTAGATGGGAAGGAGCATATCCTACGCATGTCAATTTCGAGGACGAAATTTCATAAGGAGGGGAGTTTGTAAGGCCCCGACTTTTTATAAATAAAATTTAATTTCCTCTATTTATCATTTTGAAATAGTAAGAGTTGATTTGATTAATGTGGTTAGTTATAGGTAAAATGAGCAAATATTTCATATAAGCAAGTGGTTATAAAATACTCATTGTTGTCGGAGAATATTCATTTGGTCGTGGAATATTTTTGCTGTCGGCGAATATTCGTACGACGCCGCAGCCTTGTGTGGGCCCATAACGGAAAGCGATTGGATGAACAAAATGACAAGTATAAGTTGTTTATAAATAACGGTGTAGTTGTTACCGTTAATACTGTTGGAATACCCGGTGGTTTAAAACACAGTCATACGCGTTGTTACACAGTAGCACACGATATTGTACCAATTATTGATTTTACGTAAGAAGGCACTACTCAATAATTGTTACAGTAATTACTGTTTAGTATTTTATTTTATTGATTTAATAATTATTGAGTTGATTTTTTTATATTACTGTTATTTAATAATTGTCACTACACAGTATTTTTCATTATCGGAGCAATAATTTATATTATCTGAGTAATATTATTAGATAACATTATTGGCAATGTCTAGAAAGTTCTGTCTAAGGAGAGGTTTGGTCACCTAATTGCGCGCCAGTAAGGAGAAATCTTTATTGGAAAGCCCCCTATTTCCTGGGAATGGCCTGGTTGCTAGTACTGTGATTCTGTAATATTATTTGTGAATAATTAATTATTAATTTATATGATGAGAAAAATATTGATTTTTTGTGGATATAGATGGAGAAAATTTTTAAAGTGACAAATTTTGAAAATTAATATTTTATCTTTTTCTGATAAAAAATTTATTTGAATATATTATTATATTTTAATAATATAATAATGATGATATTTTTTACAATGAAAGTGGGATATATGAGTATATGAGAATGAGAAGTATTTTTGTTGCAAAAGTTGTTTAAAACATGTTAAACATGTCCGTGGGCCCATTTCATGACTGAAATTTGATTATAGCCTGTAAAATCGCCCGTTTATGGATTTCGGTCAATTTCTGTTTGGAATTTGAAAAAAACTTTCTTCTGCACAGTTGTAGATAATTGAATTTCCTATAAAAATCGTGAGATTCGAATTTTCTGATAAAAGGGCTATTTATTATGAATTATTGAAGTTCTGAAGTTTCGAAATAATTGATTTTTGGAAGTTTAATTATTTTTTTCAAGAAAAATGTGGTTGGTGAGTTAATTGGGCCTAACATGTGTTATTAATTGCTGATTTCAGATCTTCAAAAGTGGGCGTATGGAATTTTAACATATAATAATATATTATATTAAATTTTCTACTTTGGTGTTCTAAGCAATTTCCTATAAATATGGTGCTTAGATTAGAATTGAAAAACACACCAGAAACATAAGTTTTCTCTATCTTTCTCTCGCTATAATATCGAGCGTATTTTGTAAGTATTTTAGTACTTTGAGTATTGCTATACGGTGCAAGTTCTTTCAGCACTATCCAGTATTCCAGTCAGAAGTACTATTCTTTCTGAGGTAAGGGATGTTATTTTATTCGAAAATGATATTATTTCTTCAATATCATTATGCCGAAATATTGGTTGAAAATTTTTATCAAATTTGGAACTTTTTCATGTCGGGGTTACTATTCATGAGTTAATATTCATGAGTTACTATTCATGAGTTACTATTAATGAGTTACTATTCATGAGTTACTATTTACTAGTACTATTCACGAAGCATGATGATATTTTTGTGAAATTTCTATCTTTTAGTGTCAGAGTTACTATTCACGTATACGACACTATTCACGTATACGGCACTATTCACGAATACGACACTATTCACAGAAAAATTAAATTTTCTTTTCTATGTCCAAAATTGTGTATTATGATTCCTATCTTTGATTGAATTTATGTTTTGATCATTCTTGAATTTTACTCCTCTCTAGTTATTTATGAAGTATTTTTGAACTTGGATTGTTTAAAGTACTAATTCTTAATATTTGTTCTTTTGTTTCACTAGATTCGTTTTCTTTAAAATATTTTTCATCATCTTCAGTCCTTAATGAAGATATTACTGAATATCTTTGGCCTGTAGTGCAAAGATGAATTATTTCTTGATAAATATCTTTGGCCCGTAGTGCAAAGATGAACAGGTGTTGAGATGAACATGACCGACTGATTAATATCTTTGGCCCGTATTGCAAAGATGAACAGGTGTTTAGATGAACATGACCAACTGATGAATATCTTTGGCATGTAGTGCAAAGATGAATATTTGATTCCGTATATATATTAATTGATGTTACAGAGATAAAATATCGACGATGAACTTTTAAATTCATATATAGAATATAGTAGTTTGCATTCTCTACTTAACTCTTCTAATGAATTGTTGTTTCCGCTGCAGTTGTTGATCTAAAACTTGTTGTTTATTGTATTCTATCAGATTTTTCCCTGTTGAAGACTAAGGATAATTTGTTGTACATTATCTTAGTCATAATATTCTTAACTGGGCTAGTTGAGATCACCCTTTTCCTTTTTGTTCCATTTTTCTTCTCAAGAGACGAGAATATAGCGGGAACTAGTCGGGGTGTGGAGTAATGGTTCAAGACAGTTGTTTTAGTAGTCCTCACTATTTTGTAAAATAGTGTATCAATAATTGTAATGAGGACTTCTTTGAGTATGGATATTGTCTAGAAGAAAATATTGGTATTTAAACTCACAGTTTATGTGTTGTCGTATTTTGCACGACAATTGTATTAATGAAGTTGTAGTTGTTTTTGTACCATGTATTTGGCGACTCAGAATAGGTTGGTTGGATTGAACCTATTTTGAGGGCGTCACAGTTGGTATCAGAGCTTAGGGATATGATCTCTGGCGGAGATCGGGGAATAGTACTAGGAGGGGAGAGACGAGTAATCCTTCGCTAGTATGTTATACCTAAGCTTATTTGTTGGTCAGTCGAACTATATGGTTAATATGTGATATGTTAATTTGTTTAATTATGTAAGACCCCAGTTTTTATAAATAAAGATGAATTTTCATAATTATTATTTTTGAATATTATGGAATAAATTTGATAAAATATATAGTTGTGGGTAATATTTATAAATTTTGCAAAGTACGCAAGTTGTTATAAAATATTCGTTTGGTCGGGGAATATTCTTTTTGTCGGGGAATATTCGTACGACGACACAATCATTGGTGGACCCCACAACGGAAGTATTGTTGTAGTTAGAAAACGACAAAATTATCTTTCTATAAAATAACGGCGGAGGTGTTACCGTTTAAAACTGTTGAACTACTCAGTAGTAAAAGTACAGTAATACGCGTTGTTGCATAGTAGCACACGGTATTGATTATTGATGCTTACGTGAGAAGTCACTAAGCTATACTCAATTATTGCTACAGTAATTGAT
Organism: Panax japonicus; assembly: GCA_020205505.1. NCBI lineage: Eukaryota > Viridiplantae > Streptophyta > Magnoliopsida > Apiales > Araliaceae > Panax > Panax japonicus. The sequence goes on from CM035102.1 coordinate 29,517,617, forward strand.
ACATCATATCTCTTATATTATTGATTCAATTATTGTCACAGTATCATCTGTATAATATGTTTTATTATCTAAACAATAATTGAGACGACAAGTTATAAATGATTAATAATTGTTGAAAGATTAAATATGTGTTGATTTAAAAAAATAAAATGATTTCTGGTAATTTTTATTCAATCCTTGATGTATATAAAGAGTCTATTATTAGACGTTTGTGGTAAGTTTAATTATTTATGGGGGGGGGCCATATGTCATCATCTAAGAGTCTCTTTCATAAATAGTAATTACCTTCGTAAATAGTAATTACCTTCGTAAATAGTAATTACCTTCGTAAATAGTAATTACCTTCATAAATAGTAACTACCATCGTCAATAGTAATTACCTTCGTCAATAGTAATTACCTTCGTAAATAGTAATAAATCTTCTATAAATAGTAACTACCTTCGTCAATAGTAATTACCTTCGTAAATAGTAAATACTTTTGTTGGAATAACCTGCTTGTGCGGTCTATCGCATGCATGGTGATTTCTTTTGTTATTTCATTCTTTATTATAGTCAGTTGGTTAAAATTTTAACTTCTATACTCCATGAAATTAGTAGAATATCCTTGATATTTGCGCTTCATCCAGTATCCTTTCATGAAAATATTCTTCTGATCATTCTTGAATTTTACACCACAAAACAGTATCGTGTTGATAATTTGGACGTTAATAATTTCTGAATAAAATAATTCTTGAACTTGTTTTATTGAATGATTATATCATTGTCATCATCCTCATGTTTATATTTTGTTGAAAGTCATCTGTGGCCTGTAGTGCATAGATGGACTTGGTATGATTATGACCAGGGATTATTCAGTGTAATCATGACCGTAATATTACAAGTGATGTAAAAATTAAAAATCCTCATTGGTCCGTAGTGCATTGATGGACAGTTGTTGGCATGATCATGACCACTAATGAATACACAAATATTCTTGGCCGTAGTGCATGAATAATTGTGGTCGTGATACTAAAGAATATCCTTGGCCGTAGTGCGGGGGTGATTCGATGATGTGGAATATTTATTAAGTTGAGTCTCAGCTATAACGATGATGAAAAACCTTTTAAATCATAAAATATAGTAGTTTTTATTTTCTACTTGACACTTTTAATGGATTGTTGGTTCCGCTGCAGTTAAACTTGATGGTTATTGTATTTTATCAGTTTAACACTGTTGAAGGCTAATGATAATTTATTCTACATTATCTTAGTCATAATATTTCTTACTGGGCTAGTTGAGCTCACCCTTTCTTTCAATGTTCTCTTCAGGAAATGAGAATATAGCTGGGACGAGTCGGGGAACGGAGTGATGGACCAGAGAATAGTATTAGTAGTCCTCACTATTCTGTTAAATAGTGTGACAATAATTGTATTGAGGACTCCTTTTGAGTTTGTATGATCTCTAGTAGACAATAATTGTATTCAAACTCACAGTTATGTTTTGTCGTATTGTACACGACAGTTGTATTAGTAAGTTATATTTGAATTCTGTACCATGTATCTGGCGACTCAAGATGGGTGATGTATACCTAATTTTGGGGGCGTCACAGTTGGTATCAGAGCTTAGGGATATGATCCCTGGCTAAGATGTGAGAATAGTACTAGGAGGGGAGAGATGGGGAATTCCTTCGCTAGTATGACCTACCTAAGTTTATGTGCTATTTTATTGGTCGGTCAGAATATAGGGATAATATGTTACATGTCAATTAACCTTTTGTTTTGTGGCAGTATCTGAAAATGACATCTGAGAATGTTGAGAATGGCAATGGAGCACAGGCGATCGTTTGATTCACCACATATCAATAATCAGGATAATGTGCATCAGGAAGGCGAAAATCCTCATGCAAACAACAACACTGACCAAATGACGAATGATCAAATGTTCAGAGGTTTTATGCAATTCATGCAACAGTAGGCGAGAGCAACTCCTGTCCAAAACGTAGATGGAAACACGGGAAACTCTCGGGCGGTCACCGCTAACAGTTCAAGGAGCTGGGACCACCGGAGTTTAAGGGAGAGCCAAAACCACTTATGGCGGAAACATGGATAAAGCAGATGACCAAGATATTTGATGTCTTGAGATGCTCCGAGGAGCAAAAGGTTCCCTTTGCGCCTTTATGTTGCGCGGAGAGACAGATTATTGGTGGGAATCGGTATTTGTAAAAACGTACTCAACCTGCTGTACTGAAGATATCTTGGGAGAAGTTCCAGGAGCTGTTCAATGACAAATACTTTCCGAAAGTATTCGCCACATGAAGGAGGTGGAGTTTATTAAGTTGGAACAAAATAATATGACCGGTGTCGCAATACGAGGCAAAATTTGCAGAATTATCACGGTTTGCATCCCACTTGGTGGATAATGAAGAGAGAATGGCGCGAATGTTTTTAAGAGGTTTGAAGCCGGAGATACGGTCAACATCTATTCTCATAAACTGTGTTTGTATTCAGATGTTGTAATAGGGCTCAGTTAGTGGAGCGCGATAATGAGTCAACTCAACTAAAAGAGAACAGCCGGCAAAATTATATACCAGCGAGAGTGGTCATCGAAGCGGTGACAACAAGCGTGGAGGGAATCAGCAAGCCCGAAATGGTTACCACTTCGGTGGTAATCAGGGCCGAAACAATAAGAATGGACATTTCAAAAAGAGGAGATTCAACAATGATGGAAAGACGTCAGCACCAGCACCGTTGTTAAGGAAGGGAAAGACCACCTATCATATGCTTCAAATGCGGAGGGGAGGGACACATCAGTCCAAATTGCGCGATGCCGTCCAAAGCATGTTATAATTGTGGAAGAGAAGGTCACTTAGCCCGATTTTGTCGTTTACCAAAGACAAATTCAGCTAGGATGGAGGCACCAAAGGCCGTCCCAGAAAGGTCAAAGCCGGTAGTGCAAGGGAGAGCGTTTGTTGTGACCTCCCAGAAAGCAAGGAACCCGAATGAGGTCATCACGGGTAAGCTTATCATAAACTCTAACGAAGTCTATACTTTATTTGATACCGGTTCTACCCATTCTTTTATTTCTCCTACTTGCGCTCATCGATTAAATTTGACTCCGGAGAAATTAGACTTTGACTTATCTGTGGAAACTCCGTTGGGAGAAACCTTCATTACATCCACTGTTTATAAGTCTTGTTTGGTTCAAATCGGTACCCTCACATTACCTGTAGATCTTATTTCATTGAAAATACTTGCATTTGACGTGATTCTAGGGATTGATTGGTTAACTACTCATCATGCAAAAATTGATTGTTTCCATAAGGTTGTTAGCTTTCATATTCCTAATCAACCTATTATGCGAATTCAAGCGACCAAACCATTAAAATCAATCACGGTCATCTCAAGCCATAAAGCTATTCGTTTATTGAAAAACGGATGTCAAGCTTTCTTAGCTCATGTCACAGATTTAAACAAAAATACGTCAGTTTTGAACGATATTTCTATTGTTAATGAATTTCCTGACGTATTCCCCGAAGAACTTCCTGGCCTACCCCCAGAGCGTGAGATTGAATTTTGTATCGACCTTGAACCCGGTACAAAACCCATTTCTAAAGCCCCATATCG